>JAKWJD010001755.1:27927068-28079591 GCA_027705065.1 Solanum peruvianum
ATGCAAAAACGTAGTAAAGTTAAGCTAATATATAGTAACTATCCAACAAGATTTTCTCCTAAAAACTAGGTAACAATTTACATTTAAACTACTTCCTTAAGACTAGAACAAACAAAACAGGTAAGAATTTATTTTCTAACAGAACTCTAATTTACTAAACTGAATTATTAAAACTAACAATGACATGCATGAAGCGTGATAGACTAGTCAATTCTAAATAAAATAATCCTTGAAAAAGGGGAGGATCAAAGAATCAAAATGATCATAATAAGGTGACAATGCGCTCTTGGAGAGCCTATGACATAACACTTTATGAAATCTCATGAGAGGGGTCACTACCTAAAAATAATGAACAGATGAGATCTCAATAAATTTTGTCGTATTGTGAATCGATACAAAATGGTGTATTGTTGACGATATCTTTGATACAATAACGCGCAATATTGTAAAAGATTATGAGGATATGAATTCTACATCTATTAAAGCATGCTTTTGTAGAAATAATTATCAAGTGAAAAGTGGAATGATCCATCTTGGTAAGCGTAAAGCTTTTTTGACTTGCAATCTAGGCACTAGAAGATGTCATACATCTAATTTTAAGTGTTGTTACTTGAAAAAATTGATATGAAAATATACAATGGATTCAAAATCTAAAGCATATACATGTTTTTGGAGAACTTGTTTATCATCCTCATAAGGATTAAATAGACTCAAAATGCATAGATCATATACAAGTATTATTATGCAAGTTGATGACTAGAATTGAAACTCTTGGCAATAGATTATTTGCTTGAAATATTGAAGTAAGCAACTTGCAGAAATCTTTGACCCTGAAGGGAAGATTTATAAAAGCAGATAGAAGAAAGCTTATTTCATCAAGGTTTTTCTACACTCATGAGCTCCCAAGAATGATGATATCAACATGCAATATGTTTGTTCGAATAATACTACAATTGATTTATCCATAAAGTCTCTACCAACTACAACTTTCAAGAAGTAGATGCTCAAGATTGGAAAACAAAGATTCTAGTCTCTGAAATGATGTTTTCATTAGGGAGAGTTAATACGCGATGTACTCTTTTTTCCTCACAAGGTTTTGTCCCATTGGGTTTTCCTTGTAAGGTTTTTAATGAGGCATCCATATCGCGTATTATTTAGATATGTGTAATCTTTTTCCTTCACTAGATTTTTTTCCCACTGGATTTTATCTAGAAATATTTTGACGAGGCACATAATCTACCGACATTCAAGGGGGAGTGTTATAAACATATTTGTGTTATAGTGAATGTATAATTTTGTGGAGTCCTTGTAGGATATAAATAGGAATCCTACTTTGGGACCAAGTAAGGTTTTCCTTATGAATAAAGGGTTTTCCTTCATTGTAAATAAGATTTGTGAAAGATCAATGAATCATGAATATCTTTCAAGATGAATAACAAATCTTTTCTCTTCTTCCTACTTTCTTCTTCTTCTAATTTCATATAGTTTCATAACAATTTCTCTTTTGTTAATTTTTTTCCATCTATTAATTTCTGGCTAGTCCTTTGTTTTGGCTCATTTCTATCATTTTTTTTAATTTCACAAACTTATTTTATTTAAATTATATATTTGTTCTATCTTTTTACTACCTTAAATATTTATTTAAGTAAAATTACAACATTTTTAAAATTTATCTATTTAATGTTACTCTTTTCTTAGTCTTCCAAATTATTTAAAATATTGTTATCAACAAAAATAATATTAGTCGAGTTATATGTAGATTTATTAATCTGTGGTAACTTCACATTGAAAATATAGTGCACAACTAAAAGAACACACTTTGTTTTCACGTGCCAATACTGGCATAGTTATTTAACGAAAATTATAATCTTGAAAATAAAAAATTGAAATATTTTCCAAAAGTTTTCCTATAGCATCTATCAGTTAATTTAATTAAATGAAGAAACTATTATAAAAAGGTTGTAATTTTTCATTAATCATAGATTTTCATGAATTATGTTGATTTTATTTAGAAAATTCAGAGGGTAAAAGAGCTTCATTAATTTTTCAATAATGCCTGTTAATTTAGTACAACATAACAAAATAGTAGACCAATGATATTTGTAAATATTATTTTTCTTTGGAATGAACACAACTTTTTAGAAATTATGAGACTCGTAATATTCAATTATTGAATTCACTTTTGATTAAATTGATTTAAGTTTATAAATGAGTGGGTATGTGACTATCTAAAAGTTATTTAAGTTAAATGAATTATGTTGAAAAAAATAAAACAAGATACAGTACCATACTCATTTTTTATAAAGTATTACGTTTTTTTTTGTCTTTATATTTTTTTAATGTGGTAAAAGATTTGTTTTCATTTTTATACCGGATATATATATATATCATGGATCAATACATCATCCCAACTTGTAGATTTAGAAACGAGAGAATCGAAGTGAGCTATGTTAATATTTGAGTGAGTAAATAACCATAACAAAGTTGAATGGATTGGATGAATTATGTTTGCCATGGGCTAATTTTATGGGTAATTTTATGGAAATCTTACTAGTTTAGGAGCTAATTACATAGATAAAGACTAGTTTGTAATATTACGAATCTTATCAGATTTTGATGCATCCTAATACGTCCAGATACATATATTTTGAAAAATATAAATTCAAAATTTTATGTAATTGTGACTTGAACTAACATTGAAGAGATCTATATAATGGATTTGGGTTAGCATGCCTAGCAGCTGCACTATTTTCTTTTTCTTTTTTGATGGTTTTTTCATTTTAATTTCTTTGTCTTGTTTTTTAGTTTTTTATATATTTAAGTATTATTTAATATATACTATAAATCATTATAATTACCAACCTAACATACTTCATCTTATAGCAAATGATCATGACAAGCCTAAACGAGTTCATCCTCCATATATTTTTAATTAAAAGCATCAATTTTCTTCCCCCACTAAAAACCTAAAACTCCCAATTCACATACCCAAACACAACCATCGCTGAGCAACTTGTGTTCACCCTCTTTCGATTGTCAAAGTACTAGAGAAGGTAGTCTACCTCAGAGATGAAATCTCTAACTTAACCCTCATTGACGCTGAGAAACTCGTCGAGAGATAAGCTTGGATTTTAGATGTTCGCCAACTTAACCCTTTGCATCGCCGTCGTCTCCACCCTTGTGGAGTACCAGTAGGTGCTCCAGCAGTGAATGATGAGAGACGAAATTTGATATAGTAATCGACAAATTTTTGAGTAGTAATGAAAAGCGCATAAGACAGGAAGGAGACGAGATACAACACGGTGAGAGAAGCCAATGAAAAAGAAGTGAGGAAAATGTTGACACCCAATTTCGACCCTCTTCGGTATAAATTAGTTCTCGAGCTTCTTAAATTTTCCAAACAATTTAATTTAGTTTTATAAATTTTGCGAAAAAATATAAATTTTGCGTTATTTTGAATACTTTTGTCATTTTGTTATAATTTTTGGATGCTATATATATTTTACATAATTATGTATATAATTAGTATATTTTATGATTATTCAAAAAAAAATCATCTCAAAAAGATTTTAATTTTAGTAAGTATGCTATTAAATTAGTTTAGTTAAAATTATGATTATATTTTATAATCACAAGATTACAACTAAGTTAACCATTTTATTTCATTAAAATTAAGAAGCTTGTTGATTAATTGTATTAATTCACCTTATTTAGGATTTAACCAAATTTGGTAATTTAAGTGTAGGCCTTTTTACCAATTTCATGTGCAGCCTGCTATATTTCTTCAACTTAACCCAACTCTTAATTCAAGGCCCTTTTTAATATTTCTCACAAAGTACCCAGCCCACAAAACAATTCAAAACCATGCCCAAAGCTTAAAAAGGCTAAATCACATGAATGTGCAATATTTAAAAAATATTTACCATTTATGTCAATAAAAATTTTCTTACTAAATATAACAATTTTTAAGAATTTAAAAGTTATAAGGTTTATCTTTCTTCGCTTCTTTTTTTGTCTTATTTCTCTTCCTCCTCTTCTTTTTTTATTTTTCTTCGTCGTCGTTTCTTATTGTGTCATCTTCCTTATTTTTACTTTATTCTTCTTCTTTTTTTTTAATTTTTGTTTAAATAATTTTTTTAAATTAGTTTTTTGCCATATTTCACTAATTTATCAAAAAACATAACGAGAAAAGTAATAGAAAATCGAAAATTGTACAATATCATGTTCTCAAATCGAAATTTCAAATCTTTTAAATTATAGAAACTAGTGTTAACCATTGATGGTCATTATAAAGATTCAAATTTTGAATTCATTATTGAAATTTTATAAATTTGTAATTAGTTGGGATAGGTTGTTTCTACAAATAATTGAAAATGTCATTTGGAGTTTATATCCCAATTTTAAGAGGGTTTCGTTAAGTTTATAATTGATTTTGGAGAAATATTGGATTGAAACTCGAAAAAGGTGAAGTTAATGGAACGGTATTGCGATGTATTAAAGATGTATTAGATATGTTTCATAATTGTATTAAAATTATATTAAAATCACGAACAATGCATTTATTATACATATTACAAACTTCACTCATTTATTTTAGTGATATCAAAAAAAATAATTTAAGTAACACACTCGTAATACATTTATAACATATGCAGAATATATTTGTAATCATATTGCAATCATCACTCATGTTCTTAGTTATACAAACTAAAATAATTTATAAGACAGATATGATACATGTTTTATTTATGAATAATACAAATTTAATTCAATCTATTGTCTTGTCTTTCTTTAGTTACGTTTTTCATTTATTGTTAATTTTCGGTTCTAATTCAACTTTGATATGTGTGTCATAAATTTTTATTCATGTTTGATTCACTATTGACAATTTATTATGTTTTTTCATTTGTTTCAATTATATTACTTGTCTAATTAATTATTGATACAAGTTTTATTCTGTTTACGAATCATTGACTGCTCTTTTGTTTGCGACTAGTTTAGATAGGTTGTTCCTACAAATTGTTGAAAATATCGTTAGGAGTTTATATCTCAATTTTAAGAGGTTTGGTTAACTTTAGAATTGATTTTAGGAAAAATATTGGATTGAAGCTCGAAAATAATGAAGTTTACGAAACGATATCGCAGTTGTATTAAAGTTATATTAGATATATTTCATAATTGTATTAAAATCATGAACAATACATCCTACGTTTAATTTATAATACGTATTGCAAACTTCACTCCCTTTTTAGTAATATCAACTAAAATAATTTAGGTAACACACTTATTATATATTTATAATACATGCACAATACAATTTTAATACATACTGCAAACATCACTCACATTCTTAGTGATACAAACCAAAAGTAACTTATAAGACACATATAATACATGTTTTATTCATCATGAATAATACATTTATAATACGTATTGCACCTTTCCCTTTTTTTTACGGCTACCAACAAGAATAATTTAGGCAACACACTAATAATACATTTATAAAATATGTACAATACATTTTTAATAAATACTGCAACCATCGCTCATTTTCTTAGAGATAAAATCAAAGAGGAAATTTATAAGATACATATAATATAAGTTTTATTCATGAATAATATGAGTTTAATTCAATTTATAGATTGTTTTCTTTTCTTTATAAGTTACGTTTTTCATTCATTCATAATTCTTTCTTCTAATTTAACTTTAAAACTGTGTAATACATTTTTAAAGCAATTAAATTTATTTTGCAATTTTTTGATTTATTAGTTATTATTGGATTTCTTATTTAATTCATTTTTAATTCAACTTTGATACGAGTGTAATACATTTTAATTCAACTTTGATATGTGTGTTAGTGTGTAATACATTTTTAATTCAAGTTTAATTCATTTTGTAATTTATTATGTCTCTTCATTTATTACGATTAAATTATTTGTTTAATTAATTAATTATTGATATAAAATATATCCATTATACGATCATTGACTACTCTATTAAAAAAAGTAGACAGAGAAACAAAAGGAAAAACAACAGAATGAGAGAGATAGAGCAGCAAAAAGAAAGAAAAAGTTAGAGCGAAAAAACAACAAAAGAAAGGAGCAAGAGAAAGAGAAAAAAATTTAAAAACTGAGAGAAAAAAAAGGAAAAGAGGCGAGAGAGAAAATCTAACAAAATATACAGTTTAGTTTTATATTGCTATAAATGGTAATAATTAAAAAGTATATCTAAAATAAGTAATTATTTTTTAAAAGGGATCCACTCAAGTAATTAATCCTTAAATTAATGAATGTTTGTTTCCCTTCTAATTGGGTCTTTCTTTGTTTTTTTTTTCTTTTCACTGTATTTGGCCTGATCTGCGAATTCCTCTTGGGCATGCTGTAGTAAGATTTTAATCTCTGGAATGATGTTATTTCTTTGTGGAAGTAATTGAATTCCTGTCTGAATATTATGTGTAATTGGAGCATTTTATTAGGTATTCAAGTTGGGTGTCAATAGTAGCTTATTAGGTTGTGCTACTGTAACATTGTATTTTCCTATCATTTCTTTATGGATCTCACTCGTTTCTTTCTTTGTGTTTTGCATGTGAAATCTACTTGGGTCCTCACGGTCATTATCCAGCATCTTCCTTCGGGCCATGGAGGCCCAGTTTTATTTTACACGAGTTATCCAACCCCAAATTTGATGAACAAGTCCAGATGTCGAAAACGCGGAAGCAGGAAGAAGAAGAATGGAAAAATTGGATTAAAGACTCCAAAATTTGTAGAGTGTTGTATTTTGTTATCTTTGGGTCTAGGCCTTTGTTGTCTTTTCTTTTTTACATTTATTATTTATTTATTGTATGATTAGTCTAGGATAGATAAAAACGAAATTGGTTTAAGTACTGGTCCAGGCGGACAGAAACACTACTTGGACTTAACTCTCTCTCCCTCTCTCTTTTACTTTATTGCTAATGTGTTTTGTTATTATTTGTCGTTAGTCGTATGGTTAAAAACTCGAATCGGTACGGCACTATTTGTTTTAGCGATTCAACTAAATCAAGTATGACTAAATGAATTTAACTAAGAAAATTTGCTAGTCTAAAATTCACTTAGAAGATAAGCTAGTATTTCACTTGTAACAATTTCTAAATATTTTCAATTCATATTTTAAGTTAGATCATTTTAGCCAAGTAGGTTAGTTGTCGGATAATCGAGAGTTAGCAAATATCTTGATTTTTCTCAAAAATAAGTTGCGACTCTAAACAAGTTTCAAAAACTTATAAACAAAATTTTCCTTAAATAAAACAAATATTCTTTTGCGAAATATATTTGGTAAATGAGATCATCAATTAAATTACTGAACATGCTCACCTCAATCTAATGAAATTGTTGACAAGGAAAAAATCGAACTTTGAAGGAAATATTGAATGCCCACTTCTAAGTTCAGGTTTACCACAAAATTTGTGGGGATGCTACTATTATAACAAAAGAGAACAACAAAAAATTGTATGTTCAAAAAGAGAGAAACAAAAGGTTTTATTTGTTAATAAAGGGAGCAACAAATAGAAAGCATTTCTTTGTCAAGAAAGGTAGCGACAAAATTTTTTATTTGTGTAGACTTTGTTGTAGCCTAATAGTAAATTATTTGCCGTTCCTTAATATATATACAATAAATAACTCTTAAAAGAGAGTAATCTAACAATTTCAATAGCCTATTCCATATAAGTAACGGGAATGAGTGAGTTATTCCCAAACGGGTCAAAATAGGACCTAAGACTACGTTCACTAGATATGTTACAATACTAAATCATGTTGATTTATTGTTTATAAGTCCAAACCGCCAGATAGTCAAGTAAAGAGTCTAAACGACCTTGTAAAGAACCAAAGTAGAATGTACTTAATAAAAATATTCAAAGGCATAGTAATTGTCAATGGACAAATTACATCATCCAGGATTTATTTTATAATATTTCTTCTTGAAAATGAGTCCATATAGTCGAAGAATAAATGCTTTTGTGGACTCATCCTTTTTGGAAAGAGGCTGCAATAGTAAGATAGATTCAATCTTGAGTAACCATACTTGAAAGTTGGTTGATCTTCCTCCAGGAAATAAATTTTTGGGTTCAAAGTGTATCTACGAAGGGAAAGAAGGTTGATGAAATTTTTGATAAATAAAATGCAAAACTTGTTATCATAGGCTTTAGACAATAACAAAACGTTGATTATTTTGACATAGAATAGTGTCTGACAAGGATTATATTGTGCTAGTTGCGAATTTGTCAAAATGGATATGAAAACATTTTTTGGAGGAAAAAATTTACATGAAACAATACGAGGGCTTTGTGGTTCCTGGTAAAAAAACTGTGTAAACTTGTTAAGTCAATTTATGGACTAATAACAAGCGCCGAAGTAATGATATACGAAGTTTGACCGAACTATATTGACAAATGAATTCTAGATTAATGAATGTGATAAATGTTCTACATTAATGACATTCTAAATCACAAGGTCGTTATTTGTTTTTATATTGATGACATGTTGATCATCAAAAGAAATATATCTGGCATAAATACTACTAAGCTTATGCTAGAAAGTATCTTGGATATGAAAGAAACTGAAGTAATTGATATGATTGGAAAGGTACTTGACAAGTTCAAGTAGTTGGATATAAATATTGCTTAGACTTCAATGATTGTGAGCGTTGTACTTCAAAATAATGAAGGAAAAAATGACTCATAATGTGGTAATGCTAGAGTATTGAGAAGTATGATATGTATCATGAAGTGTATGCGATCAGATATAGCATGTGCTAAGAGTAAAATGAGTTGGTTCACCAGTAATCTCAATCAAACCCATTGGATGACAATGAAAAGAGTTCATACTCAATAACTATTGTCTTGCATTATAACTAATATTCAATAGTATTGGCAGAATATATTGATGAAAATTGAATCACCATGTAAAATGAAGTAAAATCCACGAATGGATATGTATTTACTTTTAGTGAATGAGCAGTCTCTTTGAAATCTTCCAAACTGAAATATATCGCTCGCTCTACTATGAAATATGAGTTTATCCCTCTAGATAAGGAAGGTGAAGAAGTTGAATGACTCCAAAATTTCGTTGAAATTTTTTTGGCCCTAACCTTTAGCTCTAGTATGCACATATTGTGAGATTTAATTTGCAACAGGTAGGGCGTGGAGCATGATGTGTAATGAAAAGTCTCGCTATATATGACATTTACATAATATCATTAGAAGAATTACTAGTGAAATTATCATAATTGACTATGTTACGTCAAAGGGTATTTTGTCAGATCCACTTATAAAAGGCCTAACTAGAGAGGGAGTTGATATATTATCAAAGGGAATGAGACTATGGATGAGGAAAAATGACGGTTCAACATTCTCAAAATATTTTTTATTGTCCATTCTCATGATAAAACAATGTTAAGTAACAAGGATAAAGGCATTAGGACTTTTTAATGGTTTCTAAGTTTGGCATAATACATATATTGGACCCTAAATCTAGATTAAAATTTTAACTTTGACCTCCAACTTTCATAATGCACAAACACACACTTTAACTATCAAACTTTTAAGTAAATAAACACATGAGTCCTACATTACACAATACACGTAGGACACCACATAGTACAAAAAATGACATGTGTGTCTAGTTGTTCAATTTTATACAAGTTTAAGTTTCTATTTGTGCACATCCAAAATTGAAGGACATAAATATAATTTTAAGTCAACTTAAAGGGCAAATTTATGTATTATGCCTCTAAGTTTAATGTAGTAGTGTACATAAAATGGTGTATCTACGGGATAACATATTTAGAAATCACTTATGTAAGTGTGAAGGGTAAGTCTCTTCAAGGGGAATCCGGTAAGGCGAGTTCCCTACGCACGTATAATGATAACCAAATACAATTCAAGAGTTAATTGTGTGAATTATATTGTCTAGGTATACACAAAAGCTCGACAGTTCAAAGATATTAAATCTACCAATTGACGAAGTATATTTGATATATGTCATTATGGAAAGTTCAACGGGACACACGCTTATCCAGATGCGATCAATCCTTATTGATGAATCACATAGTTTTTCATGCATATATTTAACAATAAACATTCCCTATTCATGTGGAGGATTGTTGGATTCTAAAGGTCTTATAGGAAATGAAGGGTTGCGACTCTCTTGAAGGGTTGTGACTTTACCAAAAGGTTGTGACCTTTATGAAAAGTTGTGTCTTTTCTAAAAGGTTGTGACCGTCTTAAAGGTTGTGCCTTTTCTAAAGAATTGTGACATTTCTGAAAAGTTGTCTTATTTCCAATGAATTGCGACCTATAGCCTTTGTGGGCTATAAATAGAGTGGTTTTGTCTTATTTTTCTGCATAGAATTCTTTTTACCTCTTCCATAAATTTCTTACAAAATAAAATTGATCAATCGTGTCTATGTGTGTGATTCATTGTTATCATTTTGAGTTCGTTAGAATAATTGAAGTTTGAGGTACCACTACTTCTTTAATGGTTAATCCGTTTTATCTTGGGAGGAATTTTAATTTGTAACCTGGGGTACTTGAGGGGATTAAATTTCTTAAGGACACATAGTGGGTTCAGTAAACTTTGATAGTTCTTTGTGTTTTTGTTTTCATCTTTTATTTTTTCTGGTTTACGAATCTGAATATAGGAGAAAACAGTCATGTCACACGGGTGTGACACTAAAAGAGAAGAGTCCGAGCAACTTAGCTTACAACTTGGTGTTGGAATCTATGTTGTTATATTGCAAAAACACTTCATGTTTTCTTCATATTTTAAATTTTAGTAGTTTTAATACTCTCTCATTTATAAAAAGAACAACTCTTTCCAAAAATACCAAGTTCAAAGAAAAGAATGTCTCTTCCCTTTTTTCGCAGTTCTTAATTTCAATGTGTCACAAGTAGAATCCGAACAATTAAGTTGATAGCTTGATGTTTAAATCTATGCTTTTATTTTTGAAAAAGCACTTCATGTTTTGTTCGTATTTACAATTTTAGTTGTTTTAATACTCTATCCGCTATAAAAAAAATGCCTCCTTCCAAAGTTACCAATTTTAAAGAAAAGAATGCCTCTTCCCGTTTTTGGCAATTCTTAGTTTCAACGTGTCACAAGTCACGTGACATGTTCAAGACAACGAGATTAAGGACATTTTGATACATTCTATGCATCTTTTGTTTATCTAAACTCAAATCTAACATGAACCTTCAACTTAAAATTCTTATTTGAAAATTTTATTGTCGTTCGTGTATTTTAGTCATTACTAGACTAAAATAGCTTACTTAATCTCGACTATTGCTTAGTCATATGCTATTATGAGTTCAAGACAGACCACTATGGTGAAATAGGTAGACACACTACTTTTAGGAAGCAATGCTAATGCATCTCGGCTCGAGCCCGAGTGGCATCATATTATCTTCTAAAAATGATAAATAGATCTTATAATGAATTCAATTTCCCATTCCTATTTAAAATTATGTTCGTAATGTATTCTTCTTTTAAAATTCTTTATATGATGTTTTCAACCTTGAGCATACATTAACTCACATTTCATTTTCGATCATTTAAATTATAATTGTTAAAGAGTTCCACATCAGAAGAGGAATAAAAAATTGGACTCCATGTATGGACTTGGATAAACCTCCCTTCATGAGCTAGTTTTTGAGGTTGAGAAAGACTGAGGTGTCATATCTTTATATTGTATTAGAGTCAGACTATACAGTTTGTTATTCACCGATGTTGGTTCCCTATTTATAACGGTTCACACTCTAGTTGAGGTCTGGCGTACAAGGGGAATGTTAAGAAATTCCACATCGGAAGAGGGATGAGAAATTCAACTATTTTTATGGAAATAGAAAAACCGCCGCTCATGAGATGGGGTTGAATTTCGTCCAGGTAACATCTATTTACAGTAATTACCATTTATTTGATGATCTTTTTAGTTGCATAAAACTATATGATTCATCAGAAAAAGGCAATACTTGGTTTTTTCTATATAACAAGATTATGTTATTCGTTAATTTCCTCGGGACATTTCCTACTAAGCGATTTATATGAATCATTAATTTTCCTTTCATGGACTTTCTCCCTAATTCATATAATTCTGTATTTCTAAAAAGTTGTCATAAGTGTAAGGAGAAGAACTGGACCAGGTGCTATTTTTATCCAAGGCTTCAAGATTCAAAAAACATATTTACTTTCTTAAAGTCTATGTCATTTTCAAAACAAACAAATATTTGAAACAACGAGAGTAGTTTTTAAGGTTTTATACAGTTCATGAGCAATTGTTCTTTTACCACCTTCTGATATACTGTTCTAGTAACCAAGCAGCTTATTCCTCTCAGATGTGCCCAAAAATCTCGTAATATTTCACATATAAAACTACAGAAATAAACTTCAAAATCTTGCACATCAATAAAACAATGAAAGACAACATCTCCCTTCCATAGCATATATGGGGATTTGATGTTTGTCGAGTAAAGGAGAAATATTCATATCAAGTTTCCAAAAAAATAAAATTAACCAGGCCCAAATGCTCACTTATGGGGATCAAAGCAGTCACCCACTTGCCGCCACAATTTTATTCTAGTTACATATAAATATAAAGTAGCTTAATTGTACACCATCAAAAGTACGTGTGAATAACATAAATACATCACATAGACTCATAGCATATTGCATTATTAATTAATGGGAAAATACCCAAGTACCCCCTCAACCTATGCCCGAAATCCCAGAGACACACTTATACTATACTAAGGTCCTATTACCCCCCCTGAACTTATTTTATATGTAATTTTTCTACCCTTTTTAGCCTACGTGACACTAGTTCGAAAAAAAAGTCAACCATCGTTGGGCGCACAAGATAGTGCCACGTAAGCTAAAAGGGGTAAAAAATTATTTATAAAATATGTTCAGGAGGGTAATAGGACCTTAGTATAGTATAAGTGTGTCTCTGAGATTTCGGGCATAGGTTGAGGGGGTACTTGGACATTATCCCTTATTAATCTAGTAACAAAAGAAAATACACAACCACCACTTGATTTTTTTTAACTTTACTATAAACTTAGAATCTACATTTCTTAATTCTTAAAAATAAATAAAGAATACCCTCTCTAAGAACTCGAGGTTCACAATGTGATATTTTTAAAGAGAAACATAGCCCTCTAGGGATGCTCTTCACACGGCTGTGTGAACAAGCAGCAAAAAGGCTTTACCAAAAATGACCACATAAAATTATGGTTAATCCAGAAAAATTTCCTTGACTTATTGCACTTGATTGTTGACCCGCTGCTTCTAATTAGCTGAGGACATTTTTAAGAAGTGACTAATATCCTCTGTAGTTCTTGATTCAATAAAAAAAAGTAAAGTGCAGAATACAAGACTTACCCGATCATAGCCACCTAATCTGATCACAAATCTCCATAACCTAACACGAAGAACACGACAAGATATAATTTGTACTAGGAACACTTACTTTAGGAAATTAAGCAATTAAGTTGACGACCATAAAACCTAGGTGGTTTCAATTCCATCGCCTTCTCCCCAAAAAGGTGTCTATTTTCCTATAAAAAAAACCTTGATCCTCAGGGTAGCCTTCATCATCCTTGCCTATAAATGTCGACGAATCCGTAATTTCAATTGTCACTTTCGGAAACTCGTTCGACCTAGCATAACAATCAGTGGTAAAAGTTGTGGCGTTTGTCTTCATCGGAGGGTCAACCAACATTATTCCCATTCTGATTGGCCTCATAGAACAATTTCTCACTCTAATCAACTTTATTCCCTTCTCCTTCAACAATATTGTGCACTTCATCATCACTCAACGTCACATATCCACTTACCATATCATCTGTTCCAGCATCAATAGTAGGTGTTTTGTTCTCCAGCACCACATTGTTGTGTACCTGTGGCTGACTCTTAGAGTTGAGTTGGTCCTTTGTCTCAATTCTAGCATTCTTTAGGTCTTCTCCCTACGAATCACTCTGATCATGTGTTTTGTCCTCAACATTTCTTTTGCCAGTCTTAACACCATTTTCTGCTTTAACGGTGATTCATTTGACACAAGGACATAACTAGCATGGACATTCTTTTCCGCATCAAGCATCTCTACATCACCCTTATCCATTTTGACAACTAATCACAGGGAACATATCATATGCATCAACTTTCAACATTCTAATACTCATATCCTCAAGAAAAAGCACCCAAAAGATCAAAAGGGGAAGGGAAGAAATAACTTCCAAAAAAGAAACTGATATGCATTACTCATTCCACTAGTTATATGATCCTTTAAAAATTTCATACCTTTATTTCAAGTTCACTTTTTTAACATGAAAAAAGACTTTATATCTAATTCATTCTATAACTTCATTCAAAGGTTGTGAATATAATTGTTTTTGAATTTTTGCGAGTGATTTGGAGTGAAAAAGTACTTTTTTTAAATTCTTTTAATATTCATGGACAAACTCCCTTACACAAAATCTATTAGCAAAAGCATGCATTCCTCCATACAAGCACACACAAAAAAACCCTAACCCTAGTTTCATCAAAACAAAGATCAAGATACAAAAACAAACAGAAAAATCATGTTTTTCATCCCTGTATGTTAACTCTAAACAAAATGAAACCTAAAAAACATGTCCTCCGGCCGTTCAATTCACCGGAAAAAACATCAAAAGTTCATCCACATCTAAAATTTGTTTATTTTTATTTTTTTCAAAAGTAGAGCAACGTTCAACAGATAAAAAAGTAATGTCGGAGAGTAAAAAGTCTTACAACAATCCATAAAAATTTGCAACATGTAGGAATCTGCAATCGAAATTGGAGGTTCATGAAGGAATGTAGCTTAATAAAGAAGGAAACGATAGTAATGTCGGAGAGTAAAAATCTTACATCAATCCATCAAATTTTGCAACATGTATGTATCTGCAATCGAGATAGGAGGTTGATGAATCAATGTAGCTTAATAAAGAAGGAAACGATCGTGAGTTTAACCCTCCAATAGCGGCTTTTGCTTCTTCAAATATTTTGGCACTAAGTATCTGAAAGAGTGTAAGTAGGATATGATTTAATTCTTTTGTCTTTATGTGAGATTATTTTAGAAAATGGTACATAATTTACTAAAATGGTACATAATTTAGTAGTAATATTTTATTTTGGTCTTGTTAATATATTTTTGGAATAACTTCAATTACATATAATAAACTAGTAAAATTACCGCGCCTTATGCGGGAACTCAATATTATAGAATTTATAAAATAATAGTTAACCTATTAGTTATTAAAATTTAAATTTTATATTATTTTACATACAAGATTATGTAGTAACGAATGATAATAATGTAATGGAAAATGATAATTATATCATCTTATCATTTGTCCTTCAATCAATCATCTTTAATTTGATATTATAATTTATCCGTTTGATACTAGAAAATGTTACTCTTTGATATTCTTTGGGATATCAAATGAACAGCAACCCGGGGTATTACTTTCTGACAAATAAATAATCGTTGGTGAAAGGATAAACAAATTTTAAAAGGCTGAAATAAGTGAACAAATTTCTAATTCTAACATGTACAAAGTTCAGCCTTATCTTTTGTTTTACAAATATCATTTAAAAGTTTCCCATTTAAATGTATCATAAATAATTATTTAAATGGGAAATTAAAGGGAAAATATATCATATTTGACAACAATTGAACTTATTATTTATATGCTTGAAAGGAAAAAATATTACACAAGACTATTCAAATTGTCTAGTGTTTTTTTAAAAAAAATCAACATAGTGGAGTGATGGAGTTCAATTTGAAACTATACATCTATTTCAATCGCAGTGTTGAGAAACACATTTATTAATTCAATAAAAGTATTTACAACTTGCAGTAAACTTGAGAATCTATCCATACTTCATATTGAATATGAACATCTAAAAGGGTAGTGTGAACAAATGTTTATAGTGCCGTATTGGAAAGATCACAACTCTTTAGAAAAGCTACAGCCATACGGAAAGTCATAATCTTTAATAAAAGTCGCAATTTCTCTTAAAACTCACAACTTTTCATAAAAGACGTTACTCATTTAGTATCAATTAAGTGAAATCATCCACCTTAATGACACCAATACAATATATGTCAGTGATTTAGTATCAACTTAGAGAAATTAGTTTTGGGAGGGGGGTGTATATAATGTAATTATTTAGTGGCTGATTATATATCTTTAGTTGCATTTGATGTTAAATCTTATCAGACATGACAACAAAAAAAGATTGAGCAAAAGACATGACATAAAACCATTCAGCAGCAGTAACTTCATCATCATCATCAACTTTTTCTTAAAAATTCTAGTCAAGTTGAATTGAATTTTGATATTTTATGACTAAATGTATTTTACTAAAGTTCAAGTCTAAAAAAAAGTAACTTTTTCATGATTAGAAGAAGAATTTTTCTGTCTTTACTACACAGAGATAGAGAATACTACTGAGGTTTCTGTGATATGTAGACAAGCAAGTTGAGTCACATTTCTGACTTTGTGTTTGTATAATTTGAAGTTGTCAATTTTTGCAAAATGTTGTGTAGCTTGACGAATATATTTTCACAATTTACCTATACATACAAGTCAATCTCCTTTCTAAGCCTGTTTAGTATCTCGGATTGAATTAGATCAACAAGTTAAGTGACCTCAACTGCAGAAAGCAATAAATACAATATTGCAAAAGGACAGCTCAGTACACGAAACATCCCACATTAAGATAGAGTCGTATAGGCTATCCTACAAAGTGTATTCCTGTCCTTACTAGTTCTTTTTCTTTTTTTTTTGGTTTTACACCCAGTGCCCCCATTGGAGCTCGAACTAAATTCGAATGGTTTACTGTAGGCCGCCTATTCTGGGGTAATGCTCCCAAAAGGACTTTCTCCAAACTAGTTTTTCTCTTTCTTTCCTATTCATTTTAAACATTCTATTCCCCATTCATGGAACCAATTTTTTCTCCAGACAACTCCAAAAAGTAACATTGTTCCCTAAATTTCTTCTTTTCCTGCTACAAAATAAGAAACAGTAGGCTAGGCTTGATTAAGAAAGAAAAAAGATTTTGAGGGCAGATGGGGAGATAGGATGGGAGTTGAGACCCCCAGACAAATCGCATAATCAAACCTCATGAAAGGATCTTGTAAGGAGAAAACTCCATGCTAGCTACTTAGTGATTCTATACGAGCCCTCAACAATGAAGATTGTGTTACTGATATTTCGATAAACATCTTGAGCCTGTTTAGCTAAACTTTCGAAACTTATATTTTTGGCTAGTGTGCAAACTCAAAATGGTGTTTCTGAAAGAGTACTTCAAGAAAGTATGTGTCTGCCAATAATTTAGAGATTATAATAGAAATATCAAATGCTAAAAAGAGAGATACGTTTTAGTATCAAAACAACATACTACTCCAAGCTATGTTCATCACATGTCCATCGATCTTTGAAAAGTAATCTAAGTTTCTATAGGGGCAGTTGTAGCCAAAATACCTCCTCTGCTATCTGGGCCATTCTATGTTTTTTACCCACAATATCATCAACAACAACTAAACAACTATGGCCAAGCATTCACAATGTTGGGCAACTATCAATATTCCTGATATTTAACTCAGAGATTTTGCTGCGCAAAGGGCACATGAACATGAAGACACCCATGGAAGGTGAGAAAAGCGTTGGTCCAAAGTTTATCAATTCTAGCAGGTAAGGTGACCACCTGAAATAAAAATTTTGTCAGCCAACTTACAAATGGAGAACCTTTTGATTGTCGTTTACTTCTTAAAGTTTTGTGATCAACAAATAGAAACATAACAATGATATAGTTTTTAGATCCATTGAAGGAATATCAGGTTTTCTGCATGACAGTTTTTCTTTGCAAGAGAAAATTACCAGTCCAAAAATATGAAAGGAATGCAAAGACTGAATTAATCTATCAAAGTCAAAAAAAGTAAAATAAATAGCAAGGTGTATACCTTCTTGAAGGAAGTAACAACCCAAGGATTGTCAAGTTGGTTTGGCTGACCAGTAATGACCAGGCGACCAGCTGGATCAGATTGAACCCGTACTTATGTTTACCAAAATATAAGGGCATTAGAGATTTGAGATGGTGTAAAAAGACAAAAACAAATTGAATGCACTTGATGGAAACAAAAGGCAAAAGAAACACAAGTTGAAACAATTTTTCATATATCTCTGTGGTCTTACGATGCTAAATCATTAGCTTTGCGGTAATTTTTTACAGTAAAACTGAAATGACTCACTAAAATAGTACAATACAAGTTTGTAAAAGCTAGCAGATTATTTAAGTCGCCATCAGAAGTTACAATAGTGCATATATAAAAAATAAAATATGAACACAAGATTTTTTGGAGATGCATATCTTTTTATAAAGGTTTCATAAAGAACACATAAAAAATATAAAATCAACACCATATATTAGAAGGTTGTTTTGTCCTTTTAATGAGATGAAGCTAAAACTGAAAACTTAACCTTAACCCAAACACCAATTGCAATAATCAGAAACTATATCATTCCAAGCAATAATACAAACACATCAACAAGTCATGAGAGTACAGACAAGACAACAAATTGAACACACTTCATGGAAACAAGTAGCACGATTGGTATTATACCTCATCTTGTAATAGCCCAGGCACCAGTGCATAGACCTCAAAGGAATCATTCTGTTTGTATAAAACCATTATAAATCACATGAGAGAAATGGAAATGTATAATCTAGAGGTTATTAATTCTTTTACTTCTAAGAGGAACTTACTGTTGCACGAACATTACTTTCACCCAATCAGCGGGGGGTCCAACATCAACAACTTGGACATCCAACCTGACATATGGAAAGCAATATCTTTACATCAGAAACGGAAGAACTAAAAACACAGAGAGATGGAGAAATACAATTGAAGTTCCTAGTACTTTTTTTCTTTTGGGTGGTATAAACTGCCGCTTTACAAGATATTTATTCAAATTTCTAACAATAGTAAGCCTTTTCTACTTTCTATCTTGTAGTAAGCCTATTCACTATGAAGTTGGTCTTGAGAAGAATAATAATCCTACAGAGATCAAAAGTTAGAGAATACATTGAGCGATGTCCTCAGCCCAACGGTTCCGAATCCCAATTATTATCAGATTTCATATTAAGGATGTTGATTTTCATTGCTTGTTGCATGCAAACCAAAAGAATGTATACATTGCTTGGTCCAACAAAACAAACTATAAGCAGCATTGTATACAAAAGTGAATACCCTACACAATAATTTATCTACAACACCCACAAGGATGACCGAGTTCATTGAGTAGGGGATCTCCCAAATGGGGTCTCAGGCTTGAAACTCTCTGCATACTTTCTCGATCGAGCTCGTCATGGGGCTTGCTAGTGCGGTTTACAACATATGAGTGACTTGCTGTATATTACACTGGAGAAAGGTTTACCCCATCCCTTTGCAACGTCAAGAATCCAATATTATAAAGTTTTTAGTTTCTCTAGCACTAAAACTTCTCTACATTTTCTATTAACATGTAAGTATAACAAGACTAACAAACTACTAGAGAGCATCAGAGCTAAACTAAACATATTAACATGAGTAAAACTTAATCACAATTAATTACTATAATCTTTCGTTGTACCTAATGATGAGTTGAAATTGAATGCCATTCAAAGACCAATCCGACAAGCGATGAAAGAACTTATTAAGATAAAAAAACAAATGCAATTTCAATTGATGGAGTGCAGAACATAAGAAGTACCACTAGCATTTGTAATGAAACATTCTAGATTTCATCATAATAACTTAAGATTGACTTCAGAGACCAAAACATTAGAAGAAAGGATAAAGATAAAGTACGACTTAAACGATACTCTTGTTTGATTTTCAATAGTTCGAGATTCTTTTTGGCATATGTACACGCGTAAACGATACTTTTGTTTGATTTTCAATAGTTCGAGATTCTTTTTGGCATATGTACACGAGAACACACGTGAAGGATTTCCTAAAATTTATGATCCTTATTTTTTACTAACGGCACCCTAGCTTGCTTAGTGTCGTTGGCTGACGCTATGGCCACTGCCAACAATGGTTCGATACCGCTCCCAAGTTGTGAAATTCCACCAATTCCATTGAACGCGTCTTATTTGATGTTGCTAAATATTGAAGTTCTCATAGAGTCAAAGCCTATAACTATTAAAACAACAACATACATTCACGGCGAGCCAATTTTATGGGAGGAAGAAGAAGTGGATAATATGATTATACAAGAGAACATACAATTTGCTATAATCAGCAAATTATCTTATGGATGTCCTGAAATGGAGGAAATCCATCGAATTATTCCCCTTCAATGTAAATAAAGGCAGAGTGCAAGATTGTTTTTTTACGGGATAGACACGTTTTGATTCTGCTCACAACTTTTGAAGATTATGTCCAAGTAATGCAAAACCTCCATATTTTATTCGAGAAAAGGAAGGTTTTTATCAAATGAGACCCCTCAAGTGGGAACCATGGTTTAATCCAGAGGCAGAAACAACCACAGCTTTATCTTGGATATTGTTTCCTGCTTTATCACCAATCTTTTTTGTAAAGGAATCTCTATTTACCATGGCAAAAGAAGTGGGGATACCTCTACATGTATACATTACTACTAAGAACAAGTCTAGACCTAGTTCCGCCAAAGTGAAGGTGGAAATTGATCTTTTGAGGGATTTCCCTAGAAGAATCAACGTTGGAATAAAAATAATCTAATTCAGGGGAAATCATATCAACTTTGATTAATATTAGTTATGATATGCCTAAGTATTGCATAAATTACAATTTACAAGGACATAAAGAATCATAATGTTTTATTCTACATCCTGAACTTCGAATGGAGGAGGAGAAAGTAGATGTATCAGAAGAACTGCGGCGCAAAACTAGAACTATCACTAGTGGTAGTAAGGTCGTTGGCCCAACCAAACAAGACCAGGAAGAGCTGCTAATTTGTGAAGGAAAGAAGGCACAAGCAGAAGGTGTATTTAATGGGAGAAACAACTTTCAAAGAAACAACAATAATCAAATATGGACTGCAACAAAAGATGTGAGAGTTTTCACTCCTAACAAAGGTAAAAGAACTCAAAAATCATTGTCCAAAGATGAAATCGAGGATGTACGACTTTATAATACCTTCGCACAGTTGGAAAATCATGAAAAAGATATAGAAGATGAGGGCCAAAATACTGATCATTCGTGTAAAGAGTGGATAGAGTTATCTTTTTGAAATACCAAAGTTATTGATTCCGGTCAACAAAGGGAAGAACACGAATGTGAGAACATTATGATAGTCAACCAGGAATTGGTGAACATGGGTAAAGCACAAGAGTTATATAGAATCACCTAGATAACACAACAAATAATAAAGAAACTCCTAGAGTAGAGGAACAAAAGAATGATTATTCTAAGGGCAACACAATAGAAATGGGAACACTATGTATGGGGCAAAAAGTGACTATAACAAATATAGGAACCTCAACTCCTATTCCCGTAATCAATAATGAGTCCAGCAGTTCAACCGATAAAGGAAAAACTATCGGCAATGACGAGATGAACACTCCAATTAAAATTCTCAAATATACTGAAAGGGATAATGATGTGTTGCCCATTAACAACCGCAAGTATAGTGCTGGAAAATTAAATTCTTATCAAAATATTGATGATTTGAACATTACAGGATCGCACAAGGCTATAATTAATGAGCTAGTGAACAAAGAGAATATTGCTGATGTACATGTGATACCTCAACTAATAGATTCTAACAAGTTTGAAAGATACCAGAAAGATTAGATGAGTGGGGATGACTCAAGGCAGACAATGACCAACAACAATAATGAGATAGCAAAGGCTGCCGATATGTCTCCAAGGCAAACCGAGCCAATAAGAGGCAGCAACACTAAGCAGAAAGGTGTCAAAGGTAATAACGAGGCTCCTACCATCAGACCTTTATCTCAGAGGCTTGCCGCCTCTAAAAAATTCAATAAGTACTCCAATTAAAAAAATAATTTTATGGAATATTAGATCATTCAATACTCAAAGAGCATTCGACCTATTGACTAATCTAAATCAAAGGAATTAGTATTGGATTATCTGTTTGAGAGAACCTTTTCAAGACTCATCACATATTGATCATATCGTATTATATTAAAAGTAGGAAGGTTCAAAATACAAAGTTGAAATACAAATTTATCCTTACAATAAATCAAAATAAATCAAATTAAAATAATATAATCATTTTAAATGAAAATACAAAAATTAACTTATAACCGTCATTCCTTTTACTCCCATTCAATTCTCTTCCAGTTGTTAGTCAATTTTTTTATGAGTTATTATCAGTTTCACCAGCTGACGTACGTGACCATCAAAATTCCCTCCAATAAGTATATGGATTCTCTTAATGTCCTATCATATTCTAGTATGACCCCTCAACATCTTCCTTAACTATATATGTAATCATTAATCTGCATAATACACAACAGGGATAAAGTTGAAGCAGTTGGATAATGTCTATTTGTCAAGATTTCTTTTAATGTGGACAACACTTATGAATTGTTATTCATAATTTTTGCATGTATATGGTACTTAGTTAATAATTTAGATTATTGTCTTTTCTTATTAGGGTTTTTCTAATACTTCATTTTTTTTAAAATAGGGAAAGCATGACAAAAAGAGATATTATTAGAATAAAAATATTTAATTTATGTAGATTGTGACAAAGGATTGTTGGAGTTGATACTTCCACTATATTGTCAGCTGTTAATATCTTTTTTTTTTTAGCAAATTCACAACTAGACAGTGTCTAGCGCTCTTTTATTGAACAAAAAAAATATCAATAGGGACAAGTACAAGCAAGGGGGCTAGGATGTACCTCACTAATTAATTCTAATTAAGTACCTCACTTTTGTTACCTAACAAGCATGGAGGAAATAAGAGCTAGAGAGAACTATGTATTTTCTGATCATCACAGAGTTTGTAATACAATCCATGATGATATTACAAATGCGGATACTTAAATAAGGAGCAAACCATCTCCATGGGAGTCCTTTATAGTTACAAATATTGTAAAAAGCTACATCCGGTAGTAGCTCAATGTAGAGGAGCCTCAAGTATATGGAAGAAATTAATTATTGTCAGGAGATGCTAGTTTTTGGTATCACAATTGTACCACCATGGGAGCATTATATCACATTCATCCAGAGTCAAGAGAGGATGAAATTAAAGTAGTGAATTTTACAAATGCACAGGGATGGGATGAATAGAAGCTAGGAGAACATCTTCCTGAAGAATTTGTTATGTTTGTTATGACTAATATTCCACCACCAAAGCAAACAAATAGGCTAGATAAGACATTTCGGATGCTTGAGGCTAGTGGTAATTTTTCTGTAAGGATTGCATGGAACTACATTAGGCCCAAAGATCAAGAGGAAGATATTTTCAAAAATATGTGGAGTAAAAAGCTGTCATTTAAACAATCTTTTTTCATATGGAGTATGTAGAAGTTCAGGGTTTCTGTTGATGAGTGGTGCAAAGCATGGGGATTAATTGCATCAAGATAGTTGTGTTGCACACATCCTAAATTTGAGACGATGTCTCACCTTATTCTAATCTCTGATACAGCTGCAATGTTGGGGAGAATGTTTGCTAATGTTGTAGGTATTCACACTGAAGGATTTCAGTTATCAAAACTCATAATTAAATGGTGGACAAGTGATTGTTGTCCGATTCTAAAACACTTATGATAGTTGTACAAACTGTCATCATATGGAACCGATGGAAGAGGAGAAATAGTCTCAAATATGGCAACCATCATCCTATGGAACTTAGTTTACCAGCTCAATTCTGATTTGTGGACACTTGGGAGATGTGTCTACCCTAAGCTACAAGATTTACCAACATGCGGGGCTAAATGGTTTCATATTTGGAGAATTATAAGCAAAAACTATATTTTCTACACTAGTATCTTGGAATTCAATAGAAGGAATTCTTAAATGCAATACTGATTGCACATCTAGAGGTAATCTAGGAAGAATTACTTATTGCTTTTGCATTAGCAAATCTACTGGCGATCTAATATATTCACAGGGGGGAAGAGATACAAGAGGGGATTAAATGTTATTCCTCGTTTTTTTTATACGTAGTGCGCATCATGATATAGTAGACGTAAGTCTGGGGAATGAGATTTTATCTTAAGTTCCAAGTGATTAAAGAAATATTAGGCAAGGATGTTAATTCCAAATGTGATATTAAGTATGAGTTGGCTAATGTAAGTGCCATTAACTTTAAGTGAGGGATTAATTAGTGACTGATTAGGATTAATTTAATCCAGTGGGATCCACCACTCATAATTGGTGGCTGATTAGGATTAATTTAATCCAGTTGGCCCCACCACTCAAGGCAAAATTAAAAATGGGATCAGATATGGAGCTGGCCTTAGTTGACACGTGTAGAGGGGGGTTGCCTCCACTTTCATATTATAAATAAGGTGGAGAAATCCACTCAATACTAAATAAAGTGGTGAAATGCATTGCTTCATATCATCTTCTTCTTCACCACTTGGCTTAGGCAGCCATGGAAATGGAGAAACCAACCCTGCAATTCTTGGCCAGCAGCTGCAAATAATTTGGTTAGTAATATCCTTGCTTGGTGTGTTAATTCTTTAGAATACCTTGTTAATTACCCATTAATATTAGAAGGGGGGCGTGATCAGTAGCTTAGGAAGTGTGTTTTAGTTATTGAATGTGCTAAGTATGAACGGAAACCATAATCGGATTATTAGTGGTGTCGTATTGGTGCTTGGGCTGTTTTGATTAAAGCAAACTGTGGGAAAATTCGTTTTCGGCGTTATGTATATGTTAAATGTTATTATGAGTATATACTCTAAAGGATGAATACGATAAGGTAGATGTGTTGCGAATTATAACACGAGTTATCGCTCGGTGTGTCGTTGCTTCGCTGCTATGGTTTCCGAGACGGAACTGTTTTGAGGAGGGGGCTGTTTAATATAATTCGTTGGGTTATATGTGTTATTGGTATTGCTGTGAATAATTTGGGTTGTTGTCGGATTGGGACGAAGTAAGGAAAATATGGGAAGTGCTTCTGGATTTTCGTTAGATTTTTAGCTAGCTTACAAGATAGTAAAGCGCGACGTTTATATAATTGCGGAACGATTGTTGCTTGTTATAGATTAATAGCTTGAGCAGTAAATTTTGGACGTGCGGCTAAACTTTACGGTATGTAACGTTGTCCCTTCTTTCTTTATTTGGCATGACTTTTAAAAATAAGCGAATAACTGACAGGTTTCATACTTACGTCTATAGCGTCTAGGCGACATATATTCTTGCTTCCACAATTATTCCTCTATATATCGGCTATCTCTAAGGCTATGATGATTTCTCATATCTATGGTAGTGCTTCTTAGAGTCATTGAGATTTTACGTTTTCATATCGTATTAAAGGTTCATAATATTGATAAAACTTTAATCTTTGGTAATATTCCTTGCTGGTTCACATTGATTGTTCTATTCAGTTATAAGAAATGATTTTAATTGCATATGGTTGCTCATAATATTCTTCTCGTGCATAGAGTCATTCATCATTTCACCGAGTCCCGGGCCGGGTAATGTTCGTGCGGAGTTTCTTGCACATGTCACCGAGTCCCTCACGAGAGGTCCGGGTATGTATATTATATATATGATTGGTGATGAGGATGGTTATGATGATGATGATGACGGAGATGACGTGGTGATTATTTTGCCGAGCCCCTTACTAGGGAAGGTGGGCACCTTATATGTTAAAGATATGCATGATTTTCACTTAAAAGGGTATATGTGTAGCGATATTTGTTTCGACTTGCCATATTGGTATCCTGTCATCTTTACCTTATGCTTTACATACTCAGTACATTGACTGACCCCCCTTTCCTCGGGGGCTGCGTTTCATGCCCGTAGTTGTAGACGCACAGTTCATTGATCCTCCCGCCTAGGATATCTACTCTGCTGATTGGGAGAGCTCCACTGTTCCGCAGCCCAGTCATTTTGGTAAATAACTTTTGTGTAGTCTTTTGCTCGTCTACGGGTATGGCAGGGCCCTGTCCCGTCGAGTTTCAGTACTGTACTCTTAGAGGTCTGTGGACATTATGTGGCTTGTATATATATGTTTTGGATAATGGTCTGGACATGGTTTGTTTGGGATGTCCGCTTGTACAGGGGCAGCCTTGTCGGCTGTGTACATCATTGTGTATTGCGTAGTGGCAGCCTTGTCGGCTTATGTATGTTATTATGCTTTGGATAGTGGCAGCCTTGTCGGCTCGCGCATATTGTTACGGTTGAATGGTTATGACTCCTTATGAGACAGGTCCTCTTTATATATATATGACGTTGGGGTTCGCTTGATTTGATTAAATTCCATATTGTCTTAGTTTCAGTTGGTTATACTTAGCAGGTTTGTATGTGGGTGTCCAAAACGGGCACTAGTCACGGCCCATCGGGTTGGGTCGTGACAAAGAGTGGTACCAGAGCGGTTCTTCCTCGGAAGTGTCTACAGACCGTGTCTAGTAGAGTCTTGTTTATCGGTGTGTTGTGCACCGCATCTATAAACAGGAAGCCACAAGAAATTTAGGATGTCATCCTTTCTTCTTATTCTAGATCGTGCGATAGAGCTATATAAACAGGATAATCCCTCTCTAACGAATCCGTGTGTTTTCAGCTATGCCTCCAAAGAAAGCGATAACCGCCCAGAAGGGAAAATCGGTAGCAGAAGGTACTAGTCAGACCCGGAGAGTTACTAGGGCCTGTGCCCAGTCTATGCCTGGTATTATGCTCCAGTCGGAGAGCTCTGCTACACCGCCACTGCCAGAGGAGCTTAGAGTAGCAGCTGCTCCAGTTCGGGGGACACCACCAGCCCCCGAGGCCCCAACACCTGAACCTCCAGCTCCTCAGTCAGGGGCGTAGGATAGGGCCATGAGAGATGCGGTTCATTTGCTGACTAGATTAGTGGCAGGTCAGGCTCGCAGGCATGGACTAGGAGTTGATCATGCGGACAGATCTGATAGCTTAAGGGCTCGTGACTTCTTAAGTTTTAATCCTCCAGAGTTCTTTGGCTCAAGGCTCCAACATGATCCGCAAGAGTTTATTCATCATATCCAGCGTACATTGAGGATAATCAAGGCTTCGGAGACCGAGTCTGTTAGTTGGCTACGTATCGTTTGCGGGATGTAGCTAATAATTGGTATGAGTCTTGGGAGTTATCTATGGGTGAGGGTGCTCCTCCAGCGGTATGGGATGAATTTGTGGAGGCTTTCCAGGGCCACTTCCTGCCTCCAGAGATGAAGCGAGCTAGAGTCGATAGATTCTTGCATTTGAAGCAAAATGGCAGGAGCGTTCGAGAGCATAGCCTCGAGTTTGATTCATTGGCTAGGAATTCACCTACTATTGTGGCTGATATGGCAGACAGGGTACATCATTATGTGATGGGATTGGATTGTTATCTGATTGACGGTTGTATGGCAGTGACTCTTCAGCCAGGTATGGACATTGCTCGGGTGCAGGCATATGCACAGGGGGTAGAGGATCGGCACCGGGGACGTCTGCCAGATAGAGATTATAATAGAGGCCAACATAAGAGGGCTAGATCAGCAGGTTATCCTGACGAGTTTCGAAGCGGGCAGTCTGAGCAGCATGTTAGATTATTTTCCCAGCCAGCACAGAGTGCACCTCCACGTTTCATGGGTAGGGGGTTCGATCGTATGGGATATTCGGAAGCTGATCAGAGCTCTAGAGCGTCAGGGTCACGGATGGGCAGGGGTTTGAGCCAGTCGAGGCCACCTTTGCCTCGGTGTTCTCGCTGTGGTAGGTCCCATCCTGGGGAATGTCGTTGGGCTACAGGTGCGTGTTTTTCTTGCGGCCGTCAGGGCCATACAATGAGGGAGTATCACCTTAGAGGTAGTGCAGGTTGTATGGCACAACCTACTGGGTCCGTTGATGATTCATCTTCTTCTGTGTCTATGCGCCCTACGGGGCAGAGTATTCAGGCGCCAGCAGGCCATGGTAGAGGACGTGGTGGAGCTTCTAGTTCTAGCGGTCCCTCGAACCTTATATATGCTTTGACTAATAGGCAGGATCAGGAGGCGTCACCTAATGTGATCACAGGTATATTATCACTATTCTACCGAAGTGTGTATGCATTGATAGACCCAGGTTCCACCTTATTATTTATATCTCCCTTTGTTGCTAGTAGGATCAGAATAAAGTCTGAGTTGATAGAACAATTTGAGGTAGCAACACCTGTAGGAGATTTTGTCATAGATACGCGAGTATATAAGAATTGTTCAGTAGTTATATATAGACGTCGTACCGTAGCAGATCTAATAGAGTTAAATATGATTGAGTTTGATATTATTATGGGCATGGATTGGTTGGCTGCTTGTTTTGCTAATGTTGATTGCAGAGGAAAGATAGTTCGATTTCAATTTCCTGGGGAACCGATTATAGAGTGGAAGGGGAGTACAGTATCGCCGAAAGGTAAGTTCATTTCATACCTCAAGGCTGGGAAGATGGTTAGAAAAGGCTATATTTGCCATCTGATTCGGGTGCATGACATAAAGGCAGAGGCACCGACTCTTCAATCAGTCCCGGTAGTTAATGAATTTCCCGATGTATTCCCCGAGGAACTTCCAGGCCTTCCTCCAGAACGAGAGATAGAGTTTACTATAGATGTACTGCCAGATACCCAGCCTATATCTATACCTCCTTATAGAATGGCACCTGTTGAGTAGAAAGAATTGAAAGAGCAATTGAGGGTTTGCTAGTAACGGGCTTCATCAGGCCTAGTACGTCACCTTGGGGAGCACCGGTACTATTTGTGAGGAAGAAGGATGGGTCGCTGCGGATGTGTATTGATTATAGGCAGCTGAACAAAGTAACAATAAAGAACAGGTATCCCCTCCCAAGGATTGACGATCTATTTGACAAGTTGCAGGGTGCAAAGTGTTTTTCAAAGATAGACTTGCGGTCAGGTTATCATCAGGTGCGGGTAAGGGAGGCAAATATTCCAAAGACGACATTCTGGACCCCATATGGGCATTATGAGTTTAGAGTGCTGTCTTTTGGGCTGACTAATGCTCCAGCGGTGTTTATGAATTTAATGGATCGAGTATTTAAACCATTCCTTGATATGTCTGTTATGGTATTTATAGACGATATTCTGGTCTATTCACATTCAGAAGAGGAGCATGCAGACCATTTCAGGACGGTACTTAGGGTGCTTCAGCACCAGAAGTTGTATGCTAAATTTTCTATGTGCGAGTTCTGGTTGACTTCAGTGGCATTCTTGGGGCATATTATTGGAGCTGATGGTATTCGGGTAGACACACAGAAGATTGAGGCGGTAAAGACTTGTCCCAGAGCTACGACACCTACTGAGGTACGCAGCTTTCCGGGGTTAACAGGATATTACAGGAGATTTGCAGAAAAGTTTGCCTCAATTTCAGCGCCTTTGACAAGGCTAACTCAAGGCAGCCAAGTTCCAGTGGACTGATGCTTGTGAGCGAAGCTTCCAGCTATTGAAAGACAAATTGACTACAGCTCCAGTCCTAACTCTTTCGGAGGGACTAGACGGCTATGTTATTTATTGTGATGCTTCGGGTGTTGGGCTAGGATGTGTACTGATGCAACATGGCAAAGTTATAGCATATGCCTCCTGACAACTTAGGAAGTATGAAAAGAACTATCCTACTCACGATCTGGAGTTAGCGGTCATGGTTCATGCGTTGTAGATATGGAGACATTATTTATATGGTGTCCATGTGGACATCTATACAGATCATAAGAGTCTCCAATATATCTTTAAACAGAAGGAGCTGAACTTACGACAGAGGCAGTGGTTAGAGTTGCTAAACGATTATGATGTTGATATTTTATATCATCCAGGGAAAGAGAATGTTGTAGCAGATACTCTTAGACGTAAGTCAATGGGTAGCTTTACAAATGTACAACCATAAAGGAGGGATATGGTTCGAGAGATTCAGCGGCTATCCAGCCTTGGAGTCCATCTGGCTAATTCAGAAGATAGTGGAGTTTCTATTCGAGAGGTTGCTGAGTCCTCAATCATAGATGATGTAAAGAGACACCAATACAAGGACCTTATTCTGGCACAGTATAGAGATGCAGCTCTTCAAAAGGAAAAGACCCCATTTAAGGTTACATCTGACGGTGTATTACGATATGAAGGCAGATTGTGTGTACCCGATACTGCGGGGCTACGACGGCAGGTTATGGGAGAGGCACACTCTTCCCGTTATTCTATTCACCCAGGGTCAACAAAAATGTATCATGACCTTAGATTCTTATATTGGTGGGATGGCATGAAAAAGGATATAGCGGAGTTTGTTGCTCAGTGCCCAAATTGTCAACAAGTCAAGATCAAACATCAAAAGCCTGGTGGATTATTACAGGAGACAGAGATCCCGACTTGGAAATGGGATATGATTAATATGGACTTCATTACAGGCTTACCTCGCACTCAATGGAAGTATGACTCTATATGTGTTATTGTAGATAGGCTAACAAAATTGGCCCATTTTTTTCCAGTCAGGACTACTTATTTGGCTGAAGATTATGCGAGGTTATATGTCAGGGAGATAGTGAGACTTCATGGGGTTCCCACGTCCATTATATCAGACAGAGGAGCTCAATTTACAGCCAACTTTTGGAGCTCGTTTCAGAAGGGATTGGATAATGTCTATTTGTCAAGATTTCTTTTAATGTTGACAACACTTATGAATTGTTATTCATATTTTTTGCATGTATATGGTACTTAGTTAATAATTTAGATTATTGTCTTTTCCTATTAGGGTTTTTCTAATACTTCATTTTTTTAAATAGGGAAAGCATGACAAAAAGATATATTATTAGAATAACAATATTTAATATATGTAGATTGTGACAAAGGATTGTTGGAGTTGATACTTCCACTATATTGTCAGCTGTTAATATCTTTTTTTTTAGCAAATTCACAACTAAACAGTGTCTAGCGCTCTTTTATTGAACATACAAAATATCAATAGGGACAAGTACAAGCAAGGGGGCTAGGATTTACCTCAATAATTAATTCTAATTAAGTACCTCACTTTTGTTACCTAACAAGCATGGAGAAAATAAGAGCTAGAGAGAACTATGTATTTTCTGATCATCACAGAGTTTGTAATACAATCCATGATGATATTACAAATGAGGATACTTAAAGGATCAAACCATTTCCATGGGAGGCCTTTATGGTTACAAATATTGTAAAAAGCTACATCCGGTAGTAGCTCAATGTAGAGGAGCCTCAAGTATATGGAAGAAATTAATTATTGTCAGGCGATGCTAGTTTTTGGTATCACAATTGTACCACCATTGGAGCATTATATCACATTCTTCCAGAGTCAAGAGAGGATGAAATTAAAGCAGTTAATTTTACAAATGCACAGGGATGGGATGAATAGAAGCTGGGAGAACATCTTCCTCAAGAATTTGTTTTGTTTGTTATGACTAATATTCCACCACCAAAGCAAACAAATAGGCTAGATAAGCCATTTTGGATGCTTGAGGCTAGTGGTAATTTTTCTGTAAGGATTATATGGAACTACATTAGGCACAAAGATCAAGAGGAAGATATTTTCAAAAATATGTGGAGTAAAAAGCTGCCATTTAAACAATCTTTTTTCATATGGAGTATGTAGAAGTTCAGGGTTTCTGTTGATGAGTGGTGCAAAGCATGGCATCAAGATACTTGTGTTGCACACATCCTAAATTGGAGACGATGTCTCACCTTATTCTAATCTCTGATACAACAGCAAAGTTGGGGAGAATGTTTGCTAATGTTGTAGGTATTCACATTGAAGGATTGCAGTTATCAAAACTCATAATTAAATGGTGGACAAGTGATTGTTGTCGATTCTAAAACACTTATGATAGTTGTACCAACTGTCATCATATGGAACCGATGGAAGAGGAGAAATAGTCTCAAACATGGCAACCATCATCCTATGCCAACTTGGTTTACAAGCTCAATTCTGATTTGTGGACACTTGGGAGATGTGTCTACCCTAAGCTACAAGATTTACCAGCATACGGGGCTAAATGGTTTCATATTTGGACAATTATAAGCAAAAACTATATTTTCTACACTAGTATTGTCACGACCCAAAACCGAATCGCGAGTGGCACCCACACTTAACTTACTATGCGAGCGAACCAACCAACCTAAACCCCAACATTTCAAACATAATTAACAAAATACAATGCGGAAGACTTAAACTCATTAATAAAACCAATTCAATAACTTCTAAACTCAACATCTATTATTCCCCAAAATCTGGAAGTCATCATCACAAGAACATCTATCCTCAAATTACTAAACTAAGAGTATCTAAGAAAGCAGAAACAAGTAAAAAGCTAGTCCATGCCGGAAGTTCAAGACATCAAGACTTAAAGAAGAAGATCCAGTCCAAGCTAGAAGCATTAGCTCACCCTGAATTTCCAATGTAGTGAAGACTGGCTAGAGTTGCGGTTGAGTTGAAGATGACGGTACGTTTGCTGCACTCCACAAATAACAAAGAAAGAAACATACAAGTAGGGGTCAGTACAAACACAAGTACTGAGTAGGTATCATCGGCCAACTCAAAATAGAAAACAGTATATATCAGATAATATCATCAATCAACTACAATACTCAACATGTAGCCACAACAAGTACTATAATCATTAATAGTACCACCAAGTTCATCCATGAGGACTCAAGCCTCAATACCATACTCATTTGGAATTAGGTTCATTAGATTGAGTATATTAACATATTTCAAGATTCATTATCTTTATTCCTCTCGTGTCGGTACGTGACACTCCGCTCCATATACTATCCTGCTGTCGGAACGTGACACTCCGATCCTCATATACTATACTGGTGCCGGAACGTGGCACTCCGATCCTCATTCTATCCTGGTACCGGAACGTGGCAACCGATCCATATTCTATCCTGGTGTCGGAACGTGACACTCCGATCCATATTCTATCCTGGTACCGGAACGTGGCACCCGATCCATATTCTATCCTGGTGTCGGAACGTGACACTCCGATCCTCATATACTATCCTGGTACCGGAACGTTGTACCCGATCCATATTCTATCCTGGTGTCGGAACGTGACACTCCGATCCTCATATACTATCCTGGTACCGGAACGTGGCACCCGATCCTCTATTTCTATCCTGGTACCGGAACGTGGCACCCGATCCCCTAATCTCACTACTTTTGTTCATCAAGCCTTCTTTTATACCAAGGCATCATCATTAACAGAGTAGATTAGGGTTTCTTTCAAGATTTAGGATTCAATAGCTTCATCATGCTTATTATATCAAAATCACAAAATCACATTCATGCAAGCATACAATTAAGCATATAGAAGGGTTTACAATACTACCAATACATATCGTTCGCTATTAAGAGTTTACTACGAATAGTATATAAAAACCATAACCTACCTCCACCGAAGAACGAAGTCAAGCAACTACTTCTCCAATGTCTTTCTTTCCTTATTGCCCCCGAACCCTTCCAATCTATCGAGTATATATATACATAAGGTGTAAGTTAACAAGACCATAAACACTCCGATTATTCTGTGTCTAGCGTATACTCATCAATTCACCTAATTCTATAATCAATTTCCTAAAGTTTAAACTTAAGGGTAAGTTCTATTTCCTCTCATTAGCATAACTTTAATGTAATTCATATAATATACTACACCTTATATTTAATTACCTATCTCAATATATCAAAATATAGTTTATAAGATAATAACAACATTGAAATTTTTAAAAGTTGAAGCCACTGGTTAAGGAAACCGTGGCAGCGAACACTTCACAATATAACAATTTTTCCAATCCCAACATGCTGCTCCCTCTTCTCTATTTTACTATTTTATTTTACAAAACAAACATCTCCATCCAATTTTAAAATAATAATCAAAAGAGACCAATAATTAATCTACAGAAATGTAACTCCTTAGATTCAAAACAGAACTCCCGTTCTTCCCTTTCTAATTAACAATATATTAGGCTGCTAGTAATATTGCTCTCTATTAGAAATCACCATTACATGTAACAAAAGAATAAAAATTTCAAGAACCTTAATTCGTAACACACTAAAGTCAATTTTCTTTTCTGTAACATGTCAATTACTGCTAAAATGTTGCAGGCAGCAACATCATACTGCCGCCACGTAGTCACAATTTGCCCATATCCCCTTTTTCCCATTTAATTAGTATAATATTCTTTCATGGCTAAAATATCAACATACATCCCTATCATCAATACATATGTATAGCAATATTAAGCTGGTCGAGTTTTACCTGAAGGCCCACTTTACGATCTTCCTCGCAACCCTTCTGCCCTTCTGTGATTTTCTTACTTTCCTCTAGAGATTAATTATACCCTAATTTCTATATAGGACTAATTATATAAATAGTAAAGTGATCCATCACTAATTGTTAGGTTATTTTCTTTAACCACCAATTAAATAAATTATTAAAATTACCCCACTAATTTCATAATTATAATTATGAATAGTCCAAACACCAATTTAAAATTTAGCGGAAAGTATTTATCAAAAATAATTTTACTGCTCAAACCGACTAAATGGGTTGTTACAATAGATACCAATTTACCCATCATTCGTCCTCGAACGATCATAGGAAGAAAAGGGGAGGGCGAGAAAGAGTACCTGAATCTGTAAAAAGATGTGGATATCTTTCTTTCATATCGACCTCACTCTCCCAAGTGGACTTCTTCAACTGACCGATTCTTCCACTGAACCTTGATCGATGCAATCTCCTTTGATCTCAACTTGCGGACATCTCTATCTAGAATAGCAACAGGCTCCTCATCATAAGACAGATTCCCATCAAGAAGAATTGAATCCCAACGAATAATGTAGTTTCCATCACTATGGTACTTTTTCAGCATAGACACATGAAATACCGGGTGCACTCCTGACAACCCTGGAGGCAATGCCAATTCATAGGCGACCTCCACCACGCGCTTCAGAACTTCAAATGGTCCAATGTACCTAGGACTTAGCTTACTTCTCTTACCAAATCGCATCACACCTTTCATGAGTGAAACCTTCAGCAAGACTTGTTCACCCTCCATCAAATCCAAGTCTCATACCTTTCGATCTGCATATTCCTTCTGCCTACTCTGAGCTGCCAAAAGCTTTTCTTGAATAAATTTCACTTTCTCTAATGATTTTCTAGCTACCCACAATCACCAATTTAGTATCAAAGTATTCTTATAAAATATATGTTTAAAACATGGCTATCTCTCTTTCTATGTAAGCATTTCATGACAATTACGAGTTCCAAACAAGGCTACTAACATTATTTAAAATTCGATAGTACCTTTTCATCATGATAAACTATTAAATCAAACAATAAGTCAACTTCACAAAACTTTCACATATCATGCTTTAGATACCCTTCTAAACCATCACATACCTCATGCCAACACTTAGGAAGTTTCTTGGTCATTCAAATTATTATGTATCCTATTAGCTCATAACCTCTATTCACCATTAAATATCTATGTAACACATCATAATATTCTATGTAATCCCATCAATAGAGTAGTATTATTCCAACTCTAAATTCTTAATAACCATGTAGAATTATATTACACCTTATGCATCATTCACAAGTCATCTATCCAAATTTGAGCAATCTAACCCCATGTAAAATACTAAATTTTTCATACCTCATTGTTTGCAATCCAAATCAAAACTCAATCTTTATAAAAGTCGATGATAAATTCTAGTAAGTCTATATCGAACTACTTCACACCTCACATTCATATCTAAAATCAATACAACCATCAACTACAACCCATGGGTTTATACGAGAGGTCTTATTCCTTCACTTTTCTCAAATTCTTCTCATGGTGCAAAATTTTGTTAGACCCTTCAATATGTCAATATTCTTGTTTCTTTAGATCACTCTTCGATCTCATCCTTTTACCAACAACCCATGACATTTTACTTCACATTCTAAATCAAAACTCAGAAGGAAACTCTTCTTAGATCCTTTAACAATCAAAAGTAATAAACTTTATGATCCAAAACATGCATAAGTTCTTTCACATGCTTAATACCGATGCAATCAATCATTTATTACCTTACAAATTCATACCTTAAAAAAAATCACCAAGAATGCAGACTTATAATGAAAAGTTTGAATTTTAAGTCCAATTGTGTAACCCAATGCCCTTAATTATCTACATTTGCTTATACTTTGAAGATTTTTACGAACACCTTATCTTAGCTTATCATTTATTGCCTCTCCACCAACCATACCATATGCTTCACTAAAAATCCAACCCTACTCATTTCTAAATTCAACAGTACAACAGAACCTATCATCTCACTCAAGTTGAACTTTTATACACTCCTCTCTTAAGTTCTATTCAATAGATTTTAACCAAGCTGATTAACCTGTTATGCTATTACCTTAACCAGAACAAAATAGATGAAATCACGCAATTTTGAACCTAATTTTCGATCCCTTCGAAGATACATTTTTAGTTCATACAGAGAAAATAATTCTGCCCTCACTTATTTTTCTTAAGGCTACACATCCCACAAGTTTTATCTTATTTTAGTTATGCTTCCAGCTCCTTTAAATTATATTCGAGTGTGCCCTAAATCTCCTAAAATTTATCATACCACCACATTACTTACTAAATAGTAGAAATATCAACCTTAGATACTCGCAAGTTTTTATCACCATACAAAATTTATTTGACCAATAATTTGTATTCTATAATTTGCATCTCCGTCACCATCCATCACTTACTCCTATCACCATCATGTATTTGTAAGCCCTTTTCATCACCACAAAGTCAATATTTTTTTTCCCTCGACATGACACCTTAAACTCAGATATAGTAATCAAAATGAAGGGACTAACAATATATTCACTTTCTTACAAAAATCTTCATTTTACTTCACCCAAAGTATACCCACTAGGATTTTCTTTCCCTATAAGTCTGTCATGCTAGTATCAATCTACCTTTTGAAGCTTAAGATAAAACCAACAGTCCTCACTCAAAACCCTCAAGATACATTGCACAGTTTAAGTTGTGTTAATATTTGTACCAAAGATGCACCACTAAAGATTTTCTTTAAAATAATGCTCAACCACTAAAATTTTTCTTCAAAATAATGCTCAATCTAAGTTCGTGTAGTAATAAACTAGTTGGTTTCTCAAATGTGAATGCAACACTAAATCTTATTATCTGACCATGTCGTACAACTTGTAACTCCTTTAGTAATTAGTATTTATACTTGACAATCGACGTACCTGTTTCCACATAACCCTAGTACTGCCACACCGTGAAAGTCCATTAGATACCTTACTAGAACACATCATACCTGTCCATAATATCGTACCCAAATAGCCCACATATTTCTACCCATTGAATAATCACGAAACATTATCGAACATGTTCTCCATCCGGACCAAAGAATTTGTTTTACTTCTTAGATCAATTCAATAACAAAAATAACACACTTCCTAACTCTAACCAAGTAAGCATCGATGAATTTCTCTAATATACCCTCACTCTATGAAGTCATAGTAGTGTCTTTATTAACCGACACTCTACATGAGACTACCACCACATTTTGCGATCGAGAAAATATATCTATTTCTAAGGACATATTTTTTTTCTTTTTGTTGTTGCTATTTCAACTTCAAATACTCTAGTAGTACCCATATTTGAAATAGAGTGAAGAAGTTCAGATACCAATTTGTATCACCTAGATACCAATTGGATCCAAGTAATAGCACGAAAGGAAGAAAGAATGGAATTTTTCCTAAAGTCCTATAGCCTCTCAAAGAAAAGTAAGGGCGTCCCCCTACCGTTCCTCAAGACTCTACTAGACTCGTTCTTGTGTGATGAGACCAACGAACCTAATGCTCTGATACCAAGTTTGTCACGACCCAAAACCGAATCGCGAGTGGCACCCACACTTAACCTACTATGTGAGCGAACCAACCAATCTAAACCCCAACATTTCAAACATAATTAACAAAATACAATGCGGAAGACTTAAACTCATTAATAAAACCAATTCAATAACTTCTAAACTCAACATCTATTATTCCCCAAAATCTGGAAGTCATAATCACAAGAACATCTATTCTCAAATTACTAAACTAAGAGTATCTAAGAAAGCAAAAACAAGTAAAAAGCTAGTCCATGCCGGAAGTTCAAGACATCAAGACTTAAAGAAGAAGATCCAGTCCAAGCTAGAAGCATTAGCTCACCCTGAATTTCCGATGTAGTGAAGACTGGCTAGAGTTGCAGTTGAGTTGAAGATGACGGTACGTTTGCTGCACTCCACAAATAACAAAGAAAGAAACATACAAGTAGGGGTCAGTACAATCACAAGTACTGAGTAGGTATCATCGGCCAACTCAAAATAGAAAACAGTATATATCAGATAATATCATAAATCAACTACAATACTCAACATGTAGCCACAACAAGTACTATAATCATTAATAAGTACCACCAAGTTCATCCATGAGGACTCAAGCCTCAATACCATACTCATTTGGGAATTAGGTTCATTAGATTGAGTATATTAACATATTTCAAGATTCATTATCTTTATTCCTCTCGTGTCGGTACGTGACACTCCGCTCCATATACTATCCTGGTTTCGGAACGTGACACTCCGATCCTCATATACTATCCTGGTGCCGGAACGTGGCACTCCGATCCTCCTTCTATGCTGGTACCGGAACGTGGCACCCCATCCATATTCTATCCTGGTGTCGGAACGTGACACTCCGATCCATATTCTATCCTGGTACCGGAACGTGGCACCCGATCCATATTCTATCCTGGTGTCGGAACGTGACACTCCGATCCTCATATACTATCCTGGTACCGGAACGTGGTACCCGATCCATATTCTATCCTGGTGTCGGAACGTGACACTCCGATCCTCATATACTATCCTGGTACCGGAACGTGGCACCCGATCCTCTATTTCTATCCTGGTACCGGAACGTGGCACCCGATCCCCTAATCTCACTACTTTTGTTCATCAAGCCTTCTTTTATACCAAGGCATCATCATTAACAAAGTAGATTAGGGTTTCTTTCAAGATTTAGGATTCAATAGCTTCATCATGCTTATTATATAAAAATCACATAATCACATTCATGCAAGCATACAATTAAGCATATAGAAGGGTTTACAATACTACCAATACATATCGTTCGCTATTAAGAGTTTACTACGAATAGTATATAAAAACCATAACCTACCTCCACCGAAGAACCGAAGTCAAGCAACTACTTCTCCAATGTCTTTCCTTTCCTTATTGCCCCCGAACCCTTCCAATCTATCGAGTATATATATACATAAGGTGTAAGTTAACTAGACCATAAACACTCCGATTATTCTGTGTCTAGCGTATACTCATCAATTCACCTAATTCTATAATCAATTTCCTAAAGTTTAAACTTAAGGGTAAGTTCTATTTCCTCTCATTAGCATAACTTTAATGTAATTCATATAATATACTACACCTTATATTTAATTACCTATCTCAATATATCAAAATATAGTTTACAAGATAATAACAACATTGAAATTTTTAATAGTTGAAGCCACTGGTTAAGGAAACCGTGGCAGCGAACACTTCACAATATAACAATTTTTCCAATCCCAACATGCTGCTCCCTCTTCTCTATTTTACTATTTTATTTTACAAAACAAACATCTCCATCCAATTTTAAAATAATAATCAAAAGAGACCAATAATTAATCTACAGAAATCTAACTCCTTAGATTCAAAACAGAACTCCCGTTCTTCCCTTTTTAATTAACAATATATTAGGCTGCTAGTAATATTGCTCTCTATTAGAAATCACCATTACATGTAACAAAAGAATAAAAATTTCAAGAACCTTAATTAGTAACACACTAAAGTCAATTTTCTTTTCTGTAACATGTCAATTGCTGCTAAAATGTTGCAGGCAGCAACATCATACTGCCGCCACGTAGTCACAATTTGCCCATATCCCCTTTTTCCCATTTAATTAGTATAATATTCTGTCATGGCTAAAATATCAACATACATCCCTATCATCAATACATATGTATAGCGCAATATTAAGCTGGTCGAGTTTTACCTGAAGGCCCACTTTACGATCTTCTTCGCAACCCTTCTGCCCTTCTGTGATTTTCTTACTTTCCTCCAGAGATTAATTATACCCTAATTTCTATATAGGACTAATTATATAAATAGTAAAAGTGATCCATCACTAATTGTTAGGTTATTTTCTTTAACCACCAATTAAATAAATTATTAAAATTACCCCACTAATTTCATAATTATAATTATGAATAGTCCAAACACCAATTTAAAATTTAGCGGAAAGTATTTATCAAAAATAATTTTACTGCTCAAACCGACTAAATGGGTTGTTACAAGTATCTTGGAATTCAATAGAAGGAATTCTTAAATGCAATACTGATGGCACATCTAGAGGTAATCCAGGAAGAATTACTTATTGCTTTTGCATTAGAAAATCTTCTGGCGATCTAATCTATGCACAGGGGGAAGAGATACAAGAGGGGACTAAATGTTATGCCTCGTTTTTTTTATACGTAGTGCGCATCATGATCTAGTAGACGTAAGTCCGGGGAATGAGATTTTATCTTAAGTTCCAAGTGATTAAAGAAATATTAGGCAAGGATGTTAATTCCAAATGTGATATTAAGTATGAGTTGGCTAATGTAAGTGCCATTAACTTTAAGTGAGGGATTAAATAATGGCTGATTAGGATTAATTTAATCCAGTGGGCTCCACCACTCATAACTGGTGGCTGATTAGGATTAATTTAATCCAGTGGGCCCCACCACTCAAGGCAAAATTAAAAATGGGATCAGATATGGAGCTGGCCTTAGTGGACACGTGTAGAGGGGGGCTGCCTCCACTTTCATATTATAGATGAGGTGGAGAAGTCCACTCAATACTAAATAAAGTGGTGAAATGCATTGCTTCATATCATCTTCTTCTTCACCACTTGGCTTAGGCAACCATGGAAATGGAGAAACCAACCCTTCAACTCTTGGCCAGCAGCTGCAAATAATTTGGTTAGTAATATCCTTTCTTGGTGTGTTAATTCTTTAGAATACCTTGTTAATTACCCATTAATATTAGAAGGGGGGTGTGATCAGTAGCTTAGGAAGTTTGTTTTAGTTATTGAATGTGCTAAGTATGAACGGAAACCATAATCGGATTATTAGTGGTGTCGTGTTGGTGCTTGGGCTGTTTTGATTAAAGCAAACTGCGGGAAAATTGGTTTTTGGCGTTATGTATATTTTAAATGTGATTATTAGTATATACTCCAAAGGATGAATACGATAAGGTAGATGTGTTGCGAATTATAAAACGAGTTATCACTCTGTGTGTCGTTGCTTTGCTGCTATGTTGCCGAGACGGAACTGTTTTGGGGAGGGGGCTGTTTAATATGATTCGTTGGGTTATATGTGTTATTGGTATTGCTGTGGATAATTTGGGTAGTTGTCGGATTGGGACGAAATAAGGAAAATAGGGGAAGTGCTTCCGGATTTTCGTTAGATTTTTAGCTAGCTTACAAGATAGTAAAGCGCGACGTTTATCTAATTGCGGCACGATTGTTGCTTGTTATAGATTAATAGCTTGAGCAGTAAATTTTGGACGTGCGGCTCGACTATACGGTATGTAACACTGTCCCTTCTTTCTTTGTTTGGCATGACATTTTAAAATAAAGGAATAACGGACATGTTTGATACTTACCTCTAGAGCGTCTAGGTGACGTATATTCTTGCTTCCACAATTATTCCTCTATATATTAGCTATCTCTAAGGCTATGATGATTTCTCATATCTATGGTAGTGCTTCTTAGAGTCATTGAGATTTTACGTTTCCATATCGTATCAAAGGTTCATAATCTTGATAAAACTTTAATCTTTGGTAATATTCCTTGCTGGTTCACGTTGATTGTTTTATTGAGTTATAAGAAATGATTTTAATTGCATATGGTTGCTCATAATATTCTGCTCGTGCATAGAGTCATTCATCATTTCACCGAGTCCCGGGCCGGGTAATGTTCGTGCGGAGTTTCTTTGACATGTCACCGAGTGCCTCACTAGAGGGTCGGGTATGTATATTATATATATGATTGGTGATGAGGATGGTTATGATGATGATGATGACGGAGATTACGTGATGATTATTTTGCCGAGCCCCTTACTAGGGAAGCTAGGCACCTTATATGTTAAAGATATGCATGATTTTCACTTAAAAGGGTATATGTGTAGATATTTTTGTTTCGACTTGCCATATTGGTATCCTGTCATCTTTACCTTATGCTTTACATACTCAGTACATTGTCCGTACTAACCCCCCTTTCCTCGGGGGCTGCATTTCATGCCCGCAGGTGTAGACGTAGAGTTTGGTGATCCTCCCGCCTTGGATATCTACTCTGCTGATTGGGAGAGCTCCACTGTTACGTAGCCCAGTCGTTTTGGTACATAACTTTTGTGTAGTCTTTTGCTCGTCTATGGGTATGGCGGGGCCCTATCCCATCGAGTTTCACTACTGTACTCTTAGAGGTCTGTGGACATTATGTGGGTTGTATATATATGTTTTGGATAATGGTCTGGACATGGTTTCTTTGGGATGTCCTCTTGTACAGGGGCAGCCTTGTCAGCTGCGTACATCATTGTGTATTTTGTAGTGGCAGCCTTGTCGGCTTACGTATGTTATTATGCTTTGGATAGTGGCGGCCTTGTTGGCTCGCGTATGGTGTTACAGTTGAATGGTTATAACTCCTTATGAGTCAGGTCCTCTTTATATATATATGACGTTGGGGTTGGCTTGATTTGAATAAATTCCATATTGTCTTAGTTTCAGTTGGTTATACTTAGCAGGTTTGCATGTGGGTGTCCAAAACGGGCACTAGTCACGGCCCATCGGGTTGGGTCGTGACACTAAACTAGCAGCAGAAGCAATAGAAATTAGAGAGGCTTTGTCAAATTGTGTTATAGAAGGAATTAGACAAGTGTGTCTAGAAACAAACTCACAAGTGCTAATCAAATTTCTCACAAGGGTATGGAAAGTGCCTTGGAATTTAGTGGTGATAATTGATAAAATATGGGGATTTTCTCAAGATTTTCAAGTTCGGATTCAACATTTATACAGAGAAGGTAATACTTTGGCTGATTATTAGCTAATTTGGCGGTTGACTTGTTTATTCTTTTATAGAATTACCAAGATAGACTAGGAAAATCATAAACCTAGAAAAGCAACGATTTCCTACATTAAGAATCATAAAAAAGAAAATTGATCAAGAAAGAGATGAGGGACAAGAAAATGCAGTGTCATTGATCACATGAGAACTACCAAAATTTTTAGCAACATATCAAACATCGAGAATAGTACAATCAAAGATACACAAATGAGTCACAAGTGTTGATTTTCAAAGAAGTTAATCTCAATTTACAATATCATAAACAAACATCATAGAACTTTAAATATCTAGTGGAAGAGCTTTACAATGCAGTAAAGAGATGTAATTTTTATTAGTACAAGAAGAGATGAGCAAAAGTCGATTTAGAACTTACAAAGGAAGATTCCGCAGAAAAAGGTTACAGAAAAAATTTATTGAATGGTTGAGCTCATGGCAACAGTCGCACCAACCTTTGCACTTCAAGGAAAATGGAAAGTTAGAGGAGGGAGATAAGAAGAGCAAACAAGGACTAGAGGGAATAAATATCACCATTTCTTCGGTCTGGTCTCGGATGAATTCAATGGAGACTTCCCAAATTTGTAGAAAAAGAAGATTGTTTGGAGCTTTCCTAGTAGACTTGCCCTTATCAATCTCAATTTTTTTCGTTTTTAGAGGGCTGGTTTTTATGGGCCTGTAAACAAAGTTGTGGATTTCGAATTTTAGTCCATGGTGCTTCAGAGAACCTGAATACAAGAAGAAGTTCTGCTGCGGTCACTATTCCTTTATGATAGAGTATAAGTTAGAGAAAAAACTAAAGATCTCGGATGAGAGTTAATACCTCAGATGTTAATACCTCAGATGGTCACTCAACTATGCACTCTTCTCAAAGAAAGTCACTCAACTTTCAATTTTCACTCAAAAGTCACTCAACTATGCACTTCTTTCTCAAAAAGTCACTCAACTATGCACTTTTTTTCTCAGAAAGTTACTCAATTATGCACTTCTTTCTCAGAAAGTCACTCAACTTTGAATTTTAACTGAAAAGTCACTCAACTATCTACTCTTTCCTAAAAAAGTCACTCAATCTATTAAAAAATATGATATGACCCATTTTATTTAGTCTTTAATCCTAATTCAAAGTTTAAAGAGAGGGATTAATTTAGGATTAAAGACAAAATAAAATGGGTCATCATATTTTTTAATGGGTCGGGTTAGGTGAGTGGATCACTAAATGGTTTAATTTATTTTTTTAAAATTTTGGTTTGTTATATAAATAATTAATATCAATAATTTTTAATTAAAAAGTAATTTAATAAATTGAGTGACTTTTTGAGGAAAGAGTGGATAGTTGAGTGACTTTTGAGTTAAAATTCAAAGTTGAGTGACTTTCTGAGAAAGAAGTGCATAGTTGAGTGACTTTTGAGTGAAAATTGAAAGTTGAGTGACTTTCTGAGAGAAGAGTGCATAGTTGAGTGACCAACTGAGGTATTAACTCTCTTGGATGATGATCCTGACATAGTTACAATGTTAACTAACAGCCACTAAAGGCCAAAATTCGGGAGAGTGCCAGGTAACTTCATATTGTGAAATGGTGAGGAGAAAACAACTAAATGATAGAGATACATGAAGAAGTCAAGTTGGCAAAGAATTGACTAAAAATCTTACCACTACTTTTTAGGCTCTTCACACGCTTTGGCCTAATGTTGGCACTCATATCCTATACAAGATAACTCCAAAATTACCTGTACATGGAAATTGACAGGATAAAACTTAATAAAATCAATGCCCAAAGACCTCTACAACGATTCAATAGAAGACCTTTACAACCTCACCATAAACAAGAAGGTGTTGCTCCTGCTTGCCTAGCCTACAACGAGCAGATAAATCTCTTAGTGCCCTACCTGATGCAGAAATTTGATAACCACTTCCCCGCAAAATTTATTTAAATAGTTAATTTTTGTTTATATATACATTTACTTCAAGTCTACATAAGTTGATTCCACAACTAGATGAAGTAAAAACCAACTCCATGACCTAATTCTTTTCCTAGTTGCCCTTATCCCAAAGTAAGGTCGTACTGATTTCCGTCAAAGTCAACTAAAGAAGGATCTCCATGATCAACTTTGAGAACTTGATTAAAGTCAAATACGTCAATGATTCAACTACTTAAGGTAATAGGATTCCCCATATATCAATTAAAAGGAGTACAACGTACTATAGATGTGAAGACACTTAACATAACAACAATGTAAATGCAGTGTTACCTCATTGTCAACACCCAAAGAACTAGGAGGAGGAGCAGTAGGAAGTTAAGGCTCTCTGTTTTGTGTCATATGACTTTCGTATTGGAGAAGTTACTAACATACAGAGAAATCATGAGATAATAGAATGTGCATAAACAAAAAGTAAGAGATAGAAAACCTTTTAGAAAAAAACCAATTCAAAACCACCATATAAGCATTGATGCATGGAGATGAAGTTCTTTATTCAAGTGACTTCATAGGCCTCACAAGAGTGCCTGTTAGTAAAAGGTTTTTAAGTTCATACTTCAGAAAACACCACAATTTTTTTGATAAGGTTAAATAATTTTTTAATGATTGAGGAAAATCCCGTATAAAAGCCGTATACGAATCAATTTCCCTTCAAACACTCTCCCCCTCTTCTTACATACAATCCACTTGAGAGATAACATGGCAAACCACCTACCGATAAGCTGTAAGAAATAAAGGAAAATAGTATCTTTATAGAATGCTCAAGTTTATTATAGGCTAATTAAGTCCACTTAAGATGATTACAATCATCAACTACATCACTACTCAAAATAAAAAATAAAAAGTCTTGCACAAATAACTAAATACCGGTATCACAATTTACTCGATACATGTATTACAAAATTCTAAAGAGACTTCTTGAAAAACTAAGAGACAATTTTGGAAGACTAAACGTTGATGCATTAATTCCAACACTCCCCCTTAATGCATTTGCTTGATAACTCCAATGCGTTCTCGAAGATAGAAAAATTTTTCTCTAGGAAGGGCTTTAGTGAAAATGTCAGTAAGTTGTTCTCCTGTCTGACAATAATGCAATTGGATTTCGCCTTTCTCTTGTGGTTCTCAGATAGAATGATACTTGATGGAAATATGCTTTGATCTTTCATGGTTGACTGGATTTTTTGCAATTGTAATTGCTGATTTGTTATCACAAAACAGAACAATACCTCTTTTTTGTTTTTCACCAATGTCTTCAAATGTTCTCCTAAGCCAAATAGCTTGAGAAGTAGCCTTGGATGCTGAAACTTATTTTGCTTCGGCAGTGGATTGAGCAACCAAACTTTGCTTTTTTGATAACCAAGAACAAATACTTGATTCAATAAGAAAGCATAACTAGAAGTACTCTTCATGTCATCTATACTTCCAGCCCAATCATTATCAGAATAACCAATTAAGTTTATATCTTTACCAAATTTGTACATTATACCATAATCCATTGTTCCTTGTAAGTAGCATAGAAAACGTTTTGCAGCTCCAAAATGCACCTGGCTTGGTTCTTGCATGAATCTGGATGATAAACTAGCAGCAAACATAATATATGGCCTTGTTGAAGTAATATATAGCAAACTTCCAATCAAGCTCCTATAAAGTGAGCTATTATCTTTCTTTTCTCCATCATCTTTTCTAAACTTCTCATTTGCTGCTAATGGTATGGACATACACCTGCAATCCATCATTTTGAGTTTTTGAAGAATACTTTCAGTATACATCTTTTGAGAAATGAAAATTTCTTCTTTCACTTGAGAAACTTTGATGCCCAAGAAATAATTTAGCAACCCAAGATCACTCATTTCATAAGCTTGCATCATATTTTGCTTGAAATTTTGCATCATCTTTACATCATTTCCTGTAAAGAGAAGATCGTCCACATAGAGACAAACAATGATAATGCTGCCATGTTCTTTCTTCACATACAAAGTGGCTTCACTGTTACTTGTCGGAAAATAATTTTTGAGAAAGTATGTATCAATTTCATTATACAGGCTCTTGGAGCTTGCTTCATCTCGTAAAGAGCTTTTTTAGCCTTTAAACCTTCTCTTCTCCCCCTTGAACAAAAAATCCTTGAGGTTGCTCAACATAAATCTCTTCATCAAGTTTTCCATTCAGAAATGCAGATTTAACATCAAGTTAAAATATCTTCTATTTCTTTTGTGCAGCAACAACAATTAAAGTTCTAATTGTCTTAAGACAAGCAACTGGAGAGAAAGTTTTGTTAAAACCAATACATGGCTTTTGCGTGAAGCTTTTAGCAACCAACCTTGGTTTGTTCTTTTGAATATCTCCTTCCTTATTGAGTTGGATTTTGTAAACCCATTTTAGACTTACAGCTTCTCTTTCTTTGGATATAACCATAAACTCCCAAGTATTACTTTTTTCAATCATCCGAATTTCTTCTTCCATGGCTTTCTTCCAAACATCATGCTTTATTGCTTCTTCATAATTTTCTGGCTCAACACCAGCAAAGTTACATCTTTGATAAATGTCACTCAATATTTTTGTTCCTCTTGGAGGCGGTTCTTTATCATCTGAATCTGGGATTCCCCCCTTGAGAGACATTTTCATCTTTCTCAACCTCTTCTAACTTTGAAGATATAAAAGCAGTATTCTCTATCTTTTTATCCTCTCAATTCCATGTTATTTTTCATAAAAAATGACATCTCTACTTAAAAAAAGTTTTTTAGTTTTGACATCGAGAAGCCTATATTCTTTTGTTTCATCACTATAACCAAGAAAGATACATTTTTGACTTTTTTCATCCAATTTTATGCATAACAAACACACCCAAATATTTTAAAATGCCTTAATTAAGGTCTAATTTCACTCCAACCTTTAACTGGTGTATTTTCCTTTAGCACCTTTGTTGGACACCTGTTAAGGATGTGAACTGCTGTCTGCACTGCTTCTGCCCAAAAATAATTTGGCAGCCTTTTCTCATACATCATAGTTTTGGCCATTTCAACAATTGTTCTATTTCTTCTTTCAGATATACCATTTTGTTGAGGAGTATACCCTGTTTTAAGTTGCTTCTGAATGCCTTCATTTTTGAAATTTTCTTCCCTTTATTCCACCATTTTTCACAAAAATTTGCTTGCTCCCATTTCTTGTGCCGACAATCCTTTTCAACGTTGCCAAACTTTTTACAATAGTTACACTAGGTCTTGACTTTGTGCCAACATTTTTCTGCATTGTGATTAGTCTTTTTTACAAACTTTACAAAAAAAGACTAATGTTTTTCTCATCTTTTGTTCAATCTTCTTGGAAGAACCATCATGATCCTGTTTCTTTTTATGCTTATAAATCTTCTTTTGTTGATTTTTTGAGAAATTTCTAGAATTCTCATTTGTTTTAGACTGGAAAGTCGTCTCTTTAGATTGATCTTCACGGAAAAATCTTCGCTTCTTGTGTGCACGAAATGATCCAACTAGCTCTTTAATGGAAATCTTAGAAAGATCTTTCGTCTTCTCAGTGATAGCAACAATGAACTCATTCTTTTCTGTGACACTAATTAGAATCTTTTTCACAACTTGTTGGTCAGAAATTGTATCACCATGATTTCTCATTTTATTAAATATATTCCTGACTCTTGTGCAATATTCATCAATTTTTTAAAATTCTATCATCTTCAAATTTTGAAACTCACTTCTAAGTTTTGAAAATTTATAGTGTGTATCTTTTCATAACCATACACCTAAGTTTCCAGAGAATTCCAAGTTTCCTTTGCAGTCTCACATATTCTTGAGACTCCCATTTGGATTTTGCTCAAGGCTTTTGCATCTTGACGATACTTAGTCTCAAGATTTTTCATCTCTGCTGCTATAAGATCACCATCGTTGTCTGGCTCATCAAAGCCATATGCAACAATAGTCCACAAACCTTCAGCTTTCAAATGTGTTCTCATTCTTATCTTCTAGTTCTCAAAATCAGTTCCATAAAAAATGGAGTAAGAACAATTGAAGAATCAACACCTTCTTTTCTTTTGGATGCCAAATTTTTTTCTTCACCTAACCCCAGATTAAGAATGAAAAACCTGCTCTTTATACCAATTTGTAGGAAATATGGAAGGAAAATAATATCTTTAGAGAATGTTCAAGTTTATTATGGGTTACTTAAGGCCAGTTGAGATGATTATAATCATCAACAACATCACTATTTATACTACTCAAAATAGAAAACAAAAAGTCTTACACAAATAATTAAATACATGTATCACAATTTACTAGATACATGTACTACAAAATTCTAAAGAGACTTCTTGAAAAACTAAGAGACAATTTCGGAAGACTAAACATTGATGCATTAATCAAATATAACAACGCAACATAATTCAGAACCCAGAAACTCACGTTATACGAAATATTAGCAGCATGGTGTACAATAGCCAAAATATGCTAATAACTATCAAGAAAGAAAACTTCAGGTTATTAGCTTCTCATAGAACCTAAAGAAGGTCCAAGAAACAGTGGCGCAAGTCCAGAGAAATAAGATTATCAGTGCCCCCAAAAAGAATTTAGACAAAATGGTATTAACATGGATAGAAGGCATTTGCATTGTCATAAATATTCTGTGGATTATCATTCCAGTAAATTCTTATTATTTAGCTGATTATCATTATAGTAAATTATTATCTTATTTGAGCATGAAAAGATATCTTGCACATTACATCCCCATTCGTTATTCAAACTTACTCATCTAATTGGAGATATCAGACATCAACACTCATTTCACATTGAGTGAATCTAGCATAAGGAAGCCTCCCATCAGTATTTGATAAAGTCTAGACTCCCTATTCAGAAACATCTGTAAATATTTTAGGCTTCAAGTCCCTGTGTGCTTAACTCCGGAACAAAGTTCCACCACTCACATACGTGTATAAGATCCCTCATTCTCTATATATGACCAAGACCTAATAAAAAGAAAGATGCAACATTCCCTGGGTATGTTGTTGTTTTTAGTTAATGCGGTATATGTTTCTTAGCACTTATTGCGTAAGTTGCTCAGATTCGGTGAGGATGTCCAATACGGGTGTGGATCAAGATGTTGGATCCTTCATGATAAAATTCAGGGATTTGGATCCATGTAAGGATACAAGTGCGGGGATTCACCTAAAAATAATTAAAATTATCAATTTTACCTTAGATTTTATATTGATTACAGACATTCATTAAAACTGTCCATAGTTACCCCATCTATTTTTGTCAGAACACCCACGATCGCTTGACAAATAGGACACGGATCCCACACCCATGTTGTGTCGACACGGGTGTGGCATCAAAGTGAAGAGTCCGAGTAACTTAGACTGTAGCTTGGTGTTGGAATCTATGTTATTATTTTTGCAAAAGCACTTCATGTATTCTTTGTATTTTCAATTTTAGTAGTTTTAATATTATCTCTGCTATAAAAAGAATGTCCCTTTCCAAAGTTACAAACTTCAAAGAAAAGAATGCCTCTTCCTTTTAATTTTTGGCAATTCTTTATTTCAATGTGTCACAAATAGTGTCTGGGCAACTAAGCTGATAGCTTGGTGTGTGAATCTATGTTTTTACTTTTCAAAAGGGAGAAAAGGGTCAAATGCCCCCTCAATCTTTGGCCATATTTTCAACTACACACTTAAACTTTGTGGGGGTCCTATTACCCCCCTCAACATTTTTTTTATATATTAGTTTACCCTCAGACGGTGACGTGGTCACATACATGAACTCGCCTCCGTGTGGCACGTAAGAACGTGATAAAATTTCCATGTGGAGTCCAGATAAGCCTTCCAACAGTAACTTTACTTGTTATTTAATTATACTAATTCATCCACCATTGTTCTTTGTTCATCTTGAACAAAAGCTCCCTCCTTCTTTGTTCTTCATCCAGCATTGTTCTTCATCAATCATTTTTTTATTAGCAAACGTTTTTGTAACTTCTTCTATTAAGATTGAAGTTACGGATTCCAATTTTGTCGAATTTCAGCTTGATTTTCCCCCCAATTTGACAGATTATTTTTTTGTTATTAGGGTTAGTAATGTCTAATGTGAAATTGAATAAGCTATGCATGGAAGAATCAGACCCGATACTCAAAACCATAGTAAGATGCAAACATGGAAATTTGTTGCATATCCAGACTTCTTGGTCGAAGTCGAATCCCCATAGATGATTTTGGTCATGCCCCTACTATGGTGTATGTTACTTTTCTTCAGTTATTTGATTTTGTTTAACTGATGTGAATGTTAATAACGTAATATATTGTTTTTATTTTTTCAGTCGAACAATTGTATTTTGTTTCGATAGAGAGGGAGAGAGAGAATAAATCGATCCAAGATCCCATTTTATCCTCCATAAATTAGTAAACAAAATTAAAGAGTTTGAAGATGGGTTTGGAAGAGACATATTCAAATCAATGAGCAACAAGTTCTGATTGATAATTTTACAGGAGAGAAGAGGCTCACACGAAGAAATTTGAAATAGAGTGCGTTTGATTGGAAGGTCATTTTCTATATTTTGATTTGTGTTACAACCTTGTTCATGAACAACTTATTTCAAAGTAGGGTTCATTGAAGTACTGAAATAAATGAATCGTCATAATGTATGTTAGTAGTTAGTACAGAAAGAAGTTGAAACTCTATATTGATTGTCATATGTATTATGAGAAATTTTGTATATCAATATCATCAATCTTTTCAATTGTAAAACACGTCTTTAGTAGACATAACACCGTTTTTAAGAGTGTCTATGTTATTGTCTATACTACGACAAATAAGGATAAGCATGACACAATTTGTAAGAGAAACAACCTTTAATAGACATAATCGATTGTAAAACTGGCTTCACACAAAGTCAAATTCCAATAAAAGATCAAAATAAGAACATAATTTGATGTTCAATACTAGTACATCATCATTCAAAATGGGAAATGTTTTCTTGCCTACTTAAAACAATACTGCGATTTCATTACTTCCTAGATTGGATTGGTTGAACTACTTCCTCTTGATTTATTCTATTCCCCTCTCATTTGTTGAAGTTTTCTTGTTGTGATTGTTGCTTTTCCATTCCATTTCAACTTGGGTAGAGTACTTGGTTTGTAACCAATATCACCAATAACATCAACAGATTTTGTCACCTTTGTTGAACCAATAGAGAAGATCTTACAACTTGACATCTCAGGTTGTATTCAAAGTATGAAATAATAATGAATGAATTTGTAGTTAAACATTAACAAATAGTATAAGTGAGTGAATAGAAAACACTTACATTAAGAGCTTTTAATCCATCTTCAGGTTGAAACACACCCATTCCAATGACTGCTTGCCTTTTGTTTGAGGTTGTGTTTCCCCTACCCCTTACTCTTCCTTTGTTACTATTATCGGGCGATGGACATATAGAAGGTGCACTATGTGCTGCAGGTGGTCTTCCTCTTGTACTCTTTGCATGTGTTGCATATGCACTAGGTGTGCTTGATGGTCTTCCTCTTGCACCCTTTGTAGGTGCTGCAGATGCACTAGGTCCTGGAGATGCACTAGGTGCAGAAGGTGGCCTTCCTCTTGACCTCTTTGTAGGTTCTGGAGATGCACTAGGTGCTACAGTAGATGATCTTCCTCTTAACCTCTTTGCAGGTCCTGGATATGCACTAGGTTCTGCATGTGATCTTCCACATGACCTCTTTGTACAATGCTCAGCTTCTGTTTGTGCTTTCTATATACATATAGTTAAAATAAATGTAATTGTTACATATGAGAGTAATATCACATACAAAATTGAAGTTAAAGATTTTACCTTTTGGTCTACCTAAACCTGAAATTTTGCCCTTTCCCTTGTCTGTATTTGATGGTTCTTCCCTTCATGATGACTCAACCCTTTGTGGACATCCTCTCTTGTTGTGGTCTCTAGCATTACAGTTACTACATGTCATGGCAAGTCTAGTTCTAGATAGCTTTCCAGATTTTTTACTTTCACCAGCTTCCTTCTTTCTAAGTTTACCTGGCCTGCCTGGCATGCTTTTTATTTCAGGTGGTGCAATAGTGGGGTGAGTAGATTCAGGCCACATCTCCGTGTTTGTGACAGGTTGAAGGACATTGGCATAAGTCTTCAAGTAAGTTACCTTACAATAAAAGTTGTCAATGTAGTGAAGGGGTTCACCTTTCTTAAAGTAAATGGCAGCCACAACATGTGCACATGGTATGCCTTTTAACTGCAATACCCTACAACTACAAATCCACCTACCAAGATCCACACTGTGTTGAAATGGTCCTTCTCTCACTTCAAACCCATCAACTCCATTAAATTCAATATTACAATTCATTGACCTATCAATATTCTCTTGTAGTACCTTTAGACACATTGGAGAAAAATCACACATCCAAGTATTTGTGAACTCTCTTAACTTGGCTATTCTGGTAATCATTTTTATTCTTATCTCTTCAAGCATAGTGATAATTGTCTTGTGTCTAGGTGCCAAGATCCATGAATTAAAGCACTCAGACAAATTTTCATCTACAGAATCACATTTTACTTGAGTATTAAAGTAAACCTTACACCAGAACTCTATGTTGTAGTACATAATGTCATCCATCATTTTTTCTTGACTAAGAAACTTCATATTAGCAACATTTTTCCTCAATTGAGATTCAAATGTCTTCTTTGCAATGGACCAAAACTGTTGTCTTCTTTGGAGACCTCTCCAGTCCTTATCCCAGATAGTTAAGATGTGTCTAGAACACATTCTATGTTCAGCAAAAGGTAAAATATTTTGAATTGCTCCTTTTAATCCCTATAATAGATCTAGATATGTTATAATAACAAATATATGAAAATTGATAAAGAAAGATAAAAATAAAAAAATTGTACATATACCTTCTGCATATCTGTAATTAGGGTAATATTTTCACCATCTCCAAGTCCTAGATCATCCTTCAAAAGTTTGACAAACCATGTCCATGTCGGTTTTTTTAATACTCAACTACTGCCCAAGCAAGTGGCAGCATCTGGTTATTATCATTTCTTGCCACAAGAACTAACAATTGTCCACTACAAACCCCTTTAAGGAAACAACCATCTAAACCTATAAATTTTCTGCAATTTTAGAATGCGTTCTTCAATGGATCAAAACATAGGTAAAAGATCTGAAATACTTTCCTACCAAGAGCATCAAGGTCACCAAGTTTAACAACACAAGTGCTCCCTGGATTGGTCCTCAACAGTTCATCTTTATAGTCAAGAATTTTCCCAAATTACACAACATGATCACCCGTGATCTCTTTCAACACTTTAGTTGTTGCCCTCCTAACAGTAGTCTTGACAACATGAATTTTAAATTTTTTCCTCATCAACTCTTGCAACTTGAAAACTCTTATATTTGGCTGCTCACTAATCCTCTTTCTAAAATGTGTAGCTATGAAGTTTGCATTACACAAATAGTTTCTAGTTGTGTTGTTACAATAATGCTTTGGATTGTAAGTCTTTATCATGAAATCATTTGTTGTTTTGTCAAGACATGCAAAAAAAATCCATGGACAACCTTCCTTGCACCTACATCTAACTCTTTTTGGCTCATTCACAGACTTCTCTATTTGAACTCTCCTTTGGACAACATATTTACTTACTGCCCTTCTAAATTCATTCACATCTGCAAAGACCATACCCAACTGCCATACAAATTTCTTGGCAGTAGGATCATGTATAATTTTTTGATTATTTGGCCTCCTTCTTCTTGGTAAATTTACTCTTTCACATTAAACACATTCATCACTAAATTCATCTTCATCTATTTCAAAACTTCCAGCTTCACCTACTGGTACCTCTTCAGTATAAGTTGGTACTCTCTCTTTTCTTTTTCTTCTTTGAAAAGATCTCTTTTCAGCCCTCAACTTCCTAACCTCTTCATGTACATCACTACCATAATCTTCCTCATCATCTCCCACCAATCCACATTCAAACTCAGAACTATCTTCTGTTGAGTAATCAGAACCCTCTTATTCTAAGAAATCACATTCAATAGGTCCTGAAACTAGATCATAAACATCTTTAGTGACAGCCTCAGAAGTGGAAGGAGATCTAGGAGGAGAAATTGTAGTTGTAGGATTTGTAGTGGAATGAGTGGTAGTGAAAGAGATTTAAGAACAACAGTTGTAGAGGGAGGAGTTGGGGTAGAAGCAGATCTAGTAGTAGGAGTAGTGAAAGGAGTTGGTGCACATTGATTTCTAGCATAAAAGGGAGTAAAGGGGTCTTCACCTACCCCACTTTGGCCATTTACATTATTAAAAGCTGAACTAGATTTCTCCATATCCCCATGAGGGACATTTTCTAATAAAATAGGGTTGAGGTCCACAACTGCATCATCAATTGAGTGTTTTACATATACCTCCACAATATCTCCGTCTTCCAAAGAACAACTTAACTCTAAAATATCCATATCATTATGAATATCTTCAAAAATTCCAAAATGTGCAAGTTGTTGTGTATCCCTATTCTTTTATGTACCCTCTTAATTCATAATAGGACAATCTATCCACATCAACATCCAAAAACTCTGTGACTCGCCCACCACTGTAAAATGGTTGTCCACTACTCAAATCTAAGACTCCACCATGATAGCATCTTAACGTAATCAAAGTAAATCCACTCATCTCCTACCTGAACAATGTAACACTAGTAAGGAAATGAGAAACTATGTTTTCTAAGAATTATTTAGTTACATAAAAAATTCATAGGTAGAAGAACTAGGGAGAAAAGAAAAAGAAACAGAATTCCTAATCAAACACTATTAATGAAACACTAATAAACAAAACCACTAATACTACGACACACATATCAAAATGGCATTTGAATGCCTAGTTCAACAAAACCCTAATAAATATTAAAATAACACTAACATCAAAACTAAAATTAAATATCAATATGACATTCAGTTGGTAATGAATAACCCTAATAAACATTAAAAGAGTCAAATAAACTACAAACTATAGCACACCAGTCAAAATAAGATTTGAATATGCAGTAAAAATAAAACTCTAATCGAACACTAACATCAAAATAATATTCAACTAGTAAGTATCTCACCTTTTTCTCAGAAGAAATTGCAAGAAAGCTTTTCGATTCAATAATGGCTACTCAATGCGACTAGAAGAACAAAGAAGAAAGAACAAAGAAGAAAAAATAAAGAATGAAGAAGAAATAAGAAAGAAGAAACGGGTTTTCTTTGGCTTAGGAGGGAAAGAAGACTTTTTTCAAAAGGTAAAGGTAAAGATGTCACACGTGTCAATTTTCAAGTCTTTTAAAGTCGTGGGGTCCACGATTTTACACGTGTACAACGCGTGTATACAAATAATTTTTATAAATCCGGTATATGTGACCACGGAACCGTCTGAGGGTGAACTAATATATATAAAAAAATGTTCAGGGGGGTAATAGGACCCCCCCCCCCCCCCCCCCGCAAAGGTTAAGTGTGTAGTTGGAAATATGGCCAAAGCTTGAGGGTGCATTTGACCCTTTTCTCTTTCAAAAGCACTTCATGTTTTCCTCATATATTCAATTTTAGTAGTTTTAATACTCTAATGGCTATAAAAAAAATGCCTCCATCCAAACTTATCAAGTTCAAAGAAAAGAATGCCTCTTCCGTTTTTTGGCAACTCTTAATTTCAACGTGTCACAACTCACATGACATTTTTAAGATCACAAGATTAAGGATATTTTGGTACATTCCATGCATCTTTGGTTTATTTTAACTAATCTCAAATGAACCTTCAACCTAAAATTCTTATTTGAACTTTTTGTTGTCATTCATCTATTTTAGTCATTACTAGACTAAAAAACATACTCAATCTCGACAATTGCTATTCATATGCTATTATGAATTCAAGAAAGGCCACTATGGTGAAATTGGTAAACACACTGCTCTTAGGAATCAATGCTAATGTATCTCGGCTCGAGTCCAAGTGTAAGCATACTATCTTCTAAAAAGGATAAATAGATCTTATAATGAATTGAATTTCTAATTTGCATTTAAAATTATGCAATTAAGGGACTCTTATTTGTAAAGTCTTTTTTACGATATTTTCAACCTTGAGCATACATTGACTCACATTTTCCTTTCGATCATTTAAGTTGTAATTGTGAAGAAAACCTATATCAGAAGAGGAATGGGAAATTGGACTCCTTAAAAGGACTTGGACGAACCTCCCTCCTGAGCTAGTTTATGAGGTTTAGCTAGACTCGTGTGTCATATCTTTATATGGTATTAGAGTTAGACTCATATCAGTTTGTTCTTCACCGATGTTGGGTCCCCAATTCTTACGGTTCACTCTCTCTTTGAGGTCTGGCGTATGGGGGAATATTGTGAAATTCCACATCTGAAGAGGGATGATAAATTCAAATCTTTATATGGAAATGAAGAAACCAGCGCTCATGAGGTGAAGTTGAATTTCGCCAATTGTCATATCTTTCTAGTAATTACCATTCATTTGATAATCTTTTTAGTTGATGAATTCGATTCAACAGAAAAAGGCAATATTTGCTCTTTCTGTATAACAAGATCATGTTACTCATTGGATTTCTTTGGGACATTTCCTACTAAGAGATTTATATGAATTATTAATTTTTCTTTCATGGAGTTTCTCCCTAATTCATATAATTTTGTATTTTGAAATAATTATCATAATTTAAGTAAAATAACTAGACCAAGTGCTATTTTGATCCAAGGCTTCAAGATTAAAAAAATTATTTACTTTCTTAAAGTCTATGTCAATTTCTTTCAAACCAAACAAACATTTGAAACAACTGGTGTATTTATTTAGGTTGCATATAGTTCATGAACAATTGTTCTTCTACCACCTTCTGATATACTAATTTAGCAACCAAGCAGCTTATTCCTCTCACATGTACCAAAATATATCGTAACATTTCTCATACAAAGCAACCGAAATAAACTTCAAAACCATGGAACATCATCAGTTAAACAATGACAAACAACATCCCCCTTACATAGTAAGGGGTTGATGTTTGACGAATAAAGGAGAAATATTCATATCAAGTTACAAGAAAGAGAGAAATAACCAGTCCCAACTAAATTGTCACTAGGGGGGGATGAAAGGAGTCTCCCACTTGCTTCCACAACCTTATTCCAATTACATACAGAGGTAAAAGTAGAGTAATAGTACACCATCAAAAGTAGATGGTCATAACTTAAAATTCATCTCACAAACTCATAACATATTGCATCCTTAATCAATCTAGTAACAAAATAAAATGCACAACCGCAAATTGATTTTTTAGCTATACTATAAACTATGGAGCTACATTGCTTGTTTCTTAAGAATAAATTTAGAATACCCCCTCTAAAAACCCGAGGTTCACACTGTGGTATTTGGAAAGAGAAGCATTGCCCTCAAGGGATGCTTTTCAGACGGCTGTGTGAACAAGCACCAAAAAGCCTTTCACAATAATGACCACATAAAATCATGGTTGATCGAAAAATAGTTCCTTGACTTATCGCACTTGATTGTTGACCCACTTCTTATAATTAGCTGAGGACATTTTGGTGAAGTGACTAATATCCTCTGAAGTTCTTGATTCAATAATAAAAGTAAAATACAAATGCATAATAAAATACTTACCCGATCACAGCAACCTAATATGATCACAAATCTCCATAGCCTAGCACAAAGATTATGACAAGATATATTTGTACTAGGAACGAGATGAAAATAGAAAGGCTGAATGATAAAATTGTTATACACTTACTTTAGGCAATTAAGTTATTAACCATAAAACGTAGGTTTCTTTAAATTCCATGCCCTTATCCCAGTAAAACATGCTTAGCTTTCCTATAAATGCACCTTCATCCTCAGGGGACCTTCATCATCCTCACCTATAAATACCGAAGAATCCGTAACTTTGATTGGTACTTTCAGAAACTCGTCCAACCTAGTAACACAAGCAGTGGTAATAGTTGTAGAATTTGTCTTCATTTGAGGGTCCTCTTATCTATCAACCATCATATTATTCCCATTTTGATTTACCTCATAGATCATTTTCTCACTCTGATAAACTTCATTCTATTCTCCTTCATCAATATTTTCTACTTCATCATTAGTCAATGTCACATAACCACTTACCATCTCATCTCTTCCAGCAACAATATAAGATGTTTTGCTCTCAAACACCACATTGTTGTGTGCATGTGGCTAACTCTTAGCATTGATCTGGTCCTCTATCCCACTTCTAGCATTCTTCAAGTCCTCTCCCTTTGAATAACTCTGATCATGTTTCTTGTCCTCAACATTACTTTTGCAAGTCTTAACACTGTTTTCGCACTTGACTGGTGACTCATTGGACACAAGGACATCACTGGTAGGGACATTCTTTTCCACATCAGGAATCTCAACATCACTCTTATCGAATTTCGGCATTCTAATGCTTATCTCCTCAAGAAAAAGCAGCCTAATGAAAAAGGAAAAGGAACAAATAACTTTCAAAAAAATTGATATGCATCACTTATTCCACTAGTTATATGATCCTCTACAAATTTCATACCTTTATTTAACATTAAATTTTTAACAAGAAACGAAACATTATATCTGATCATTCTATAACTTCATTTCAAAGGTTGAGTTTATGTTTTTGAGTCTTTGCGACTTGTAGTGCAGAAAGTATCTTTCTTTTAAATACTCTCAATTTTCATGGCTAAACTCCCTTATATATAAAATTTATTAGTAAAAGCATCCATTCCTCCACACAAACACTTACAAAAATCCCTAACCCTAGTTACATTAAAACAGAGTTTAGAAAAGAAAAAACAAATAGAAAAAGATCTTGTTTTTCATCTCCCTATATTAACCCTAGAAAAAATGAAAACTAAAAAAATGTCCTCCCGCCAATCAATTCACCCAAAAAAACATCAAAACTTCATCAACAAATCAAATGTGTTTAGTTTTTTCTATTTTGCAAAAACAGAGCAATGTTCAACAGATAAACAAGTAACGTTGGGGATTAAAAAAACTTACAACCATCTATCAAATTTAGATCTTCAATCGAGATTGGAGGTTGATGAAGCAAAGTAGCTTAACAAAGAAGGAAACGATCATGATCTTAACCATCAAATGGCGGCCTTTGCTTCTTCAAATATTTTTGGCACTAAATAACTGAAGAGTGTGAGTAGGATATGAGTTAGTTCTTTTGTCTTCATGTGAGACTTTTTAAGAAAATAAGTAAGATTGTATTGAATTTACTCGTAATGTTTTATTTTGCTCTTTTTAATATATTTTGGAATAATGTCAATTACATATGATAAACTAGAAAAATTACTTGCATCTAGTGCGGGAATTTAAATTAGAGATGTCACGACCCAAGCAATCATGATTGGCACCACACTATTACTCCGGTGGGAGAACCATTACTACAACTCAACTAATAAACTTACCAAAAAACTAGGCATTTAAAGATATAAAAGCAGTTTTAAATATCTAAATTGTTCATAAAAAGAACTAAATGAATGAACTAACAAGAATATAGAAATACAACCCCTAGAACCTGAAAGTCATTGTACAAAAACTCTACTGACTAAAAAGTCTAAGAACAAGGGGTAGATCCCCAAAAAATAAACCCCACCTTAACAAAGAATCTAAGTCCGAAAAAAGTGGACTTAAACAAAAGATAACTCGAGGCAACCAGGAAGAACTACTTCAACCTTGAATTTGAAACCATTATTGATCTTCTAAACAAGGTGTGTCAATAGCTTCTAGAAGATTCCCTATACTCAACAAAAATAAGAGCAAGTGCAGTATCAGTACACAACCATAGCAGGATCACTCGACTATCCTAATAAGTGAAACACATGTAAGTAACCACAACATTATAAAACATGCATATAGCAAACATATATAATATCATCATCATACACATTAACAAACAATTTAACAATTCTCAACAATATACAATTAAATCATCATTAGATATGAATGTAATTATCACAAGTAGATACATAACACATTTCAATGATGCTCTCAAGGAAACCAATCCAATGGTCCTCTCATGGACCCAAACTCAAACAGTTAGCTTTCCGAAACGTGGCAACCAATCCCATATTTATACCTAAACGTTGAAACCGATCCAATAATTATGCCAGCACGTGGCAATATGATCCAATATTTATGCTGAAACGTGAAAATCAGATCCAATATTTATTCCAAAATGTGGTAATCGATCCCATAATTATTTCGGAACGTGGCAATCCGATCCAAGTTAGTTTTTCCGAACGTGACAATCTGATCCCATTTAGACACCACAATCATAAACACAAGTAAATAATCAAGATCATCCAACAAGAGATGATTCATGACATACAATTATTCAATTATTCTCATTTACGATTAGGTTGATCATTAATGCAACTTTCACATACATACATTAATAATAATGAAGAAATTTCAAACATATATCACACAAACATGAAATCACAACCATCATCTACCTCGAATTCAAACTTGAATCCCCTAAGGCACTTCAATCTTCCCTTTACGGATTATTTCCGCTTGTTCTAGGTCTACAACAATAAATATACGCTAGGATCAACAAACAAAGTTCTAATTATTCAGAGTATATAAACCCAATACCCAATTTAGGAGTTTTTCACAATAATTCTCATATTATAACCCTTCCCCGTTGATAATAACCCAAGAAAATAGGTTCTACGGATTGAAAAATGGATTTCAGGAGTTAAAATCTTACCTTAAGCCTCAAGAATGGTGAAAACTGGTCAAAAAGTCGCCTACGGTCATCTACCTAGCTCTAAAAATTAAAAAGTTCCAAATAAGGTCAATGTTCATTAACGACTTTAAGTTGCATTTGGACCTCTACGATGGACCCATCCCTCTATAGTCTCCCTTCTATAGAGCCTAATATTCCTCCCCAGTGGCCTCAACAGAGATAGAATGTACTCGTTCACGCTAAGATCATTTGTGGGAGTTCTACTCGCCCAAATTTGATTTCATAAAGTCGTATGGGTTCCTTATCGTCTAACTGTTCATTCATGTAATCAAATTCAAAATTAGATCTCTCATTCATTACTAGACTTCCCTATACCTTAATGACTACAATTTCGTCTAAAACTGGACTAGGGTAGGAATTCCAAGTAACTATCAAAATGTTTTTTGTCCCTAATTCTTTCTTCATTAACTTTTCCCTAACGACGAAATTAGGTTGTCACAATAGATACAAATTTACCCACTACTCATTCCTGAGTGATCAATCAGAAAAATACTAGCTAAAGTAACGGTAGAGTAATAATTGAATCATCGAATTACTAGGGAAACTTGTCTCGCATCCCTTTTTACCGAATCTCATTACCCCCTAAGGATTTCACATATCCAACCTCAACCCAAACAATTAAATACCTACGCATCCTCCCTTACAATGCCTAAATGAAGTCATCTCAACATTCGAGTGATAAATATTGTTGTATGTAAACTTAACTAATCAACAAAATCAATCCCAACAACCACCAAAGTTGATCATACACATGTCTACCACATGTTATAAAGGATCTTGACAAAATCATCAGGACGAATCCGTTTTCACATAACCATGATAAAATCCAAAACAAAACTCGCCAATATTTTATAACCAAATCTGATGGACTTGTGACACTATTACCATATTCAAAGAAAAATGGAAGAAATCAGCATCTCTGCACCCAATTATATATCCCTCTAAACATACCTATTTATCCCTTACAATCTAAGACTATATTCTTCCTCTCGCATCTCTCTAAAGGTTGTACTTCATCCCACTATTTTTATTTGTTATGACTCTACATCTTGATTTGTACTTGAATTGTGTCCCCCTTATCTCTTAAAATTTTCATACAACAACGTTACTCACCAAATTTTAGAAAACCAAAACCTTAGATACTCGCAAGTCATAATTGCTGGACAAAATTCGCTTAGCCGTAATCTTAATATATAGTTGCATGTCGTAATAATCTACCACAAACTCTTATTACCTTTATGCTAATTCATCATTGACTAACGCTACAAATAAACATTTTTATCAACATATCACCTCAACTCAGGTATAATAATCAAATTCAAAAGGACTAACACAATTTTCTATGCACTTTGTAAAATCGTTGATTGCCTTCAACCAAGTATACTTAATGGGACTTTCTTTATCCATAAGCTTATCATTCCAGTATCAGTCCACTCTTTTATTGCTTAAGCTAAAATCAGCAGTCTTCAAACTACCCTCTTTTTTCTTAACAAATAAGACAGGATCACCCACGAGGAAGCACTAGGTTGATGAAAACTTTATCAAGAAGCCCTTGTCATTGAGTTTTCATCCCTTTCAATTCTAAAACCACAAGACTAGACTGAATAGAGGGAGGATTCGATCTCAACATCCTAAATATGATCCAATTATGCCTAATAATCTTGCCCTACAAGTTACCTAGCCTAAATGAAGGATATGATCTCAGCTAGCTTGGACTTGTACACTCCTTCCCACTCTAATAAATCCCTATCAGGGATCTCTAGAGTTATTGACCTTGCATTAAAATTAAGCCCACTATAATAGGGGGACAACCAAGTCTTGCCTAAGGTTATATCAAGTGAGTCATATCCAGCTTAACCAAATAAACCCGAGTCTGAAATTCCATAAACACAATAGACAAATATGATACACATGGATAACTTTGAGTGACTCTTCAACTGGGGCAGAAACATGTATGGGGGCATAAAGTATATCACAACCCACATCAAATCCCTAGTAAATTCAAATAACACGTAAGAATAAGCAGAATCTGGGTCAAATAACAAGTTAGTCATTCGGTCACAATAATTAAGTAATTAGGATCACTACATCCGACCTCATATTCCAAGATTCTCCATAATTTTAACACAGTTAATAACTCATATTTGATTGCTAACCACTGAAGTACATCGTAGGGGACGCAAGCTCGTGTTTTGCCTCACCTCATCCTCTCTGGCGGGAATATCTTAATCTGGAGCGAAGATCCTGCTCTGGTGGTCCTATCCTAGCGGAAATAATTCTGCCCCAACGGTCACAACGAAAACAGAACCTGACCAAAATTTTTCAGGGATTCTTCTTTTTCTATTTTCCCAAAGCTTCCCATATTTACCATAAAATTTTAATTGAATAACCAAGTTATCACACGATACATGAACCATTTCATTCTAGTTAATTCACCACGACAACCCACACATCCCTAAGATACACCTAGACACTCATACAATCCTTAGTTAATATCTTTCTTTCATTATGAGTTTCACGATACTCAAGTATTTACAACTTGCATAAACTCAACAATCAGGCCAACAAATTGTGCATATCAAAGTTCAGGCAGACTTCTATTGTGCACATAATCACCTCATCACATTCAAACAATCACAACTTCTTCGCATTGAATTCAGACAACCAGAATCATGGATTAGAAATCTCCAAGATGCAATTCACAAATAAGTCCAAATTCTTAATTAATTATTTCGCTCCATAGATGACCCATCCTGATCATCCATGCATGCACACCACCCCTAGGGCCATATACCAATTGGAACCTTCTCAACCTACATTTTTACTTAGTTGTGTTCCATTTATTTCACTTCGTCGAGATACTAATTGGATGTGGGAGATGCCAAATGGACTCAACACATACCACAAGTAACAATAGTAGCTATAACGAGCCCCACATAAACTATTAATCTTTAACTTATGGTAACCATACCTTAAAGAAGTCTTAGAGAAAACCGATGCAATTGGTCAAAAAGGTCATTTATCTGAGGCAATGGATACTTATTCTGACTCAATTGTCAGTAGTCTATACACATCCTCTTTGCTAGTGATGGTATTACCACTTTGTTGCTCTAATTTATAGAGTGAAGGAGGAGAGATACCAATTTGTATCACCCAGATACAAATTGGATTCAAGTTATAGCACAGAGGAGTAGAAAGAAGTGAGTTTTTCCTAAAGTCTCATAGCCTCTCAAAAATGGTACAGAATTCATCGTACAGTTCCACAAGACTCTATTAGACTCGTTTTGGTACAATGAGATCAACAAACCTAGGGTTGTGATACAAACTTGTCACGACCCAAACTGTCGTGATTAGCACTGTCACGACCGGAGTCTAGACCCCAGACGAGACCGGCGTCGTTGACCACTCAGAGGTCGTAGACAAGCATACATACGTCATCGTCACTTCATCTAGGTTAATTTTAGCGGAAAATTTGAACTTTTTTTACTTAAAATTCATTTAATACATTCTACTTAAATTCATAAACGTTCATAATCAACCGTCTAACATTAAGATTATCAAATGAAACAAATAGTTCATATTTGCATTAAACGTATTTTTGCCAAAATAGCACCAATACAAAGTCTGAAATGAAACACTAGTGGAACATGATCCACTAGCTAAACCCTACATCTAAGCTAGAAAATAACAGTAGAAATCCTCAAAAGCATGAGGGCCTACCAATTTCGGATGAAAACTCCACGTCTTGATAGCTGCAATGTCGTACTGTAAGCTCTAACGTCCGCTTGTGCATGCACCTAAAAATATAGAATTTTATGGGATTAGTACACACTTACTAAGTATGGGTGTGTTCAAGCACACACCAAGGACATGCTTGAGTAAGAATAGCTCTGTCCTAACAACATGATTTATGGAAAGTCAAGTTAGTAGACTTTACAAATATGGATTAGGAAAGTTAGTGGACCTGTCAAATTTTGATTAGGAAAGTCCGTGGACTTGCCAAATTTTGATTAGGGAAGTCCGTGGACTTGCCAAATTGGATTATGAAAGTCATGCCATGAGAGTAACATGCATCATCATACGTATCGTATTGCACACAACACATAACGTCTTACATATAGCACATAACATATTGCATATAGAACATAACATCTTTCATATCATTCGTTCATACGCCATGAGACTTTGGAATCATGTACTTGACATCAAGACTTCCCAATAATGAGGGCTCAACATATGGGACCTCAACTAAGGAGCCTTCTTTAGAAAACACAGAGTATGCTTCATTCATTCATACGTACTTCACTTCATACATTCATAAGCTAGTGTACAACACCAGCTATACCTAGGATGTAGTTTAAGACTTTCATTGGATTTGTTGTACAATTATCGAGAATGATCTAGTGTCATTATTTAAGTCTAGCTCACCTCTTGAATTATCATATCCTAACACCTTTAGTATGATTCATTTCATTATGTGCATCATTAGAGGTTGTCCTTATTCATTCATTAGGAAGTTTAACTTGAACCGACATAGATCATGTGAGCATCATGAAATCCATTGTCTGCCCCAACCAGAAAGAGGTGGAATCACCGGCCAAAGAGACCCAAAACATGCTAGCGTATATAGGGGATTGAACCCTGCTAGATCCCTATATTAGCAGTATAGGTTCAAATACTAGGAGATATAAAGAGACCCATACCGTCCATGCCGTATAGTCTGATCTCATGAGATTTATGTGAACCTCCGTCTTTCCCAAAGGAAGGCATCACCGCTCATAGCTAGCCTATCGATGCTCAGTATAAATTTCCATTACATTTACATCATACATCATGTAAGTTGGCTTCAAGTATGAGGACATCATAGCTCATTAGATCATTTCTTATCTCATCATTAGTATTAAGTATTCATTAACTTCAATACTTTCATAAGAGTGTTCATAGTGACTGGTCTCTTTAATAACTTTACACTCTCATAGGTGAGTACGTTTTGGTAACATTTACTTAGGCTCATTTGAGATTGCTCTCATCTTTCACATTATCATGTTATCTAGTGTCACCTCATTCATTAACTTTAGCACATTTGCTTTTCATAATAACTCACCCCTTTACGTGAATGTTCATTTCATTGTATGCCAATGCACTTGGTCATTTAGTGTGTTTGACACCCTTACTTGACCCTTCTAGGGTTTCATCATTTCGTTACATACATCTAGGTTCACTTACTTCAAGCATATGCTAGACATATGAGCCTATGCATACAATCCATGAGGCTTCATTTATAGTTCGTTTAAGTGATTCATATCTTCCTAAGATTATGTGGTACAAGATTCATGCATCTTGTAAGTGTGCCAATATATCGATTTTGATCTCCATAGACAACTTTATTTTGAACATTTATTCATGTATGACTTATGTATCAATACGGAATTCGGTCAAGGGAACCCGATTTCAAATCCCTGGACAACACTTACATTTTTATTTATTTTGGTTTGATCCACACAGCTTGGGGACCCAAGATCGAGCCCAAACGCCTTCATTTTATTTTTCCTTAATTTCTCTCTTCATTTTTTGTTCATTGGAACTGAGAGGATGTGGGATCGAACCACCACAACCTCATTTCCTTTTATTTTCTTTTCTTTAATTTCTCTGCTTCTTGACCGAGAGAGTATGGGTTCGAACCCCCATACTGATTTTCTTTTAACTTTTCCTTAAATCTGATTGATAGGTGGTTGGTTCGAATCCCAATCCTCTCATTTCATATTTTTTGTGTACTTCATTTTCGGTCGAGGTCACTGGTTCGAATCCCCCTTGCCACATTCTTTTTAACTTACATTATTTCTATGACTTTTAACTTGGTGATGTCACGGGTTCGATCCTAAGTGACCTCACTTATATTAATTTATTATTCATAACATACTAAACCACTTCACTTGACCGAAACTCATCAACATAAGGATGGAAATTATGTACGTTTTTCAGCATCCTTTTCATCAACATTACACATTATTTCTTAGGGTAATTCTTGGATCATGCAGTACATGTTTGGGTGCATTTTCATGGATTCATTTTTCTAATAGTTTCCACTCAAATCAGCCACATGATACTTCATATAAACATCACGTTTTATACAAGTTTGTGCACGTGAAATACAATTGTAAAACAAGTCATTTTCATGATTCAATCCGTGTTTAAAGTCACGGCTACACATCGCACAAACATAAACACATATTTTCGAAAAACATAGGTTATGATTCGTATGATTCCAAAAACACATTCATGAAAATATTCATAACCAAAACACATTACATGCCTAATATCTACCAGCATACATACCAACCTACAACCATCTGTAGGATCTAGTGACAGCGACATGCAACGGGGAAACAATCCTAGTTTTCGAATTAGAATCGACTGAATCCTAAGGGTCTCTTGGAAATGGTACCAAGAGTAAGAAAACCCATACCTTATTTTGACGTTCAAACCTTAAACTTGCTTCCCAAAGACCTCCTCTAACTCAGGTCAAAATTTAAGCTTTCACATTAAACTTTGACAGAAAAATCCCGCTTTTGCCTAATCTTTTTTGATATGTTTTGATTATATTTTTAACGTGAATGTTTTTTATGTGTTAAGAACTTTTAGTTGCTGGTCAGTTCTAGTATTTTGGCAGAGAGACCGTGAAAATAAGGAGAGATTTTGACGTGAAAGAGAGAGAGAGAGAGTTGAACGTGAAAGGTTGTTTAGGCTTAGATAAAGACTTTACCAAACTAGGACTCTTTCAAACCTTTAAAAAAGCTGATTTTTCCTTTTTCTTAAATCAGCTAATAATAATTAATTAATTAAATTAATTTACCAATTTAATTAAAACAATTTAAATCATTGCTTCCACCTAGGTTCGAACCCGGGTGGCGTAAGACTTCACTCAAAGTCCAATGTTTGGCCCTCTCTCCCTAAAATGTCCCTCCACCTTATTAATTAAATAATTAATTACATATTTATTGTAATCACGATACTACCCTTAGCCTGGAAAGAGACAATTTTACCTCTAGACCCTCCAAACTTAAGATTTCTCCTTTTTAAGTCCGGTAAAGACTCTTCCGGGTAAATCTTCATATTCGGGAGCCCTACATGACTGGGCCCAACCTTTCCTATCTCTAAAAACTCCCAAAGTTAGTTTTCTTGGATGTCACAATGGTTTAGAGGTCTGGTTCTACACGCATTAATCTGTGTTAACCCGGTCTCATCATGGGCATTCTAGTCACATTAAGCATTACTTAGCAAATCTATTTTTTAGGTTGTTACAGGCACCCACACTAACCCTCTGGTCGGAGAACCAGTACTACAACCCAACCAAGAAACTTATTGAAAAACTACGCATTTATAGATACAAAGTAGTTCTAAATAATTGAATTAGTTATTAAAGAACTAAACAAATGAACTAACAAGAATGCAGAATTAAAACCCCTAGAACCTGAAAGTCATTGTATCAAAACTTTACTAACGACATTTCTAAGAACAAAGGGTAAAACCCCAAAACTAAACAACACCTTAACAAAGAGTTTGAGTTTGAAAAAGACTGGACATAAATAAAAGAGAAGTAAAGGTATCCCAAAAGAACTAGCTCACCCTTTAATTTAAAATGACCAGTGATCTTCTAAATGTGGTCTGACAATAGCCGCCAAAAGATGCCCTTTACTCAACAAAAATAAGAGAAAGTGCAATATCAGTACACAACTAAACTTTACTAGTAGGATCAACGACTATCCCAATAAGTGAACGTGCATATAGAAAAAATGTACTATATCACCATCATTCATATCAACGAAATATACAATTAAATCATTTTAAAAAAATAATTAGCCTTTCAATAACAATCATCATTATATATGAACATAATCATTGCAAGTAGATACACAAAACAATTCAATAGTCCTCTCACGGAACCTAATCCAATGGTCCTCTCATGGGACCCTAACTCAAATAGTTACCCAGCAGGAACGTGGCAATCTAATCCCATATTTATGCCAGAATGTGGTAACCGATCTAATAATTATGCTAGAACATGGCAATCCGATCAAATATTTATGCCGGAATGTGGAAACTGATCCCATAATTATAACAAAATATGGTAATCAAATCTAAGTTGACTTGGAGGAACGTGACAATCCGATCTCATTCACACACCACAATCACAAACACAAGTACATCATCAAGATCATACAACAAGAGGTTATTCGTGACATATATTTATTTAATTATTCTCATTTACTATTAGGGTGATCAATAATGCAACATTCGTATACATACTTACATTATAACGAAGCAATTACAAACATATATCACACCAACATGAAATCAGAACCATCACTTACCTCAGTCAAGCTTGAATCCCCTAAGGCACTTGAATCTTCTTTTTCAAAATTCTTTCTACTTTTTCTAGCTCTACAATAATTAATATAGTCAAGGATAAATAATTAAAGGTCTAATTAGTTCGGAGTATATAAACCCAAAATCCTTTGACCCAACGTAAGATCCTAATACCCAATTTAGGATTTTCTTCACCATAACTCTCATATAAAAATCTTTCCCCATCTATAATAACCAAAGAAAATAGATTCTACAGATCAAAAAAACAATTAGGGGTCATAATGTCTTGCCTTAACCATCAAGAATGGTGAAAAACGGTCAAGAAGTCCCTTGGGGTCGTCACCTTAGCACTAATATGAAAAAGTGTCAACTAAGTTCGTATATGTGTTTATTAATGACTTTAAGTCATATATAGCCCACCACGGCAGACCCATCTCGCTACAATGGCCCACTCGGACACCCGAAATCCCGCCCCAACAGCCTTAACAAAGAAAAAATGTACCCATTCACGCTAAAATCATTTCCAGAGTTCTACTCACAAAAATTCGATTATGTAAAGTCAAACGAGTTTCTTATCATCTTATCTATCAACTTTTGTAATCAAATTCAAAATTAGATCTCTAATTAATTTCTAGATTTTCCTACACCTTAATAACTCTGATTTCGTCCAACTCTGGACTAGGGTAGGAATTCCAAGTTACTAGCAAAAAAATTTCTTGCCTCAATTCTTTCTTCATTGACTTTTCCCTAACGACAGAATTAGGTCGTTACAATAGAACTTATAAAATTATATTTAACCTATAAGTTATTAATATTAAAACACTATATTATCTTACATACAAGATTATGTCGTAACAAACATTAATAATGTAAAGGAAAATGATAATTATATCATCTTATCATTTATTCTTCAATCAATCATCTTTACTTTGATATTATAATTTATCCTATTGATACAAGGAAGTGTTACTATTTTTTATTTTAGGGGAATCAAATGGACATCAACTTGGGGTATTAATTTTGCTAAAAATTAAATAATCATTTGTGAAGGGATAAATAAATTTTAAAAGGTTGAAAAAGCTGAACAAGTTTCTAATTCTCATTTGTATAAAGTTCATCGCTACCTTTTTCTTTACACATATCATTTAAATGTCCCCCATTTAAATGTATCATAAATAATAATTTGAATGGGATTAAAGGGAGAATACATCATGTTGGACAACAATTGAACTTATTATATATATGCTTGAAAGGAAAAAAATATTACTCAAAACTATTGTATACGTTTTTTTTAAAAAAAAAATCAACATACTAGAGTGATGGAGTTTAATTTGAAACTACACATCTATTAAATTTGCAGTGTCGAGAAACACATTTATTACTTCAAAAAAAGTATTTACAACGCGCAGATAACTTGAGAATCTATACATACTTCATATTGAATACGAACCATTTATTTGTTGTGTAGTTATCTATGTTTTTGTGCAGTAGAAGAAGAAAAATTTATGAATTTTCGATGTTTGAAAATGAGAGAAAATACATCAATTTATAGACAAAAAGGGTAGTGTGAACAAATTTTTGTAGTGTCTTATTGGAAAGGTCACAACTCTTATGAAAAGTTACGACTCTATGGAAAGTCAAAACCTTTCCTAAAGGTCGCAATTCCTATTAAAACTCAGAACTTTTCATAAAAGCCACAACTCTTCATAAAAGTCATCATTTTTAATAGAAGTCGCAACTCATAATAAAAGTAACTACTTTTCATAAAAAGTAACAACTTTTCATGAAAGCGGAAGTGTAGTTTTGGAATAAATGAATTAAAAGGGAATCTTGGTGATGTACCATGATTTCACAGTATTTTCAATGAATTTTACTTAAGAGTTGTGTGTTTCTAGATCCTTTTGGTAGCATTTGTAACGAATTTTATGTTTTGTTTTGCAAGAAAGATGTCCAGGCTGAAAGCGCATAAGGCAACTGAAAATAATGCAGAATGTGACCTACGAAAGCCATCGACGGCCCATCGTCTCATCGCGGACCATTGATGGTGATTGTCGATGTGCAGTTCAGGCTAAGGGATAAGATCAGAGAAATCTGACCATGTGTGGAACTAGGAGCATAAATGACGGTCCGTTGATTGATAGACATACCATAATAGTGAAGCATCGATTGATTGTGGGACCTTATTGGTGAACCGTTGATTGGTTCAGATAAGATTCCATTACTTCACATTTTAAGACTCTAAGTGTGAACGATGGAGGAGCACCGATGGGTCGTAGATGGATCGACGGACGGTACTTCTTGTCCGTTCTTTGATTCAGAGAAGGTGCTATTCGGTGAAGAAAAAAGTTCTAAATGTGGACGGACAGAGACAGTCGACGGACCGTCGATTGATCGACGGTCTATTAGTAAGGTCGTCTATTTAAGTCGTGTTTCTGGACAAAACATTCCTTATTTCATTTTCTTTTAATTTAGGACTATGTTTTTTTGTATAAATAGGGGATTAAAACCTTGTTTTTGGGGTTGGCTACTCTTATTATTGTTCTATTTTTGTTTTTGAGGTTGGGTTTTTGCAAACTTAAGCAATTAATCAATTTTTTAATTTGGTTTGAATCATTTTCTTGCAATTTCAAGTTGAATTTCTGGGTTTCTTCTTATTATTGAGTAAGTTCCTGATTTCTTTATTCAATATTATGAATTGTGATCTTGCTAGAATGGGTAACTAAATCCAAAACTAGGATTGTGGAAACCATGGATAATTAATAAAATAATTCTAGCAACTGAGTAATTCTGAAATAGTATTTTTGCATGTATTGATAATTGTTTAGTTTACAAGCCTTTTTAACGAGTGCACGCATTAGAGATCGCCTTGTTTCTACTTGGAGGATCAAGAAGGTAGGAATAGGAAAAAAATTATCAACACAGATTTAGTGGATACTATATAATAGGTTAGTGTCGAATGGTGCAAGTAATAAGTACACTGTACATCAATTATGATGTCTAATATGAGGTAACGTAAGGGTAAGTATTTTATACACACGTAGCCGGACCAAGGAAAAGGGTGAAATTCTCTATATGCCAGACCAAGGATTTATAGATACATAACTTAGCACTTTACATGTAAAAAACTAGGAATGAATTGCTATTAGTAGGAATACAACGTTATGAACCTGTGGGGAACAGATATACCCTAGTTATTCTCACAACTTGATAAAATCTTAAGATTTACTTTCCTCTACTTGTTCACTTAGATTGTTTAAGAAACTTGTCTCATAAAAACCCTCCCTTTAATTACTTGTTTTCGGAAAAACATTGTCTAAATAAAAGCAATTGTAAATTAAAGTTAAGTCTAGACCGTTTTACTCGTGGGATCGACCCCAACCTACTAGTTGGGTTCTCTACTTGATTACGACCACTGATGCTTCTTTAGGGAGGTATTATTTGAGTGTATCAAATTTTGGCGCCGCTGCCAGGGAATCTGTATTTTAGATTAACTTTAGTTACATTATTGAAATTTAGTCAACGATTTCCTGATTTTACTTTTTTGGTTTGTTTTTGTTTCTTTCATGTCTAGCTCTAGTGTATGGCAAGTAAACAGAACCGAGGCGAACCACTAACTCCATACGATCCGAAAATAAATCGAACCTTAAGATGAATCGAGAATGAAGGAGTTCCAGCTAACCTTAACAGAGGGAACTTCGATAGGGAGTAGGACATCAACCTCCATTACCAGTTGAGGCGCATAATCAGGCATGAACTGAGAACCAACTGGCATAGGTGAGAATGCAACCTCCACTAGCCCCATGACTTCAGGATTACTGTAGGGGCAATGTGATTCTGATGGACCTCTTATCCTACCTCTCTACTTGGGAACACATTCATGGTGACGAGTAGCTTCATGAAGATTCTCACGGCGAGGGATTTATTCTCGAGACTACCATTAGAGGACCCACATGTTCATATATCTAAACTAAGGTCTGTGTGCAAAAGTTGAATGGGTAGACCGAACTTTGATATGAACGTCATTGGGTTTCGTGTGTTTCCTTTATCACTGACAGGACATACCGCTACGTGGTTGACTGGGGTTCCCTACAAATCTATTCATACTATGGATCAATTGAGAGATGTGTTGTTGCCAAGGTACTATCCACTGTCCAAGAAGCTTAACCACAATGATTAGCTGAATAACTTTGTGGCACTACCGAAAGAGTCGGTGAATAGCTCTTCGAACGAATTTATTACCTTCGTGAGAGGGGTCTTAAACCACTATATTTATGTTGAGTCACTGAAGGAGTACTTCTATAGAGGGCAAGATAACAACAACAAAGCAGTGCTTGATACTATTGAAGGTGGCTCCTACGGGGAATGTACTTATGTTGAGATTGCAGAGAAGTTGTTGAAGATATCTCCCAATAACAAGGCTTGGAGCACTACAAAATTTAGACATTGGGAAAAACACCTTTGCGATAAAAGCTACAAACAACCCAACAACAGATGAGATGCATGAAGAGTTGTCATAGATGAGAACTTATCTAGGTTGGTCTTGAAACGTGTGAAAGGAGGTGAAGAGAAAGTAAATGAGGTGAACTATTTTATGAAACCATCACCTCCGGTAGATGAGCACGATTATAACAATGTTGCCTATGCAGTGAATGATTAGACTGGGGTTTCCGACCAAACTCTTAAAGCTCCAATCAGGAAAATTGGGGCCATGGTCAAAAACCAAGGTCAAAACTATGGTAAATACAATCGAGAGGGTCAATATATCCGATATGGGGACTAAAACCACAATAACGACTTCAACCAGAATAACTATGGTAACATGAATGATCGGAGTGGGCCTTATGTCCCACCTTAAATTCGAGAAGCTGCTCCTAGGGATGATGGAGGAAGTATGGAGCGAGTTGAAGATATGTTGCCGAAGAGGAGGAGGAGGTTTGATTCTAGTAATGAGAATGTCAAAGTAGATGAGGAGTGACCTAGCTAACATTTGATAAAAGGTGGATGCACATGCGGTTTCAATTAAGCCCCTTGAGTTACAGATGACTCAATTGTCTACTACTGTGAACCCACACCAACCTGGCACCTTCCTAACAACACTATCAAAAATCTAAATATGATGGGCATTGCATGGCATTCACTACTTGAAGAGTTAACCAGACCATATATCCACCTATATTGTCTGTAATAGAAGGTAATATGAGAAAAGACGAAGAGTTAGTAGAAGCTAGTGGAGAGTTGGGGGACAAAACGACAAAAGAGACAGCAGTATCTCAAAAAGTAGTCCCTATTCCTAGACCTCCACAACCATTTCCTCAAAGATTAGTGAAGAAGACTTATGATGGTAAATAGCGGCGATTTATCACTATGTTTAAACAACTTTCCATCAATGTCCCGTTGATAGACATTTGGAACAAATTCCCTGTTATGCTAAGTTTATGAAGGACATGGCGACAAAGAAAAAACCTATGTGTTTTTAAGATGATGACAGAATGCAACATTGTAGTGCTATTGCTATAAGGTCTCTTGTGTAGAATAAAGAATATCCAGGCGCCTTCATTGTTCCATGTATATAGGGTTACTACACTTTTCTAAGGCACTATGTGATATTGGAGCGAGCATAAATATCATGTCTCTGTCCATTTATAAAAATTTAGGCTTGGGTAACCCGAAGCCTACTACGATGCGGTTACTGATGGATGATCAAACTCTAAAAAGGCCCATTGGTAGACTCCATGATGTTCTTCTCAAAGTGGAGTCATTCATATTTTTGAATGATTTTGTGATACTTGATTGTGACGTTGGCTTTGAGGTATTATTCTACAAAGACCATTCTTTGCCACTAGGCTTGCACTAGTCGACATGGAAAAAGGACAGATGAAATTAAGGTTGAACAATGAAAAAGCAACTTTCAATATATGTAGGTCCATAAAGAAGAGTGGTGATCTCCAAACAGTATCTATTATATCCTACAGGGTTGAGAGTGTATCTTAGGTTCAAATGAAAGAGTGACTAGGAGTAGAGGCACTAGCGGCAGGTATCATGAATTTCGACAATAATGGTATTAAAGAGTATGGGTCTTTGCTGGCTGCACTTGAACGAAATGAATATCGGCCAAAGTTGAAGAAATTGAATTCGACATGAAGCATCGCGAGTCTTCACCAGTGAAATCTTTTATCGAGGAGGCCCCATATTAGAGATTGAGTCTCTACCACCTCATCTGAGGTATGTGTTCTTTTGTAGAGGTGACACTTTGTCGGTGATAATGCAACAAATTTGAATGGACAACAGGAAGAGTAATTAGAGACGGTATTGAAGAGATTCAAATGATCCATTTGTTGGACTATTGCGGACATTGTTGGGATCCCTCCCAGTATTTGTTCCCACAATATACAACTCCCCGATCAAAACCATGTATGTACAGATATTGGGGTCATCAATCCTATTGCGGACACTAGTTCTGGGTGTGTCCTGTTGAGTGTGTGCCTATAAAGGGTAGGATGAGAGTGGTACCTAATGAGAGAAACGAGCGAGTTCCAATGTGTCTAGTTGCATTGACTACCGGAAGTTCAATGCGTGGACAGAAAAGAGCCATTTCCCCATGCCCTTTATGGATCAGATGCTAGATACACTTGCATGCAAAGGTTGGTATTCCTTTTTTGATGGCTATTTGGGTTACAATCATTCTTCTATCGTTCGAAAAGACCAAAAAGACCACCTTCAATTTCCCTTATGGGACTTTTGCATTCAAAAGGATGTCCTTTGGGTTATGTAAAGCATCGATGACCTTCCAGCATTGTATGATGTCAATATTCTCTTATATGGTGGAGGACACTATTGAGGTGTTCATGGATGGTTTCTGTAGTGGGAGACTCCTTTGATCGGTGTTTGAGTAATTTGGCTTAGGTACTCAAAGGATATGAGGATTGTAATTTGGTGCTAAATTGGAAGAAGTGTCACTTTTATGGTAAAAGAAGGCATTGTTTTGGGCCATTGCATCTCTAAAAAGGGGATAGAGGTTGATCGAGCTAAAGTGGAGGTAATAGAGAAGCTTCCTCCACCCATCTTTGTCAAGGGTGAGAGAAGTTTTCTTGGTCATGCTGGTGTATAGGAGGTTTATTAAGGATTTTTTGAAAATTGCACATCATTTGTGCAAACTACTCGAGAAGGAATGTAAGTTCTATTTCGATGAATCCTGTTTGAAGGCATTTGGAGAGTTGAAAGAGAAGTTGGTGCCTGCACCCATTATGATTTCATCAGAATGGAGTGATTTATTTGAGGTGATGTTTGATGCAAATGGGGTAGAACTTGGTGTGGTATGGGGACTAAGAAGGGATAAAACCCTTTACCCATGTACAATGCAAGTAAAGCCGTGAATGAAGCCCAAAAGAACTATACGGTAATGGAACGAAACTTTTTGTTGTAGCGTTTGCATTAGAGAAATTTATCTCCTATTTTCTTGGCACGAGGGTAACAGTGCATACCGACCATTCTGCTTTGAGGTACTTGAAGGCGAAGAAGGATGCTAAACCAAGGTTGATCATATGGTTTCTTGCTGCAAGAGTTTGATTTTGAGGTAAAAGATAGAAAGGGACTGAGAATAAAGTCGCCGACCACTTGTCTATATTGGAGGATGAAGCTATGTGTTAATTGGGAAAAAAGGCTGAGATTGATGATGCATTCCCAGATGAACATGCATTGGCCGCATCTTAGGATTTTATCCCATGGTTTGCTGACTTTGTGAATTACCTGGAAAGTGATGTAGTTCCGTTAGACTTGATTTTCCACCAGAGGAAAAAGCTCAGGAATGATGTGAAAAAGTTATTTTCGGATGGGCCTTACTTATACTAGAGTTGCGCAAATGGGATGATTCATCGTTGTGTACCAGAGGTGCAGATGTTGAGTGTTTTAGAGGCATGTCACTCCTTGCCTATGGGTGGGAACTATACTGGTATCCAGACTGCGCATAAGATCTTGCACTGTAAGTATTATTTGCCAACTATTCACCATGATGCCCACGATTTCATCAAATCATGTGATCGGTGCCAACGAGATGGAGGAATTTCAAAGAGGCAACAACTCCCTTTGAATCCTAATATGGAGATTGAGCTATTTTATGTATGGGGTATTGAGTTTATGGTCCCTTTTGTGAGTTACCATGGGATGAAGTTTATTCATGTGGCGGTTGACATTGTGACGAAATGGGTGGAAGCAACTTCGTTTCCTAACAATGAAGTAAAGAGTATCACCGCCTTCTTGAAAAAGAACATCTTCTCCAGATTTGGCACACCTAAGGCCATTACTTATGATGGTGGCTCTCACTTTTGTAATAAACTGTTCAAAGGGATATTGAAGAAATATGGTGTTCGTCATAATGTGTCTACTCCCTACCATCCACAGACTAGCGGGCCAGTTGAGGTGTCCAATCGTGAAATCAAGCAAATTATGGAAAAATTCTGAACTCTAATAGAACAGATTGGTCAAAGAGGCTTGAGCTCTTTGAGCCTATCCCACTATATATAAGACTCCCATAGGTATGTCTCCTTACGAGCTTTTATATGAGAAGGCTTGTCATTTGTCAGTCGAGCTAGATAACAAAGAGATACGGGCAATGAAGAAACTGAAGTTCGATTGGACTAAAGCGGCAGAACAAAGACTGATTGGATAGAATGAGTTTGATGAGTTCCACCTAAAAGACTATGAAAGTTCATCCATCTACAAAGAGGAAATGAAGAAGTATCACGACCAGAGGATTGAAAAGCGAGAATTTGCAGATGGTGATTCGGTGTTTCTATTCAACTCTAGGATACGCTTATTTTAGGGAAAACTCAAGTCCTAGTGTACAAGGCCTTTCTTAATCACTAAACTGTTCCCAGATGAAGTGGTTGAGTTGGACAATAAGGAAGACGCAAAGTTCACAGTTTACAGGCAAAGAATAAAGATCTATATGGGGCATGCGGAGAGTGTGCATGAAGTGGTTGAGGCCTATTTTCTTGATGAAGTCCGAGTAATGAAGGGGTCTACGTCGTGCCGCGATGTTAAATCAAGCGCCTTGGGAGGCAACCTAAGGTATAACCTCTAGCCAACGATAGGTTTTTTGTAGAAATAGTCGTAGTTTTTGTTTTGTTTTGTTTTTTATTATTTCATTTTTATTTGTGTGTTAGTGTTTGATAGGGATTAGTATAGGGTCCCTGTCACGAAAGTGTCCAGAAAAACACAAAAAAATGTCTTAATGGCTGTTACATGTGCAAGGAGCAAATGTAAAAATCTGCAGAAAATGGTCTGGTTCAGAGGTCTACGAACACCATCGACAAACCGTGGATGGTGTCTGTAGATCCCAGGTATGTTCCCAGTCTCAAAGTGATCGACGATCTCAATCTACGGACCATTGATGGACGTACGAACCGTCGATGGGGTTTCGTAGGTCCAAATATGCCAGTGATCCGACCAACCCGGCCGGAAATATTAAAAGACATAACCGTTCAAATTCATTATCTCTTCCATTTCTTTTAAAATTCCCTTCCATAACCGTTTATTTTCTTTATTTACTTCCTATTTCATTCATAATAAACCTCTTGAAGCCTTAAATCACTTCCAAATAAAAATTCTTACTTCCCAAACTTTCCATCTTTTCAAAATTCTCTGTTCTTACATTCTTCTTCGGCCGGTGATCGAGTTTGATCTTGTAGGCTACTGCTTGAAAGTTCATCTCACAACCACACCACCCCGCACTAAAGGTATTTCAATTTCCTTAACTTTGAAGTCTTTTTCATAGTTGTTTACCAAAATCCGGAAGTGGGTACTGACTTTACGACTAAATTAACTAAAACTGCGTGGTTAAAATTGTATAGTTATGTCCCTCTGAATGAAAAATGTGGTTGTGTAGCCAATTAGGTTTATCTAAAAAGTGTGTGTCTCTGTGTGTCGAAAATTTCTAATTTAGGGTTCCTTATTGTGAATGAATTGGGTTGATAATTATATGAAATTGGAACCCTATGAATGATAAACTTGTCTTCAGTATGTTAAGAATGCATGCCTAAAACTTTATTGTGTAAAAAAGACTCACTAAAGGAACTAAAAATTGGAACTTGTATATTGGGCTGAATCTATCTTAGGCCAACAGTACGAGACCCCATCGACGGTTCATCGATTAGTCGACGGATCGTCCATTGAAATACACATAAAATTCCTAAGTGCAAAACTACGGAAGTGTATTATGGTCTATTGACTGATTGACGGACCGTTCTGCACGTCCTTCATTTCATTTTGAGGACCTATTCTCACTAAATTCTAAAATAAATTTGAGTGTCATATGACGGAAGTGGACTACGGTCCATTGATTGATCAATGGACCATTCTGCACATTTGTCATTTCCATAAGAGAACTTTGTTTTCCATCCTCTCTTAAATAATTATAACTGTAAGACGATGGACATTATCAATGAACGTCGATAGTGCCAATCGATCTGACTCTGCAACAACAGTCTGCTTTTTTAATTCTCATGTTTTCAGCGCCCCATTATTTTTCTAGTGTGTAATTATGCTGAGTTGAGACCAACAACTACTCTAAAGGTACCGATAGCTCCAGGAAGGACATTGTATATGGCAAGAGGGGCAAATCAAAGTTGGTTTCCCCGTCTCATCGGATGATAGTAGATTTCGATAATGAGCAAGACGAACTTTTGTCCCACCAGGTCCCACAACACCTACTGTAGCAGCTACGGTCACTAGGGGTACCCCCTGAGTTCCGGCATAGTCACTGCCTCTCAGTCTGATGAGGAATGCATACTGAACGGTTCACCGTCCGGGGTTGCCTTTAGTTCTTAAGGAGGCTCAGCATCGGAGTCTGAGTCTTCCTTCGCTTCAGGGTCAGCCCAATCCTCTGGGTCAAAAGGGACAAGTGCTTTCGGTTCCTCCTCTCAGGGAGCCAATAGGTCAGAGGTCCAAGTTCACCAAGCCTCGCCTGAGGAGGCTACAAGTTCAGATTCTATAGCCTCACCCTGAGCAGATGACCCCGCATCGAATAATGATGAACCAAATCGTGGTGAGTCGAGGGTCAATACCAGGTGTAAAGGGATAAGAAGATGCTTAATGATAAGGGGTGATGAACCATCTGGCTACGGTGGAACGTCGGGTTCTCACACAAAGTTTAAACACAGTCTTAGCAGAGCACAAAATAGTCAATCTACACAAATTCGAGTGGATGGCTCGAGGTTTAGGCACCTACAATTAGTAGATCGTCCAGTAGTTCTATATTTCTTATGTAAGGACTCTCGGAGTATCCATAGATAGGCGGACAAGTCCTGTTAAAGAAGACCCTCTCACCTATATATTAGTCTAGGGCTGTCGGGTTGACCTATTTGAGGCTACCATCCACCGGCTCTTATAGGCCTCACAATCGGCCCATAGAGGACTTTTAATACTACTGAGTTTGACTACAAATGGTAGGTTGTACAGAGTGGTCAGTTTAGTCGGAGTATTGCGTATCGTGAGGCAATAAAGAAATGGTTTGATCAATATCTTGTGACCTATGGTGACAGGGCATATTTGTTAATAGAACCCCGAGTGCTGATCAAGAAGGCGACACACACTTTTATAGCCAAGTTCTTCTCGATGCAGGTTTTACATAGGTTATCGCCTACACAAGTTGATAATGTAGTCACATGGGATAGGGCGGTGCTAGTAGAAGCTTTGGTAGCGGGACTGGAGATAGACTTGTCTTAGTTGATCATAACAGTGATTCATGAAAGGTCCTTCAAGATCTTTACTACTTACCTCTTTGTGTGTTTTATCTTCCAAATGTACAGGGACGCCAGAGTACTGATTTGGCATTGTGATACACTTCGTATCCTAGAAGGGAAAGCCTCATCAAGAATGAGGCCAATGTAGCAGCACCGCGCAGATGGCCCTGGAGTGAGGTTCTGCCACTGAGCGAGAACTTGGCGGACATTGTGGAGCGATCTCAAGGGGCTTATCCTCTTGTACCAGAGCATGCTAATCCCACTCTAGCTACTTCTTCTCATGAAGCCAGCAAGGCCCCTAGTTCATCCCGATCCACGCCCCTATCTGCATCACTGGTCCCTCTAGGTCCGATCCAGAAAGTAGAGGCCCAGATGGCCACCCTGCTCCACCATATTTAGTCTTGGATGCAGAATTCCATTGTTGAGGCTGAGGAACGCATCGAGAAGCGCCAACAAGATCGAGAAGAAAATTCATGTGTTTCACAAATGCCTCAATTCCTTTGAGCTATGAGTTCTAGCACAGCCATACCCTACTGTAGACCTAACTACTATCCACACCAAGTTGTCCAGCCTGCAAGCCGACATCGACACTATTTTTGAGATGAGGGGAACAGATCCAGAGAGTGCTCCTACTAAGCTAGCAGAGGACTTGGCTCTTAATTCTTTGTTCGATGTCCATGCTGAGCCACCGATTGATCACCCTGTGCATCCCAAGAGGCACCACTCCAGCCATACCACTGAGGATTGTGAAGAGGACAATGCGAAGAAGAGAGGGAGGAATGACCTGGAACGGGCTAGGAAGGCTTCCTTTGTAGATGAGGATCTACGTCAGAGGAGAGCACTAGAGATGGCTGCATTGGCATCCAGTTTTGTACCAATGATTGATGATAGGGGCACTACTGATGGTGCATAGGTTGATGTGGGCACTACTCAGGGTGACCGAAGCGTTGACCTTGTGGGTTATGAAAAAATGGACCCACCCACATATTGATAGTTCTTCGGAGCAATGTGCAACAGGTTTGCTTCACCTTCCACCTTATTATTATGATTTTATTGAATTAGGGACAATTGCAAGTTTTTTTATTGGTGGTGGGGTAAACAGAAAGTGAGTGGTAGGGTGAAGTATTATTAAGCCAACTCACAATCTTCTCTTAGGGTTTTGTTGCCTCTGTTCTTTTTCCCCGAGAGACAATTAATTTTCTATTGAATCGGCATGTCATAGTTTGTACAAGTAGAAAAGCATGATGGCAGACAAAATGAATCCCCGTCCTGGATAGTGCTTGCATGTATGGCTGAAAATAAGTTGAATGTGTTGGCTCTAAGCATGTCATATATAGGCACCAATTACATGACCTTAAACTAACACATGAACACGAAGAGCTGATAATCTAATAGTGTAATGATTTTATAAGAGAGTGTGAGGAGGTTTGAATGTTCAACAGCTGGTACCTAACTAGAACTTGCCCGGTTAGTCCTGCGAAGGGAATCTGTAGTAGAAGTTAGGAAGTGACCATAGGTCCTTGTTTGAAATAGCCAATATCTAGCTTAAAAGAAGGTAACCAAATGAAAGAATTATTCATTTTGATCCAATTATGTTGAGCTTGTAATATACTGAATTTTTTTTATTCACCAACTCACCCTCCAAGGGTGTAATGTTTTTGGCTTTAGTCCCTCCTTGGACATGTGCACCTCGACTTAGGCCAAAAGCATAAGTTGAGGGTGGCTAATGCAGTAAGTGACCTCGTCTTAGCCCTGACCTGACATCGGGTATTGTATACCTCGACTCATGGGCCAACCATGAGTTGAGGGTGGCTATTATGAGTGAGGACCCAAAAATGGGTATGAAAAGATGTGGATGTTGAAAAGAAAACTTAAGTGAGCAAAAGATGTAATTTTGTGAAATTATCAAATTATTGAGAAAGAAAATAAACATAAAAAGAAAAGAGTTTTAAGAGAAACAAATACAAAATAAGTGAAAATCACATCCAAAACAGGAGCAAAGAAAAGAAGAAAAGAGAAGAAAAATAGGGTGTCAACAGGCAATGAATAGAGGTAGGAAGCTTAGAGGTAACGTAAATTAGGGTAAATTTCACTAATAATGTACCCAAATGTACCACACCTGACGTTGAGCCTACGTTACAAGCCAAGAAAGTCCTACCGTGATCCTAGAGTCTAGTATTATGACCTTCGTTGTGAAAAGAAAGGCAAGTCTATGGCGAAGAAGACTAACTGTATTTGAACTTGTTATTAAGCGTGAGTGTTGAACAAAGATCCTTGTACTCAAATTCATAATCATTGTATGAAAAATGATGATTTCTTTGAAGTGAGGGCACTAGTTGCGGTATCGGAAAGTTGGTACCTTGGTAAGAGGAAAAATGGTACAGGTTTCTGTGCATGGTGAGCTTGTGACATGATTTGATCTGCATGAGTTAGTTTGTCGAACCTAAGAGAGTGAGCCTGCACTAAAACAAAGAAAGAGAGTGAGCCTGTACAAATGTCGTTTTGTGTCATAGTGTGTCTTTTGAGGATTGACAACGAATTTAAGTTGATGGTGTTGATGAACAATGATTTCACTTTATTTTCAATGCATTTTTCTTAAGAGTTGCGTGTTTCGAGAAACTTTTTGTAGTAGTTTTAATGAGTTTCATGTTTTGTATTGCATGAAAGATGTCCAGGTTGAAAATGCATAAGGAAGCTCAAAATAATGCAGAATGTGACCTACAAAGTCCTGGACGGCCCGTCATTTGATTGATAGATTGAAGGTGGTGACTATCTATGCGAGTTCAGGCTAAGGGAGAAGATAGGAAAATCTAACCAAATGTGGAAGTACGAGCATAAGCAACAGTACGTCGATTGATCGGACACCGTACTGGTGAACCGTCGATTGGTTCAGAAAAGGGTCCACTACCTGACTTTCAAGATTCTAAGTGTGGAACGGCGGAGGAGCACCGATGGTCCGTAGATGGATCGACGGACCATATTGCTGCTCCGTCGTTTGATTCATAGAAGGTGCTATCCTGTGAAGAAAAATAATTCCAAGTATGGACTGATGGAGCCAGTCGACGGACTGTCGGTCCGTCAGTGAGGTCATCAATTTAAGCCGCATTTCTGGACAATACTTTTCTTACTTCAATTCCTTTTTTGTTAGGAATATGTTTTCCATATGAGGTAAAGGTAAGGTTAGTAGCTTATACACACGTAGCTGGACCAAGGTACGAGGTGAAATTCTCTAGATGTCGGATCAAGGATTTATAGATATATAACTTACCACTAAACATGTAAAACACTACGAAAGAATTGTTGTTGCTAGGAATATGGCGTTATGAACCTGTGGGGAACACATATACCCTAGTTATTCTCACAACTTGATAAAAGCTCAACATTTACTTTTGTATACTTGTTTACTTATATTGTTTAAGCAACTTGTCTCATAAAAAACCTTCAATTACTTGTTTTCAGAAATACATTGCCTAAATAGAAGTAATTATAAATTAAAGTTAAGTCTAGACCATTTTCCTCATGGGATCGACTGCAACCTACTAGTTGGGTTCTCTACTTGATTACGAGCACTTATACTTCTTTACAGAGGTGTAATTTGAGTCTATCTCTTGGTCTGTGGTGGTGCCAGATAGGCGGGCCTAGGGTTTTCATTTATATATATATACTTGATTGTTTGCCCTCAGTTCCCATCTTGGGAAGATGTGCTTCACTTTTATCTCTCCTAAAATTTTCACTCTTATCTTTCGGGAAGGCCTGCTTCCTCCATACATTTTTTGTTTAGCCATGTCTGCAAAACTTTGAGAAAGAGTTAGAAAATATTCCTTCAAAAGAATTGAGGTTTAGATGCAGCAAAACACCACAGAACCAGTTGGTAAAACGCGCAACCCATTATGCGATTCGCCGAGTGCAGTGCACATAGGATACAATGGGTTGAGACAAAAGGGTGAGCACGAGGTCATTCGGCAAGTCAGCGAGTGCGTTTGGCGACATGAGGTTTATCGCCGAAAGTTACAGAATCAACAACACATTTAGCATTACATAAAAAGTGAAATGGGGATGTTAAGAGAACCACTGAGTGTGTCATCAAGATTAATCTAGCTCGCCAAATGGCTCAACATGCCTAATTTCAACCCATCTTCTTGAATTCAACCCCGCGACCCCTCAAAACAAAATCAAAGCATGCAGTAGCTAAATTATGCTCAGACCCATGATACTTATGCATAGCCCACAATTTTTCATCTCCTATAAGGAAGAATATTCAGGAATCAACTATTAAACTCACTCTGATCAATAATATAGGATCAACACAGGAAAACAAAAATTCTATTCCTACCATCGAGGACAATCACACATCATCAAAGTAATGACATTGCATCTGAGCACAACTATATATAAAAGGAACTTAGTTCTCAGAAACTAACCTTAGATGCTGCTTAAAATACTACTGAGATGTTAGGTGGCAACTCAATCAAAGTCCGAGCGAAATTCAACAACTAAAATACTCAAAAAAATGCAAGAAATATAGAAACTAGAGTGCACGTGTAGTTTGGGAAGATAAGAGTTAGGGAAAATGAATGAAGTTGAAAATTTTAAACCTTTGTTTTGAAAAACCATCTAGTTTTCACCAACTCAGTGACATTAGTAAACCTCGCCTATTCACTCGGAAAAATGCCAATCGACTAGCTTCTTCGTTGAACTTTACAGGACCTCCGCTTACTGTGGGTGTCTCAGCGACAGTCTTCATCAAGATTACCGACAAAATCGGTAATCCACCAATACTTTACATAGATCATCAATTTTTACAAACTCCAATTTGAATATATCTTGAGTCAAATGGCGGATTACATCGGGTTCGTTGACCTCTTTGGTGACATGCCGACTAGACTTGTTGCTCGCCACCATATACTTGTTCTAACACTTTCCACACTTTGACATGTAAAAATAACATACCACTATTTCTAAAATCAACGTAGAGAAATAAAAAAGATTTTGGGTTGTCTCCAAATCAACTCATTAGTTAGTGTTATTACATGACGCAAGTCCTCCTTCAAACCTCATTCTTGGGGTCGACCATAGTATCACTAGACAAACCCTCTTGCTATCACTGATTGACGTGATATGATATATGATGAATTTGGGTCTTTAACTGCTTGATTGAAACTGAATGACGGTCTGGCTAAGGGTGAAAACATCTTCTTTTATGTATGTTAACATTTTGTTTGACCCTTTAACTTTGTTTAGGATACGTGAGAGCATATCCTCAGACCTAATACCTTACAAATCCTTGGGCTTCTGGCACTTATTGAGAAGCTTATATCTATCCTTCTCCAAAACCTTCAAATTCTTGTTACGGTCCCTCCATTCACAATCTCGATCCTTCCATCCTTCATCTTTATCTAAACTTTGGCTACCACCCTGCCTTGTGTAGTTTGAATGATAGCCACCACCTTAGTTTGATACCTCCTTGTTATATAGTGCTTAAAACTTCGTCTCTTAAGGATTTGCACACCCAACCCCCACGATATTGAAAATACAAACACCAAACACCATGACATTTTTGGATAAAATGTCAAGTTGTGTCATGATCCTAGCCATGTTTTCGTCTCTCTCGTGATCTTCTTCAATTTTTTCCTTAGATAGCGTGAAGGTGAGAGGATTGGGCATAGAAGCACCAACTTTCAGAGCCATAACAAGTTTCATGCAGAGTCTCTCCTATTAGACGCTTAAAGCTCTGAATGCTATCCTGAAGGGTCATCATCTTTGAGGAAGGTAAAAATCGTACTTGGAATAAGGTTACCAATTCTTCCCAGGAAGTGATGGATTTACACGGCAACTCGGCCAGCCATTCGCATGCCTCTCCCATCAACGAGAAATGGAATAATCTTAATCGTACTGACTTCTAAGTGATGTTTTTGAATAATAATGGTCGTCACACAACTACGATGTTTTGAAGATGCTCACGGGGATTCTCGTGAGCCAACCCGGGGAAAAGTCCGTTTAGTTGCAAGAGTTGTAATATAGTGTTGTTCTGTGGAACACTACATTTTCCTCTGCCAGATTTAAATGGATGGCTCCAATACCTCCCATGAGATGGGGGCCATTGATGTTGGGCTCTTGGACGTCATTGAGATTTCCAATGTCATCTTAGTTTCCTACCTGGCTATGTTGCTACCATTCATACTCATGCTCCCTGAAATATTCACAGAGCAAACAAAACAAAACTAAAAATTAAGTTAGCATTAAGAAAAACAAAATATTATTAATCAAAGGATCACAAATAGTACCACTCCCGGTAAGCGGCGCCATTTTGATGTTTGTGTAATCACGACATAACTTCCAATGCAAGTTTCTACAATCGTGCAATAGTAAAGTAACCAAACCAAGGTTTGGGGTTGAGTCTTCAAGGGATTGGTTTTGAGAATTAAAAGAAAAATAAAGTTTAGATTTTATTAGTCATATCTAAAGACATTATCGATCAAAAACATAATAAATCAAAGGGGGTGATGCAAGCATCACTAAACAATGGGGTTTGTCACAAGTAAGTGAAAATAGCGAAAATACAAAAAGTACTAATCAAGAGAAAGAATTCTTGGGATGTTATAGGAATATGGTTAAATTAGACTATTGGGTACATGTTATTGAGAGTAAATTCATTGAATATTTGGGACTAGGCTAGACTATGGTGGGGGTAATTCTCTCTCAAGCAACCTAACCTTAATCAAATGAGTTCCTCTCGAACACCAACTTTCTGCATGAAGAAAAACCTCCTCCTTAGCCCTTTAGCTCGAGAGTGTGTCGGAGAAGAACTAGAGTTCCCTCTCGAGATGAACCTCATGTCGACACAATCCCAACGGCCACCAATTTAGTAATCTTAGTTTTATGACCTCTCTCTCAATCAAGCCGAAAACACAAAGGTGAAATAGTATTTGCAAATACAATTTCATTAAGTTCCAACACAACTACTAACAAAATCAAATTTTGAACAACGATTAAACTATCAGCAAGCAATACCCAACAATTAACTTAACCAATGTTCACAAAATCACAGCCGAAGAATTGGGGTTTTAGATCGAGATGTATAAGAGAGAAATTTATACCAAAACTACGTAATTTGTCAGCACTTCGCGCAGTCACTAATAATAGTTGTGTTGAACTTGCAAATAATTTTTTACTAATATTCATCCGTTAAAAATAATGTCAAAATAGGTTCTTAAAATATATTAGCAATATTCCAACATGAATTTGATTATTTTTCATTATCAAATAACTCAAGAATCTTTAGTGTACGAATTATTCACGAAATAATAAATCATTGGTTCTTTCATAAACATCAAAAGGAAAATAAACAAGAAAAAGAGATATATATATATAATATATATATATATATATATATATATATATATATATATATATATATATAATATATATATATACATAGACATAGACATTTCGTATTAAAAAGAAATATTTAAGTTGCATAGATTCTACAATAGTAATATATGTCTTACGATAAACAAATTTTTTTAGCATATTTAAAGAAGAAATTACGTTTGAAAATGAAAGGAGTTATAACTTTTGAAACATACATAATGAACTTCTTCAAATGAAATTTCATATCTATGTAAAAATAGATAATATGTAAGCTTATATATAACACTTTTAAGTTATAGAATTTAATGCAAAATATCAAAATATGAATTCTTGGAACTGAGAAAAATAATTATTTTCTGCACAGTGAATGTACTAAATATATGTGTATAAGTTCATATAACCGGTGACAATAGCTTTGCAGAAACATAAACAACAGAGTTTAAAACATTAACTCAGAAACAATAATTAATATCATAAGCATAAATTAATTAGTGTAAAAAAACATACCATGATATGTAAAAATAGAATGAAATAGAAAGAAAAAATCTAGTCTACTAAATGCACAATGTCCCCTTAAGAAAACTATTCCCCACCAATACCAGATGTTTAAAGAAGTACATCATCTGAGGATAAAACGATTTTATTCACCAACTTATTGATACAAAAATAGTGGTGTTAGTAAGTTACTCAACAGGAGCAAAGTACACAAATATTTGATTTTGCGGAAGTAGAATAAGAAGATCATAATTTTTTTTTTGTTTTAAAATGATAGGAAATCCCTCTATTTATAGACAACAAAGGGTAATGTGAACAAATGTTTATTGTGTGTTATCATAAAGGATAAAACTATTTGGAAAAGTTGCAACCATTGGGAAGTTCGCAACCTTTCATAAAGTCGCAACTCTTTATTAAAGTGGCAACTTTTCATAAAAGTAAAAAAAAATTATGAAATGAAAGTCGGAACTCTTCATTAAAGTCACAACTTTTCATAAAAGTCACAACTTTGAACTAAAGAGGAAGGCTAGTTTTGAAAATAAATAAAATTTAAAAAAAATCATGTTTGTGGTGGCGCCATGTAGACGGGCATAGAGTTCTCTTATATAATATATATATATATATATATATATATATATATATATATATATTATATATATATATATTTAGTTCAACAAAAATAACTTAGGGATAACAAATATTGACATTAAAATTAATTGTCGCTAATGATCATTGATATATTGATATGTATAAATATAGTTTGTTAAATGTCATATAAAGTATATAATGACAAGTGAATTTTTAATATAGTGTGCGTATACATGACGATATACTCAAAAAATATAATATAGTTTATTGATATGTAGTATACATTGACTATACATGAAGTATATATTGGTTATTTAATCTCCATCAACTCGAAATCACCTCTAAATAGTCTAAAAGTTTAGATATGAAATTCTCTCGATATTTTATGTCTTCACATATATAATTCACTCGAAACAATTTAAATTTGTGGCACATCAAATTTTAAAGAAAAACGAAAGACGATGCAGAAAAAAATAAGAACAAGAAGCCTTAATAATAAATACCACAAAAGTATGCATATACTCTTATAGTACCATTGACTAATTAGTAATTTCTGAACGAGAAACCTTAATGATAACACAACAATATATATATATATATATATATATAATCATTCACTAATAAGTTATTTTTAACAAGAAACTTAGTGATACAATACATATATATTGATTAAGTATCAACTAAGCGAAATCATTTGCCCTAATGACACCTATACCGTATATGGAATTAAAGTAAAGAGCCAAGCGAGCAATAACATGAAGGAGGCAAGCAGGTTGCTCTATATATCTCAAATACATGTGCACCACACTAGTGTGATTTGCATGTAATAACACTACATCAAAAAATTATCATTAGCGAAAGTTTGTTCTTTATTGCTGCTAAATATGCATTTTTAGCAATAATTAGCACTCTTTGTATGTCCCTAAAGCCTTAAGCACATTGATTCTAATTACACTTAACTAATATCAGTAAAGACTTTAGAACTCTTTGTTGATATCAATATTTACTGCCGCAAAAAATTATTTGTGTTAGGATTTCGATACGTGAGAGAGATAGAGAATGATGAGTGATGTGTGAAGGAGGCGAGTTCTATATATACTAGATACATGTTAATTCACTTGAATGCATTATATCTAAAATAATTTACACCTACATATAAGTTCATATAACATGATATACATGTTTCTAGGCGTATCTAGTCGCACCAACATCTAGTAGGATTCAATAATATTACAAACTAACATGCATCTAAGCAATTAACTTCTAAACTAGTAGAACTTTTGTGAATTACCAATAAAAATGTGTTAAATTTAACTTTGGACCCACGTGGCTAACAAAATCCACTATTATCTTCTTTATTATTTTCAAAGAAAGAACTTCATCAAATATAACATCGCTGTCTCTACTTTCTCTAACAAAATTTATTATTTTTCTCTTACTGAAAACGAAAATGGTCATTACTTATAAGTCCAGTGGAATAATATTTTAGAAAAGTGAAGATAGTAAATTTTGTTGGAGTTAGCAAAGAAAACAGTGTTAGATTTTATGGTGTTCTTTCTTTTGAGCTAACAAAGAACACAACAATGATCAAATTTGTTAGCCACGTGTAAGGTCCAAAATTAAATTTAACATTATTTTATTGGATAAATATATTAGGTTCGTACATATAAGATTTTTGGAAATAATAATCACATTAATTGCATAAATTAATTATGTGAATGAAGAAAAAACAATTCTTGAAATTCTCCATCGTTCATTCAATAATAGAAAATTGGACCTTTATTTTACTTTAGTATTTATCATCCTATATTTTTCGTATATATTATGTTCTGGTTCTAATGTTTTTTTTTCTTTTTGTAGATAACTAGATGAAGTGTGTGTTGTCATTTGTCAACTTCAATTGTTGAAAAATCCTTTTTTTGTCCAATTGTGGCATAATTTTTTGTATTAATTGGACCACCAACATGAAATATTGGACTAGTTTTGAGTTTTGTTTCTTTCATTAGAAAGCCAAATATGAAATTTTATAAGTTCATTTTGCAAATGAATGTATATAGTGTGAAATGTATTATTTACTCCCTCTCTATTTTAATTTGTTTGTTCTATTTTGACTTAATATAATGTTTAGGGAAAATACCCAAGTACTCCCTCAACCTATGCCCGAAATAGAGACACACTTATACAATGCTAAGGTCCTATTACCCCCCTGAACTTATTTTATATGTAATTTTCTATTCCTTTTTAGCCTACGTGGCACTAGTTCAAAAAAAAAGTCAACCATCGTTGGGCCCACAATTAAGTGCCACGTAAGCTAAAAAGGGGTAAAAATTATTAATAAAATAAGTTCAGGGGGGTAATAGGACCTTAGTATAGTATAAGTGTGTCTCTGAGATTTCGGGCATAGGTTGAGGGGGTACTTGGGCATTATCCCTAATGTTTAAGAAAATAAAAATTGTTCTTATCTTGTAAACATGACATGTGGAAAAATCTTATTTTGAGAAAAAGCTCATCTATGTCATTCCCTAACCATAACTAGGGAAAATTAGTAAACTACATAATATTATAATTAGTAAAAATATTCATACTTTAAAAAAATTAGTAATTAATGTCAAAAATGTCATTATTTTAAAAACTTTATGTATCCCAATTATCTTTCTATTTTATCTACCTTCTTCAATTAATTTTATGTATCCTTTTTTATATATAAAAAAATTCGCTCTCATATTTATATTCCTCCAACATTCAAGTTGGCAATATTTCTCTGTCATATATTTTGGTCGTCGTTTTTTTAATCAAAAATTTGATCAACAAGAATCCCTTTGGTTAATGTATCCCTAATCTTTATCATATTTTCTGATTTGGATTTTGTTTAAATCTTAAAATTGTTGATTTTATTTTTCAATCTCTCCGTTAGGATTTACCTTCCAATTGCTGAATCCAAGAGGCTTACTAGAGGTATCCATCTTGATCAACCAATTTTTAGTGATTTTGCATCCTTTAATTTATTTATTTCTCAAGATATAGCGGAATATGTAGGATCCGCTATTAAAATGAGGGAAGAAAGTGGGTCAGAACATTTACAAGAACAAATTGGTGTACAAATCCTTCCTTAAATTCAGAACGCAAATATAGAATCTTCATCTACTTGTGGGGATCTTGAAAAAGACGAAGACTGAATAGTTGTCAAACAATTTTCCATTAGTTTGTTTTGTATTTATAGTTCTTTTTTCATATTTTCCATTCTTTCTCAATTTGTATCCAAATCACTATGTATACTATCAATATTTGTATTTATTAAAAATTTCACGTTGCATAGTTTTTAATCTTGTATTTGTCCCTAATTGTATTTATCCAAACGCATGTCAACTATTTATGTATTTTCTTTATAGGAAGAACAATTTTCTATTAGTTTATTTGTATTTGTATTCGAATACAAATACAAATAATATACATATTGGAATGAATACAACGTAGAAAAGCAAATAAGATTCTGAAGAGAAAAATAAACACAGAGTGAAAAGATATACGAATACAAATGTATTTCGTAAATAGCTACATATTTATTTGACATACGTATTGGAATGAATACAAACTAATAAATAAATATAAGTTTCAGCATACAAAATACAACATGAAAACTACAATGAATAGAAACACAAATGGTATACATGTTTGAATAAATATGACTTAAGTAATGATACAAAATTCTTTAAGATAAAACAAAAACATTATGAGAAAAGTATGTCAAATAACAGATAAAACTATAGGTGTTCAAATTTCTTAATTAAAAAAAATTAAATTTATTAGATAAAAACTTATTATTATAAAGTTTCGTAACAATAATTAGTGACTGGATAGTAAAATGGGAAAATGCACAAGTACACCCTAAACCTATGCCCGAAATCTCATAGCCACACTTACACTATACTAAGGTCCTATTAACCCCCTGAACTTATTTTATAAGTAATTTTCTACCCCTTTTTGGCCTACGTGACACTAGCTTGAAAGAAAAAGTCAATCAGCATTGGGGCCACAAGATTATGCCACGTAAGCCGAAAAGGGATAGAAAATTATTTACAAAGTAAGTCCAGGGAGGTAATAGGACAATAATATAGTATAAGTGTGCCCATGACAGGCATAGGTTAAGGGGTACTAGTGCATTATCCCTATTAAAACTTTTGATTATATGATTTTCATAACAATAATTAGTGAAAATCAATATTGAAATTTTATAGATGTGGTACTTCTTTAATTTTGTAATTTATAACAATAATTAGTGAAAATTGGATATTTATTTTTGTAAATAATTTTTTTTAAAACAGAAAAAGATTGAGAAAATTGAATATTGAATTTTTTCAGAACAATAGAGAAAGACGTGTTTTTTAGAACATGATGAAAAAAAGAAGATAGAGATGAAAGGTTGTGTATTTTGATAAATTGTAACTCATGAGACTTTTAAGCATTTGATCCTTTTTAAAAATAAGTATCTCCCCTAAATTACTCCCAATTTGTTTGAAAAAAATTGTATTCTCTAAATAAAAGCAAATAATAAGAACTTAAATAAGATACATAACAAACTTCAATTTTGACATTTTTACTAAATATTGAAAGTTTGTTAATGAACCATATTAAATGTTAAAATATTGACATTTTGAAAAAATTTCCTATAAAGTTTGGCTCATTTATGTCATTTATGTTTGAGAAAAGTTCAACCATGCAATTATTTGTTAATTGTAATGACAATAGTTGAGTCAAACTCTTAACGATAACATTGGATGAGTCTTTTCTGAAAGTTTGATAGCATACTTAATTGCTTTTCCTTTTAAAAATGATTTGATTCAATGATGTGACTGAATAAAAATTGACTACGTGTAGAAAGGATTTTGCAAAACCGAAACCATTTTTCTTTAATGAATAATGATATATATGATCCTTTTCTCAATCAAAAATGGCATAGATGAACTAAACTTTTAAGATATGGTAAGTGTAACTCTTTTAAAAGTTTGATGACATATTTGTGTCTTTTCCTTATTTCATACTTCCGTTAAGTTATTTACTTGTCCATTATTTACTTGACACACCTATAAAGAAAATCATAATTGATATAATTAGTTTACCATTTTACCACTATTAATTGATAGAATTCCAAATTAATTTACTCATTAAAATATGTTTTACTTTTTTTCAAAAGCATTAACTCTCTAAATAAATTAATGATATGATAGGTAAAAAAATTTTATTTGTCATAAATGGCATTCAGAAAGTCAAAATTGGACAACTAAAAAATGGGGGAGTAATCAAAATTAATTATCACATTAATTGCATAAATTAATTATTTGAATGGAGGAATTAGCGAATATTTGAAATTGCCAACAACTCACGAATATAAGGCTAGACATCCTGTGAAAATATTTATCACCCTGGATTTAGTTTTGTATGCTAGATTCTGATTTTCATATTTGCTTTCTCATATATTTAGTTTATACCCAAATAATATATGTACTGTCAACTTCAATAGTTAAAAAATTAAAATTTGTCCAATTGTAGCACAATTTGTAGTATTAATAATTGGACCATTAACATGAACATGAACATCAACATAAATGAGTTGATTGATTTTGTCTCTCTTATTAGCAAGCACAAGAATGTAATTGTGCAACTTCATTTTGCAAATGAAGGTACATAGTGTGAAGTATATGATGTATGGATGTGAATCGATTGATTTGGTTCGATTTTGAGTAATTGCTTTTATACATATACTAAATAGTTAGGGAAAATGCACAATTACCCCTAGACTATGCTCAAAATCAAAGAGACACACCTTAACTAAACTAAGGTCATATTACTCCCCCCTCCCCTCCGGACTTATTTTTTTGGTAATTTAATAAGCCTTTTGTCTTACGTGGCACACTCCGTGACTCCAAGCAATTTAGGCGCGTGGAAGATATTTTGATGCCACGTAAGCCAAAAAGGTGCACAAAATTATAAAAAAATAAGTTCGGGGGGGGGGGGGTAATTGAACCTTAGTGTAGTGGGTACTTGTGCATTTTCTAAAATAGCTATAAAACCAATAAGATATTGACTTATCGAATATTGATTGTTAACTGTTTACTTATCAATTTACGCATTAAGATTTGACATAAAAAAATTAAACATTACTTAGAAATAAGGTAACAATAAAGAATCATGCATTTGACTTGACTGTTGTATCTTTTCTCAAAAGCAAATACTGACACATTGTCTAACAACTAAGAGTTTGAGACAACAAGAAATAAGAGTATGAAACTAAGTCCCAAGTCAAGAACGTATACCGAATGACATAAATATAATTTATCGTCATGATATTGATAACCCATTAAGAAAAAACCTAAAATCACTAAGAATCGATAATTTGATAATAACAAAATCAAAAACATTACTAGAACTGCTAAATCAGTAACATCTTATCAATAAACCAATAATTTTTTTTAATTGGAATTATCGATTACCGTTTAACTTTAAACTGCCTTAATATTATGGAAAATTACTAACCAATAAAAAGAAATATTAAATTGTCTTTTTGATAATCAATTCATAAGCACAAGCCATATAGATTAGTCTATAAAGAAGTAAAGCAAAAAGAGGTTTAGTAAATAGAAATATTTGTGATTATCTATTTTAAAAATAAATTTGCTTTTATTTCTCATTTAAAATTTATTGCCAAAAATTAATTTCTTTTTTTATAAAAATACATAAATGTACCATAAAACTCAAAATAATTACATGTTCATACTCCCCCCCCCCCCCCAAAAAAAAAAGAAATTCATAGTAATTTACCCATTCTCTAAAAAAATATTATAGCCTATAGCCCCCATTCATTAAAGTTGATAATTTTTTGTTTATTGATACTATGTTGTATTGGTATCATTACAGGAAACAAATAAAGTCCTAAACAATAAAGACGACTAACTACATATATCCTCATATGGCAGGAATAAGGGTAATATCTATTGTATAACAACATCAAGAAATAGAGATATGTTTCAGTATCAAGGCAACATACAACTCCAATCTATGTTCATCACATGTCCATCTCTCTTTGAAAAGCAATCTAAGTTTCTACTGGGCGGCTGAAGCCGTAATACCTCCTTTGCTATTTGGCCATTCAATGTTTTTGACCCACAGTATCATCAAAAACAACTAAATATCTATGGTCAAACATTCACAATGTTGGCCAACTACCAATACTTCTGCATTGTCAACTCGTAGATTTTGCAATGCAAAGAAAACACGAACATGAAGACACCCGTGAAGGGTGACAACATCGTTGGTCTGAAGTTGATCAATTCTAGCAGGTAAGGTGATCACCTAAAAGAAAAATTATGTCAGCCAACTTACAAATGGAGAACCTTTAGATTGTTGTTCACTTCTTATAGTGTTGTGGTAAACAAATAGAAACGTAACAATGATATAGTTTTCAAGTCTATTGAACGAATATCAAGTTTTCTGCACGATAATTTCTCTTTACAAGAGAAAATTACCATTCCAAAAATATTTAAGTAAGGCAATGATTTTGAATAACTCTATCAAAGTCAAAATCAGTAAAATAAATAGTAAGGTGTGTACCTTCTTGAAGGAAGTAACACCCCAAAGATTATCACATTGGTTTGGCTGACCGGTAATGACCAGGTGACCAGCTGGATCAGATTGAACTCATACCTATGTTTACCAAGAAATAAGGGCATTAGATCTTTGAGATGGTGTAAAAAGACGAAAACAAATTGAATTCTCTTGATGGAAACAAGCAGCATGACTGGTATTATACTTAATCTCATAATAGCCCAGGCACCAGTGCATATATATAGACTTCAAAGGAATCATTTTGTTTGCATAAAATAATTACAAATCATGTTAGAGAAATGGAATACATAATCTACTATTTCACAAACATTGATTTTCACCAAATCAGTTGGGGTTCCAACATCAACAACTTGGACATCAAACCTAGAAGATGGAAAGCAATTTTCTTTACATCAGAATGGAGGAACCAAAAATAGAGAGAGATAGAGAAATACTGTTGAAGTTCCTAGTACTCTTTTCCTTTTGGGTGATAAAAAGTTTCGCAGTACAAGATATCTATTCAAATTTCTAACAATAGTAAGTTTTTTCTAGTTTCTACCCTGTAGTAAGCTTATTCACTATGAAGTTGGTTTTGAGAAGAATAATAATCCTAGAGAGATCAAAAATTACAGAATGCATGTGAGCGGTGTCCTCTGCCCGACAGTTCCTAATCCCAATGATTGTCGGGTTCCATTTTGAGGAAGTTCATTTTCATTGCTTGTAGCATGCAACCCAAGAGAATAGATACACCGTTTGCTCCAACAAACAAAATATAAGTGGCATTGTATACAAAAGATCATGACCTACACAATAATTTATCTACAACACCCACAAGGGTAACCGAGTTAGTTGAGAAGGGTTTCTCCCAAATGGGGGTCTCGGGTTCGAAACTCCCTGCATACTTTCTTGGTCGAGCTCGTCATGGGGCTTGCTACTGCGGTTTACATCTTATGAATGGTTTGCTGGATATTAAGCTTGAGCAAGGTTTACCCCATCCCTTTGCAACGTCCAGAATCGAATAATATGTAAGTTTAACAAGACTAACATACTACTATAGAGAATCAGAGATAAAGTAAACATACTAGCATGAGTAAAACTTAATCCAAACTAACTAGTATAGCTTTCCGTTGTACACAATGGTGAGTTGAAAGTGAATACAATTCAAAAAAAATCCGACAAACAACGAAAGAACTTATTAAGATAAAACAAACAAATGCAATTTCAAATGATGGAGTGCAGAATATATGAAGTACCACTAGCATTTGTAATGATACATAATAGAATTCATCAAAATAACTTAAGATTTACTTGAGAGATAAAAACATTAAAAGAAAGGATCAACATAATTATGACTTATGGCGTAGATATTTCAGTTTCTGCAGCTTTCATTGGGTGCTCCACTTCATTTTGTCCCGGGTTCTTAAGAGAACTTGAATACTAAAAAAAAGTTCTGCTACGGTCACTATTCCTAATGTAGTTACAGTGTTAACTAATAGCCACTAATTGCCAAAGTTTTTGAGAGTGCCAGACTTCATATTTGGAAATGGTGAGGAGAAGAAGGCTCAATAATAGAGATATATGAAGAAGTCAAGTTGGAAAAGAATTGACGAACTATCTAACTAGTTTTAGGTTGTTCGCACGCTTTGGCGTATTTTTGACACTCCAGTCCTAAAAAGATGAAAAACACAAAAATTACTTGTACGTGACAATAGACAAGATTAAACATAAGAAAATCAATGACAGACCTTTAAAATTGGCTCAGCAACCTCACCATAACAAGGAAGGTGTTGCTCCTTCCAGCCTAGCCTATAACGAACAACTTAATCTCTTACTGCCCTTCCTGATGCAGAAATTTTGTAACCACTTTCGTTCGGAATTACTTTAAATAGTTATATATACATATATATATATATATATATATATATATATATATATATATATATATATATACTACAAGGCTAAGTTAATTGATTAAACAATTAGATGAAGTAAAGACCAACTCCATGACCTATTTCTTTTCCTGGTGTTTCTCATCCCAAAGTAAGGCAATACTGATCTCCATCGAAGTCAACTAAACATGGATCTCCATGATCAACATAGATATCTTGATCAAAGTCAAATACGGTGATGATTAACTACTTATGGTAATAGGCTTAACCATATATCAATTACGAGGAGTACAACATACAGTAGATGTGAAGACACATCACATAACACAATGTAAACATAATCTAACCTAATTGTCAACGTAGGAATTAAATCTTGGCATCAATTTATTTGGCAGTCATAGTTGTTGAAATTACTAGACATAAATGTGAAAATATGTAGCCACCAATGTGAAAATTTGTAGCCACAATTGTGGGAGTAGGTAGTCAAAGTTTTGTGTAAGTCTGGTAGAGTTTGGCAGCCAATATTTGTAGAAATTCGCTACCAAATTATGTCATTAATGATGTAATCAAGTGTTCAAAAACTGTATAAATAGAGTAGTAATTGAACACTTGAAGATACACCAAAATAGAGAAGCAATAGAGAGTAGAGAGAGTAATCTACAAACTAGTTCTTAGTTTAGTTTGTGAGAAAATAGTGTGCAAGTAATATTATTGTGAGTTGTAAGAAATAAAAGAGTGTTGAGTAGTAGTATTTTGTCAATACCAAGTTTTTCATCAATATTATTATATTACTTAATCGAGTATCATATTTACCCGATTTTAGTATTTGGTGTCATTGTTACTCTTTTCCTATTGCTATTTAGTTTGGTCTTATCTTGTGTGTCATTATCATTTTGTCCAACAACGTGATATCTGAGTCATGGAAAATAATAGTCCGTTGTCCTTTCAGTACCCCCATCTCACAAGAAAAAATTACGAACAATGGTGTCTATGAATGAAAGTCATTCTTGGCTCTCAAGATGTTTTGGATATTGTAGACAAACGGTATACAAAACATGCAAATAAGTAAACTTTGCCCTCAAAATAAAAGAAGGTCTTGTCAAAGACAATAATGAAAGATCAACTGACCCTCACTCTTATCCATCAATGTTTGGATGATGGGATGTTTGAGAAGGTAGCAGATGCAACCACCTCAAAAGAAGCAAGGGAGATTTTACAAAATTCTCTCCGGGGAGTTGATAAAGTAAATAAGATAAAACTTCAAACTTTAAGGGATTACTTTGAATCTTTAAATTTAAAAGAATTTGAATCCCTTTCGGATATCTGTTCAAGATTGATGGCTGTTGTAAATCAACTAATAAGATACGGGGAGAAAGTAGATGATGTGTGTGCAGTAGAAAAGACCCTTCGCTCGTTAAAAACTAAATTTCATTATCTCATGTGTGCTATTGAGTATTGAGGATTCTAAAGATTGGAAGGTTCTTTACTAGCCCACGAAGAGAAAATGAAAAGGAGAAAAGAAGAGCAACTAGAGCAACTTATTAATACTCATGCATCCTTCGAAGGATTTGAAGGTGAGAAAACTTACAGAGGAAATGGACAATGGAGAGGCTGTGGAAGAGGAATAAGTCATACCAATTTTTTCAACAATGAAGATAAAGGTCACCAATCATTCAGAGGTCGTGGGCGTGATCAACGAGGAGGCAGAGGACATGGAGCCTATCAAGGTACAAATGAAATGAGGTATGGCATATCTAAAATTGAGTGTTATAACTTTCATAAAATGTCACGACCCAAAACGAGCCGCGAGTGGCACCCACACTTATCCTCCTAGGTGAGCGAACCAACAAATCTAAACCCCAACATTTACCAGTATATCAATTATGAATAGTAAAAATAATGCGGAAGATCCAAAACTTATTAACGTAATCAATTAAATAATCTTCTAAAGTTTAATACTTATTATTCCCAAAATCTGGAAGTCATCACACCAAGAACATCTATCCTCAAATTTCCAAACCTAAGAGTATTTAAGAAGCTAAAATAAGTAAAAAGATGGTCCATGTCCGAACTTCAAAGACACCAAGACGTAAAGGAGAGATTCCATCCCAAGCTAGGAATGATAGCTCACCCTGAAGTCTGATGTGATGGAAACTGGCTAGAGTTGAGGGCGAGTCGAAGTCGATGGTGCACTTGCTGCACTCCATAAAACAACAAGAAGAAAATACAAGTAGGGGTCAGTACAAGGAACACGTAGTGAGTAGGTATCATCGGCCAACTCAAAATAGAAAGCAATATATACTGAAAAATAATATAAAATCAACCACAATACTTAACAGGTGACAAGCAACAAATACAACAACCATTGTCAACAACACCAAGCACACCTATGAGGACTCAAGCCTCCACAACATACTCATTTGGGAAATAGGTTCTTCGAATTTGAGTATATTAACTTAATTCAAGATTCCTTCTCTTTATTATTATCGTGTCGGAACGTGACACTCCGATCCCATATACCATGTCGGAACGTGACACTCCGATCCCCTAATACATGTCGGAACGTGACACTCCGATCCAATATTAACATGTCGGAACGTGACACTCCGATCCAATATTACCGTGTCGGAATGTGACACTCCGATCCATTTATCTCATTATTTTATTTAATGAAGTCTTCTTTATGTCAAGGCGTCATCTTAATAGAGAGGATTTAAGATTGAAGATTCAACAGTCTCATCATTCTAACCAACCACAACTACACAATCAAAACATACAAAAAAACAATCAAGCACATAGAAGACTTTACAATACCACCCAATACATATCGATCGCTATTTAGAGTTTATCTATCACATAGAAATAAACCATAACCTACCTCCACCGAAGAATCATGATCAAGCAAGCTACCTCCCCAATGCCTTTGCTTTCCTTTTCGTTCTCTCTCTCTCGCCCGTTCCCCCTTTCTGTTCTTTTTCTTTTTCTTCTGCAGATTATTTTTCTTTTACCCTAATTATCATATAATTCATTATGATAAAAGTAACGCACTATTTATTTCCCTATTATCTTCTTTAACCCCCAAGTAAATAAATTATTAAACTTACCCCATAATCATGAATAGTCCAAAACACCCATTTAAATTTTAGCGGAAATCCGACCCACGGTGGAGTTACGCAGCTTGTGACGGTCCGTCGTGTCTATGACGGTCCGTCCTGCAGATCCGTCACAAAATTCAGATAGTTAAATTTAGTAGTGAGGTTATGCAGCTTGTGACGGTCATCGTATCTACGATGGTCCGTGCTGTAGTTCCATCGAGAAGTTCAGAGAGTCGATCCCAGTACCAAGATTTCAGAGTTGAAGTGTTTTGGAACGAAGACCCTCGACGGTCCGTCGTGACCATGATGGTCCGTCGCGTGATCCGTCGACCCAGTCAGTTTTTTATCAAAAATAATCTACTGCTCGAACCGACTAAACAGTTGTTACAATAGATACCAATTACACCCATCGTTCGTCCTCGAACGATCACAGGAAGAAAAGCAAGGGCGAGAAAGAGTACCTGAATCTGTAAAAAGATGTGGATATCTTTCTTGCATATCAGCCTCATTCTACCAAGTGGACTCTTCAACTGGCCGATACTTCCACTGAACCTTGATAGATGCAATCTCATTTGATCTCAAATTGCGGACCTCTCTATCTAAAATAGCAACAGTCTCCTCCTCATAAGACAAATTCACATCAAGAAGAACTGAATCCCAACGAATAATGTAGTTTCCATCCCCATGGTATTTTTTCAGCATAGACACATGAAATATCGGGTGCACTCCTGAGAGTCCTGGAGGCAATGCCAATTCATAAGCCACCTCCCCCACGCGCTTCAGAACTTCAAATGGACCAATATACCTCATAATAAGCTTACCTCACTTACCAAACCGCATCACCTCTTTCATGGGTGAAACCTTCAGCAAGACTTGTTCACCCTCCATAAAATCCAAGTCCCTAACCTTTCGATCTGCATATTCTTTCTGCCTATTCTGAGCTGCTAGAAGCTTCTCCTGAATGAATTTACTTAGTCTAACGATTCCCTCAAAAGATCGGTACCCCATGGTCTCACCTCAAATGCATCAAACCAACCAATGGGAGACCTACATCTCCTCCCATACAGTGCCTCAAATGGGGCCATATGAATACTTAAGCGATAGCTATTATTGTATGAAAACTCTGCTAAGGGTAAGAAGTTATCCCAATGACCACCAAATTCTATCACACATGCACGAAGTATATCCTCCAACACCTGAATCGTTCGCTCAGACTGACTATCGGTCTGAGTAGGGGTGTGCAAAAACCAAACCGACCTATAAACCGAACTGATAAAATGTTATTGGGTTATTGTTATTGGGTAATTGGGTTATTTGGTTTTTAATGGGTTTAGAAAAAATAAGTATTGGGTTATTGGGTCAGTTTCGGTTTTTCCAATTGGGTTATTGGGTAAACCTATAACCCAATAAGACGATAGTTATTTACTACTTTACCCTTCCTCAATATTAAATATACATAATTTAATACATAAATAGATTCAATATTAACTTTTCAGGCTATGTGATTTTTTGGTTAGGAAATCGGTGAGAACTTTGTTGATTATCTGGTGGAGCAAGCAACTATTTAAGATTGTCTCATTGAAATATGTTATTTTAGTTTTAATTCTAGTTCGTAATTGTAGGCGATAGCTTTTGCAAGTTTGTGAATGTTAGTAATTTGATCAACATTCAAAGTTTTCTATTATGTTTTGGCGGTAAGTTGGTAACATGTAATTATAACATACGTACTATTATATATTATTTGATCGACATTTTCTTATTGGGTTAACCGAAACCGAACCGATAACATCAAAAACCGATAAAAAATTTCTTATTGGTTTGTTATTGGGTTAGCATATTTTAGAACCAAAAACCGATAAACCAAACCGATTATGTGTAAAACTGAACCGAACTGACCGATGCACACCCCTAGGTCTGAGGGTGAAATGCAGTACTAAGATCCAACCTAGTACCTAATTCAGCATGCAATGATCTCCAAAACATAGAAGTAAATTGCGTACCTCTATCTGATATGATGGAAAGTGCAACTCCATGCAATCTAACAATTTCTGAGATATAGAGTTTGGCTAACTTCTATGCATTGTAAGTCACCTTGACCGGATTTAAGTGAGCAGACTTAGTTAATCTGTCCACAATTACCCAAATAGAATCAAACTTACCCATTGTCTTTGGAAGACCAACCACAAAATTCATTGCAATTCTTTCCCACTTCAATTCAGGAATGGGCATTCTCTGAAGTGTTCCTCCGGGCCTCTAGTGTTCATACTTTACGTGTTGACAATTCGGGCAGTGGGCAACAAAATCAACAATGTCACGCTTCATTCTACTCCACCAAAAATGTTGCTTTAGGTCACGATACATCCTGGTTGCACCATGATGTATAGAATACCTTGAACTATGAGCCTCTGTAAGAATAGTGTGAATCAAATTATCAACACGGGGCGCACATACCCTTCCCTTAATTCTCAAAACGCCTACCTAATCAACTATGGCCTCTTTAGCCTCTCCTCGTAATACCATATCTCGAATTCGGATCAGTTTCTCATCAGTAAACTGTTTTCCCTTAATCTTGTCAAGAGAAGAAGATCTTGCCTGCACACAGGCCAAAAATCCTCCCTTCTCTAGTACTTCCAGCCTCATAAAGTTATTAGCCAGAGTCTGAACCTCTCTAGCCAATGGGCGTCAAGAAACCTGTAAGTGGCTTCCCATGCTCCTTGCTTTTCTACTTTAAGCATCTCCACAACATTAGCTTTTCCTGGGTGATACAAAATAGTAATATCATAGTCCTTCAGTAGTTCCATCCACCTCCTTTGCCTCAAATTCAAATCTTTCTAAGTAAAGACATACTGTAAACTACGATGATCTGTATAGACTTCACACTTGACCCCATATAGATAATGTCTCCATTGCTTTAATGCAAACACGACTGCAGCCAACTCCAAATCATGGGTCGGATAGTTACGTTCATGCACTTTTAATTGCCACGAAGCATAAGCAATTACATTCCTCTCCTGCATTAGCACTGCACCCAAACCAAAATAAGATGAATCACAATAAACAATGCAATTCTTACCTTCCACTGGCAAGGTAAGAATTGGTGCAGTAGTCAACAAGGTCTTGAGGTTCTGGAAGCTTTCTTCACATTCTTCCGACCATACAAATGGAACATTATGCTTAGTCAAATTTGTCAGTTGGGAAGCAACAGAAGAAAATCACTTGACAAATCGACCGTAGTAGCTTGCTAAACAAAAAAAGCTCCTTACCTCTGTAACATTAGTAGGTCTTACCCAACTCTTCACTGCTTCAATCTTAGAAAGATCCACCATCACTCCATCCTTAGAAATCACGTGCCCCAAGAAGGACACTGAATCTAGCCAAAACTCACACTTGGAGAATTTGGCATAAAGCCTTTTCCCCCTCAACAATTCCAACACAATTCTCAAATGCTCCTCATGTTCTTTCCTGCTCTTTGAGTATATCAGTATATCATCAATAAACATAATAACAAAGAGATCCAGATATGGCTTAAAAATTCCGCTCATCAGGCTCATGAAAGCAGCAGGGGCATTCGTAAGCCCAAAAGACATTACTAAGAATTAATAATGCCCATACCTAGTTCGAAAAGCAGTCTTTGGCACATCTGCTGCCCGTATTTTCAATTGATGATAACCAGATCTCAAATAAATTTTTTAGAAGGTACAAGCACCTTGTAACTAATCGAACAAATCATCAATGCGAGGAATAGGATGCTTGTTATTAATAGTTACCTTATTCAGTTGCCTGTAGTCTATGCACATCCGAAAACTTCCATCCTTCTTCTTCACAAATAAAACAGGAACACCCCAAGGGGATGAACTTAGTCTAATAAAACCTTTACCTAACAACTCCTGAAGTTGGGCCTTTAACTCCCTTAACTCAGCTGGAGCCATTCTATAAGGGGTATGGAAATGGGGCGAGACCCGGCTCCAGATCAATACAAAAATAAATATCCCTATCCGGTGGCATACCGGGAAGGCTTGCGGGAAATAGATCCAGAAACTCACGGACTATCGAGACAGACTCAATCAAAGGTACTTGGGAAGTATCATCCCTGAGATGTGCCAAGAAAGCTAAAAAAACCCTTACTAACCATTCTCTTAGCACGAAGAAAAGAGATGATATGAACTGGAGTGGAAATATAGTCACCCTCCCACACTAGCGGATCTGTCCCAGGCTTTGCCAATGTCACAGTTTTAGCATTACAATCTAAGATTGCAAAATTTGGAGAAAGCCAAGTCATACCCAGAATTACATCGAAATCAACCATCTCTAGAATAATCAAATCTACATGAGTGTTGCTCCCCACAAAAGTCACAAGACAAGACCTATACACCTTCTCGACAATCACAAACTCACCCACAGGAATAGAGACACGAATAGCCATGTCAAGCAAATCACAATATAAGTCAAGACTAGTAGCAAATGAGGAAGATACATATGAAAATGTGGATCCATGATCAAATAATACAGAAGCCATGCAATCACTGACCAAAAGATTACATGTGATAACAGCATCAGATGTCTCTGCTTCAGACCTCCCGGGGAAAGCATAACAATGGGCCTTATCACCTGTCTGCCCGTTGCCCGTACCATGTTGCGCTGCAGTAGATCCAGCTTGCCCCCCACCACGGCTGATTTGGTGACCACCATTACCTTGGCCACCACGTCCTCCAGAATGGTAGCCTCTACCATGACCACCTCTACCTCCAGCTATTGGGGGTCTGTAAATCTGTTTTGGACAATATTTCCTAATACGTCCAGTCTCTCCAAATCCATAACAATTCTTGGAGTCAAGCATAGGCCTCTGTGAGAATGATGAAGTCTTGGGATAACCTCCAAACTCACAAAAATGCTGACAGGTCTGCGATGGACCCCCAGCTACAGCCTGTAGTGAAGACTGAATAGGACGGGCTGGGTAACCTCCTGAACTCTGCCCTCTGGAGTAAGAACCACTAAACTCACCTCCCTTACGGAACTTCTTAGATGTCGACGCCATGGTGAAGTCGTCTGGCTTCACCCCCTCCACCTCTATCACAAAATCAACCACTTCCTGAAATGATTTTGCTGCAGCAGCTACCTGTAAGGCTGGGATCTGCAAATCTGACCTCAATCCTTTAACAAAACGCCGAATCCGCTCTTGTGGACTGAAGCAAAGCTGAGTGGCATACCTGGATAGTGCACGAAATTTAGCCTCATAACAAGTAACAAACATCCTGCCTTGCTCTAGGCTTAGGAACTCATCTCTCCTTTTGTCCCTCAAAGTCCGGGGTATATACTTCTCCATAAATAAGCTAGAGAATGATGCCCTAGTCATAGGTTGTGTCTGTGCTGGTTGACACTCAACATACGACCGCCACAACATTTTGGCATTCCCTGGAAACTGATAGGTCACAAACTCAACGCCGAATCGTTCTACTATGTCCATCTTAGGTAGCAGCTCATGACAATCAACCAGAAAATCATAGGCATCTTCAGATTCAACACCCTTGAAAACTGGAGGTTCCAACTTTAAGAATATAGTGAAAAGTTCATGCTGATTACTCGTCATTATAGACCCTGTAGTTAATCGAGGAAACGTGCCTACTTCCAATGAGGCAACCATGCGGGGAGCCACATCAACTGCATGTTGTACTCCCGGAACCTGAGGTGCTGGTGCAGAAAACACTGGAGGTGTCTGGCCCTGATCAGATAACCCGTTAAGATAAGTAAGAACCTGGTTAATCATCTCTGGGGTAGGCTGGGGTGGTAATTCCTCATCTTTTCCCCTTCTTCACCCTCTCTCACTACCTCATCAGTCGGTAGAGAAGTCACCGCCCTATTACTAGCTGGACCAGGTGTTTGTCCTCTACCTCTAGAGGGCGTCCTCCTGCGACCTCTACCACGGCCTCTTGCCACTGCTCCTCCTCGAGCTACAACCCCAATGGTTGGCTCAGACGCACCCTGTCTTGCCGGTGCTGGTGTTCGCACAGTTGTTGCTCTGGTCCTAACCATCTGCAAAATAGAGTGAGGTTGTCAGATACCAATTTGTATCACCTAGATACCAATTGGATCCAAGTAATAGCACGAAAGAAAGAAAGAATGGAGTTTTCCTAAAGTCCTATAGCCTCTCAAAGAAAAGTAAGGGCGTCCCCCTACCGTTCCTCAAGACTCTACTAGACTCGTTCTTGTGTGATGAGACCAACGAACCTAACGCTCTGATACCAAGTTTGTCATGACCCAAAACGAGCCGCGAGTGGCACCCACACTCATCCTCCTAGGTGAGCGAACCAACAAATCTGAACCCCAACATTTACCAGTATATCAATTATGAATAGTAAAAATAATGCGGAAGATCCAAAACTTATTAACGTAATCAATTAAATAAACTTCTAAAGTTTAATACTTATTATTCCCAAAATCTGGAAGTCATCACACCAAGAACATCTATCCTCAAATTTTCAAACCTAAGAGTATTTAAGAAGCTAAAATAAGTAAAACGATGGTCCATGTACGAACTTCAAAGACATCAAGACGTGAAGGAGAGAATCCAGCCCGAGCTAGGAATGATAGCTCACCCTGAAGTCTGATGTGCTGGAAACTGACTAGAGTTGAGGGCGAGTCAAAGTCGATGGTGCACTTGCTTCACTCCATAAAACAACAAGAAGAAAATACAATTAGGGGTCACTACAAGGAACACGTACTGAGTAGGTATCATTGGCCAACTCAAAATAGAAAGCAATATATACTGAATAATAATATAAAATCAACCACAATATTTAACAGGTGACAAGAAACAAATACAAGAACCATTGGCAACAACACCAAGCACACCTATGAGAACTCAAGCCTCCACACCATACTCATTTGGGAAATAGGTTCTTCGAATTTGAGTATATTAACAAAATTCAAGATTCCTTCTTTTTTTATTATCGTGTCGGAACGTGACACTCCAATCCCATATACCGTGTCAGAACGTGACACTCCGATCCCCTAATACGTGTCAGAACGTGACACTCCGATCCAATTCTACCGTGCCAGAACCTGACACTCGGATCCAATATTACCGTGTCGGAACGTGACACTCCGATCCATTTCTCTCATTATTTTATTTCATCAAGTCTTCTTTATGTCAAGGCGTCATCTTAATAGAGAGGATTTAAGATCGAAGATTCAATAGTCTCATCATTCTAACCAACCATAACTACACAATCAAAACATACAAACACACAATCAAGCACATAGAAGACTTTACAATACCACCCAATACATATCGATCGCTATTTAGAGTTTATCTATCACATAGAAATAAACCATAACCTACCTCCACCGAAGAATCGTGATGAAGCAAGCTACCTCCCCAATGCCTTTGCTTTCCTCTTCGTTCTCTCTCTCTCGCTCGTTCCCCCTTTCTGTTCTTTTTCTTTTCCTCTGCAGATTCTTTTTCTTTTACCCTAATTATCATATAATTCATTATGATAAAAGTAACCCACTATTTATTTCCCTATTATCTTCTTTAACCCCCAAGTAAATAAATTATTAAACTTACCCCACTAATTTCGTAATTATAATCATGAATAGTCCAAAACACCCATTTAAATTTTAGCGGAAATCCGACCCAGGGTGGAGTTACACAGCTTGTGACGGTCCGTCATGTCTATGACGGTCCATCCTACAGATCCATCACAAAGTTCAGAGAGTTAAATTCAGTAGTGAGGCTACGCAGCTTGTGACGGTCTTCGTATCTACGAGAGTCCGTGCTGCAGTTCCATCGTGAAGTTCAGAGAGTCGATCCCAGTACCCAAATTTTAGAGTTGAAGTGTTTTGGAACGAAGACCCTCGACGGTTCGTCACGTGATTTGTCGACCCACTCAGTTTTTATTAAAAATAATTCTACTGCTCGAACCGACTAAACACGTTGTTACATAAAATGGGACATCACTCTTAGGAATGTCATAGTAATGTTGAAGAGCAAGTTAATCTTGTTGACAACAACAAAGATGAAGATGAGTCAATATTGTTATTAACACTCAAAGAAGTAGATAAAGATTATTGTATCTCATGGTATCTTGAAAATGGAGTAAGCAATCATATGTGTGGCCAAAGATAAAAATTTGTGGAGATAAAGAAGACGGTGAAAGGTAATGTATTTTTTGGAGATACCTTACCTCGATATCCAAATTGAAGGGATAGTTACGATTCTGATATACTTTAAAGATGGTGGTCATAAATTGATTACCAATGTTTATTATATGCCAAAATTGAAAAGTAATATTTTGAGTTTGGGTTAACTTCTTGAAAAAAGATATGATATTAATATGAAAAATATGCATCTTTGGCTTAGAGATTCAGGTAACAACTTAATTGTAAAAGTTCATATGGCAAAGAATAGGTTGTTTCTTTTGAATCTTCAAACTATCGACGCAAAGTGTTTGAAGGCTAATGTGCAAGATGAATCATTGTGTTGACATATGAGATTTGGGCACTTGAACTTTGAGGCGCTCAAATCAATGAGAGACAAAATCATGGTTGATGGAATACCGTCAATCAACCATTCAAATCAATTCTGTGAAGCATGTCTTCTTGGAAAACATGCAAGGAAGAGTTTTCCAAAGGAGACTACATCAAGAATAAGTAAGCCACTTCAACTTGTACACACCGATGTGTATGGTCCAATTGATCCACTTTCTTTTTGTTAAAGAAAATATTTTTTGCTCTTTACTAATGATTTCATTAGAAAGAGTTGGGTATACTTCTTGAAGCAAAAATCTGAAGTTTTTGTTGCCTTTCAAAATTTCAAAGCACTCGTATAAAAAGAAAGTGGCCATGAAATAAAAGCATTAAGGTCTGATAGAGGAGGCGAATTCACTTCAAAAGAATTTAATGACTTTTGTCGATCTTATGGAATTCTTCACCCTCTAATGGTACCTTACTCGCCCCAACAAAATGGAGTTGTAGAAAGAAATAATAGAAAAATTCTTAATATGGATAGATGTATGTTGAAAGCTAAACATCTACCAAAAGATTTTTGGGCCTAGGCTATTTATTGTTCAGTTTATTTGAGCAATAGGTCTCCAACAAAAAATGTACGAGATCAAACACCTCAAGAAGCATGGAGCGGAAGAAATCCAAGTGTTAAGCACTTGGAATATTTGGGAGCATAGCCTATGATCATGTTCCACATCAAGGGAGAGAAAAAATTGACGAGTGGAGTGTCAAGTATGTGTTTATTTGCTATGACACAAGTTCAAAAAGATTACAAAGTGTAGAATCCAAGCAATAACAAGGTGGTGGTGAGTCGTGATGTTAAATTTGATGAAGAAGCATCATGGAACTATGAGGCTCTGAAAGAAAAAATATATGATTTTCTTCCATACTTCGTAAATGAAGAAGAACAGGAGACCATGGAACCTGCACATGATAAAATCCCACCTCCTTCACCAGCATATGTTGCATCTCTGTCTTCTCATAGAGTTCAAGTGAAAAACAACATAAGATGAGGAACATTCGAGAACTCTATACAGAAGAAATTACTAATTTTGATTTTTTGTGTTGTCTCTTTGCTGATAGTGAACCCATGAATTCTGATGAAGATGTTACTGACAAAAGGTGGGGACAAGCCATGGAGGAAGAGATCCAATCATTAGATAAGAACAACACTTGGGAGTTAACAACTCTTCCCAAGGACCATCTAGCAATTGGAGTCAAATGGGCATACAAGACGAATCAAAATGCCCATGGAGAGGTTGAAAGATAAAAGGCAAGACTTGTGGCTAAAGGCTACAAACAAAGGCTTGGCGTCAACTATGAAGAAGTCTATGCGCGTGTTGCTCGCATGGAGATAATATGTCTATTGATCTCTTTAGCGGCGCAATGAAGTGGAAGATCCATCAACTAGATGTCAAATGGGCATTCTTGAATGGATATTTTGAGGAAGAAGTCAATATGTTGAGCAACCATTGGGTTTTGTGGTTAAAAATAATAAAGATAAGGTGTTCAGGTTTAAGAAAGCCTTATATGGGTAGAAGCAAGCTCCACGAGCTTAGAATAGTCACATTGACAAATATTTCAGGACAATGGATTTACTCGTTGTCTTAATTAATATTCTCTTTACATTAAAGTTCATACTAATGGAGATATTCTGCTTGTTTGTCTTTATGTTGATTATCTCATTATAATGGGTAAGAACCCAGTTTTATTTCATGCTTTAAAGAAAGATACGTCCCTTGAGTTTGAGATGACGACTTAGGGCTCATGACATACTACTTGGGCCTAGAAGTGAAGAAAATGGAATAAGGCATCTTCATATCTCAAGAAAGCTATACAAAGGAGATTTTGAAGAAATTCAACATGTTTGATTGCAACCCTATGAACACCCCAATGGATAGTGGAACAAAATTGTCAAAGCTTGACGATGGAGAAAAAGTATATTCCACTTTGTTCAAAAGTCTCATAGGAAGTATGAGGTACATCACATGTACGAGAAACAATATACTCTTTGCAGTTGGAGTAGTAAGTCGCTTCATCGAAGCTCCTACCTCCACTCACTTGAAGATCGCTAAAAGAATTCTTCGTTACCTAAAAGGTACAATCCACCTTAGGCTATTTTATTCTTCTTCTGATGGTTTTAATCTTCTGGGATATTGTGATAGTGATTATTCGGGAGATGTTGATGATAGAAAAAACACATAAGATTTTGTATTTTTCTTGGGTGACTGTGTTATTTCATGGAGTTCAAATAAACAATCAATTGTTACTCTCTCGGTTTGTGAAGCGGAATATGTTGAAGTGATATCATGTACTTGCAAAGAATCTTGTGTATCATGATCGAAGCAAGCACATAAACACAAGGAATCACTTTATCCGAGAATGAATTTCCAAGAAAGAGGTAGAGCTCAAGTATGTTAAATCTCATGATCAAGTTGAGGATATATTTACAAAGCCTCTCAAGTTTGAAGATTTTTAAAGATTGAGTTCAGGCCTTGGAGTAAGGAAGAAAAATCAAAATTAAGGGAGAGATTTGTGGGAATTAAATCTTGGCAGCAATTAATTTGGCAGCCATACTTGTTGAAAATACTAGCCCCAAATGTGAAAATTGGTAGCCATCAATGTAAAAATTGGTAGAACAATTGTTGAAGTAGGTAATCAAAGTTTGGTATAAGTTTTGTAGAGTTTTGCTTGGCTACCAGATTATATCATGAACGATGTAATCACGTGTTCAAAAAACTCTAAAAATAGAGTAGTAATTGAACGCTTGAAGATATACAAAAATAGAGAAGCAATAGAGAGTAATCCACAAACTACTTCTTAGTTTATAAGAAAATACTGTGCAAGTAATATTATTGTGAGTTGTAAGAAATAAAAGAGTGTTGAATACTAGTCTTTTGACACTACAAAGTTTTTCATCAATATTATTGTATTACTTAGTTGGGTATCATATTTACCCCATTTTAGTACTTGGTGTCATTATTACTCTTTTCATGTTGCTATTTAGTTTGGACATTATCCTGGGTGTTATTATCACTATGTCCAACAGTCAACACCCGAAGGAGGAGGAGGAGGAGGAAGTGGAAGCTCTCCGATTTGTGTCATATGCCTTTCATATTCGAGAAGTAACTAACATATAGAGAAATCCTAGAGAAATCATGAGATAATAGAATGTATAGAATCAAAGTAAGAGACATAACTTTTTAGAAAATATTCTATTCAAAATCACCATATATGCATAGATGCATGGAGATGAAGTTCTTTATTCAAGTTTTCTAAGTAGATACTTCACAAAGCACCCACCAATTTTTCTGACAAGCTTAAATAATTTTGTAATGATTGAGGAAAATCCCATATACAAGTCATATACCAATTAATTTCTATCCCTTCAGATACTGTCCCCCTCTCTTTCCATAAAACCCACATCACAGATAACATCGCAAACCACCTACCAATCAACAAGGCGACATATTCAGGTCCTCTAAACTCACCTTATACCAAATATTAGAAGCATGGTGGACAATAGCCAAAATATGCTAATAACTATCAAGGGAAGAAAACTTCAGGTTAGGGGTGTACAAAACAAAATTGAAAATCGAACCAAACCGTAAACTGAGTCAAACAGAAAAAAAACTCGACTAGTAATTTTGTTTGACTATATTTGGGTTGATTTGGTTTAGGCAAATAAAACCAACCTGAGACCAAACTAGCCCGACATTATACATGCAATCATCTATATATATATATATATATATATATATATATATATATATATATATATATATATATATATATATATATATATATATATATATATATAACACCACTCTCTTTCGACGACAAGTTCTTAATATGTATGCATCTGTAAAAAAATGAAGGGTATTATTCCTTAAAAAGAAGGCCGAAACTTTAAAGCTTTAAGGAATTAAATATTATATAAATATAATGTCGACATTTAAATTATGTGTTATAACATGTTAAAAAAAGAACTTAACAGGTTGAATACTTGATATATTATAAGAATTGTATAATTCAAGTCTTTATAGTATCACCGTTCAAAACAATTCACTTGATAACAATATTTTTGTATGATGTGTCTTGAAATGATCATAATATTAGTTGAATATGTTGCACAGTTCATTAATTCGAACTCGTATTTTACACATCGTACACTTATATTTTAGAAGTATTCATACTAATTAGCATGGTATACAAGTGTAACACAAATATTCGAAAACTAGTTTACAAAAATATCATCCACACTCTTTAGCTTTGGAAATTGAAAAATGTCATCAGAGAGATTTGCGGGGAAGTTATGCCACTAATCAATCCAATGCATGTGATGAAACTCTTGGTATTATTAAAAAATGTATGTATATGATATTAATTATACACAAATCAATATACAATAGCCCCTGTAATAGAGACACCTTAAATTATAAGACGTCCTATTACCCCCATAAAAGTATTGAATATCTTTGTAAAACAACCATTTTGACTCATTTTCTCTACTGCAAACAAACAGACTTGTCGTGCTCACTTTATTTATTAATTTAATTTAAAATAATTTCTTCAAACCCGACCCGACCCAAATCGTTTAAAAAAATAATAACTCTTGTTATCCATTGTTCATTTCTTAGTTTCTCTCATCTTTTTCTTTAACCATAGGCATTGTTGAAGATCATCTCCAACAATTTTTATGTTTGTTGATCAAATTTCTTGGAGAATTAGTGGAGTAAACAATGAATTGATGATTAACATGTTAGAATAGTAACAATAGCAAATCGTTTTAGCTGCAAAGTAAAACCCTGATCGGCATGTATATCAGAAAAGTTGCTTGTGCTTTCAATGATGAAGAAAAATTCATTGAAATCGATAGTAGTGGTATTCGAAGCCATGTCTTTTGAGTGGCTAGCGATTGGGATTGTTTTTAAACTATGGCTTGATAAAATCCGAGCTTCCGTGGACAAGTCTCAGCTATATCTTTTGACCCCAACGATGACGCTGCCGATAAAAGTTCATAAGTTGGCAAGTCCCAGATCGATGTTGATCCTCCCGGAAAAACAACTAATGAGAGTTTAGTTTGACTTTGGTTTCTAAAAACTAAATGAAATTAAGAAGAAATGAACCCTCAAAGAACTTTAAACTAGCCTTTTCGATTGGAAATTATAATTAATTCCTACCTTACTGAGTTGATTTCATCAGTTGTATGATAGAGTACCTGTGACTCTTTTGGTATTGAAGAAGATGAATTTGAATAGAATAAATAATTAATAAAGAAAACAACTTAGATGTAACCATTTTTAATTGGTTTTTGGCATTAAAAATAGATCTTCACGCGCATCATGTGCGTGTTGTCAAACATAATGAGAAAACGGGTTAAAATGGTCCTTTTACAAAAATATTCAATTCTTTTGTGGGGTAATAGAACTTTTTCAAAGTGTCTTTCTGAAAATTCGAAACAACTTCAACGGTGATATCATATCTTTTTTCTCGAAAAATGTTCCAAACATGATACTATCAATAGGCAGAAAAAATGTATCAAACATGATACTAATAATATGCAACGCTAATACCTGTATCATTTTTCTAATACACTCTACCAAAAACACCTTATACACAAAGCACTTAGATTTAAAATATGCATTAATACTCAGATCAAAATTTTGCCGATGTAAGTCAAGGAATGCTTCATAACTCCAAGCATTCGAATTGTGTATTCAACATGACGGTGGAAAATTTTTGCCTTGCACGTCTCTTCTTCTTCCGTTGATGTATATTTTGCACTTTCTATAACAAATTTTCTTCATTTGTTGTTTTCTTGAGTACTTTCTTTCAAGTGGGTGCGCAAAAGTGCCACCACCTGTTCTGCTTATGTGTAACAGCGTGTAGATAAATTATCAAAATTATCTTATAAGTAGTAGGAGTAATTAAAAATATAATGAAGATTTCATCTGATTGAACATGTCAATAAGAGCATCATTACTTTATAAAAAAGTGGGGCAGAAGAGAAATCTAGTTTAATAATCAAGTAAAGAGTACGTTAGCATTTAGAGAATGAAAAACAAAGTCCATTCAGAAGCAGAGGGCAATATAGTATGTTCTAAATTCAAATGAATGATGTAAAATTGAACATCATAGTCAAAGAAATATCAAAGGCCTCCATAATCCAACCACGTAAAAATTAGACATGCTTTAGTTGGCTCCATAAAAGAATTAGAAATTTAAATTTTGTACACCGATAGTGTAAAAAAATTTATTTACATAATTAGGTAATTTATTTGTGGTTCCTTTTCGTTTTCAACTTTGAAAAGTTCTGCTTGCGCTCATCACTCACTGCTATCTCAGACACTGAATTCGCCTATGAAAATTAGACAAGAAAATACAATTTCTCATGTTCTGGTTTATATAGCCCTATAATGTATGTGCATATTTGCCTCCCTATTTAAGGTTCAATATGCACCAGAAATGTACCTCACGTTCAACAATGTGGCCTACTGATGAGTGAATAGAAACAAGAATCATGAGGTCATAAGTTTAAATTCGAATAGAGACCAAAATAACAGTAGATGAATTCTTCATGTATACATTGAAATGTCTTTAGTACGGAGGAACTAACAGACCTCTTTAGTTACCGTTTGATCTTAAATAACAAACAAATTTATGATGCCAGTAAACCTGCTTTGAAAGGTACTAGCGATCTTGAAAAATATCAAGGAGAGGGAAATATAAAATGAAAAAGAGGGTTGTAGGTGTCGCTCAAAGTAATGCTATTGCTTTAGATGACAATTGGTTGCTGTCACTTCTGTGACAAATCATGCAGCTAAATTGATGTTTATACAGGTTATATTGATCATCAAAAAGCTGCTGGAAACAGAGATGTTTTAGAGGTTTGAGATGATCGAGAGTTAGCTCTATGTCCTAAACCTAGGGAGATGAACAAAATATTTTGAATGCTTCAGTTGTTTGCAATAATCAGTAAGTTGCTAGTAATGCGGTGCAATCAAGAGAATTTGACTGCAATAACAAGTTTAAAACGAAAAGGCAACTAAATGTAACTGAAAATTGCATGTTGGAAACAAGAACGCCACTGAAAATTGCAAGTTGGAAACAAGAACGCCGCTGAAAATTGCAAGATGACATAGGTCTTGAGATATTACGTCGTTCCACATTGAAAGAAAATGAATGATATGTTTTTGCTTTAAAATCCCCAAGCCTAACTTGGACGTCTGGGGGTTGACATTAATAAAGCATGACAAAAATCATCCTCTGCAAATAAAATTGTATTGGCTTATACTTTTCTTCAGATACTATCTCGACATGAAATGATGTTTAATATCTAGATGCAATAAAAATAGGCACAATATGTATATTGGACTTTAAACTTGGCTTCGAATTTTAACTTTGAATTCCAAGTTTCATAGTGCACAAACATGCACTTTAACTGTCCTACCTTTAAATAAATAAACAAGCGATTTTTGGAGCCAGATAGAGTGAAATGCAAACGCTCCTACGTATATTAATGAGCCACTTAGTGGCTGCAACTAATTAAATATTTTACACGTCTATTTAGAATTAAACAAAAATAAAATGATAAATTTATTTGGAAATATAAAAAATATAGAAAAGGGATTCATTAAGGGTAGAGTTGATGTTTCAACATTATTTTTACTGTTGTGGGCCTCGAAAATTACTTCTAACTCGCGCAAAAATATGTGCACATCACGCGTTTCGCCAGGAAGGACTCGCGTGTTCATTTGTTAAAAGGTCGGATTGTTAAAGTGCTTGTTTGTGCACTATTGTAACTACTTGTTTAGTCGTTTTGAGCAGCAAATTTTATTTCTGGAAAAACTGGCTGATGCGACGGACACCACGACGGACCGTCATGGGCATGACGGACCGTCGAGGATGTCTCGTTCAAAAATACTTAGAAATTAGAAAATTGGGTGCTAAAATCGACTCTCTGAACTTCGTGACGGAATGGCAGGACGGACCGTCACAGGCATGACGGACTGTCACAGACTCTTTGGTGGAAATTGAGTCTCTGAACTTCGCGACGACCTGCAGGACGGACCATCGCAGGCACGACGGGCCGTCACAGGTTGCGTAATCCCAGTCTGGGTCGGATTTCTGGTTAAGTTTTAAAGGGGCGTTTTTGACTATTCCTGCTATAATTATAAATTTCGTGGGTTAACATTGATAACTCAGTTTCTTGGGGATAAAAGAGGTAACTTTGAGTTAATTAGTGGGTTACTATTGCCATCTTTTATACTTAATTATATACTAAATAGGTAAAAGAAAGAGGGTTTGAATAAGAAAAATAGAAAGAACAAGAGAGGGAGAGAGGATCGAACAAGAAGAGGAGAAACGAAGAGGAAACAAAGCCTTGGGAATTTGCTTGCTTGATCACGAAATCTTCGGTGGAGGTAGGTTATGGTTTTATGCTATTCGTAGTAAACTCATAATAGCGAATGATATGTATTGGTGGTATTGTAAACCTTCTATATGCTTAATTGTATGCTTGCATGAATGTGATTATATGATTGTGATAAAATAAGCATGATGAAGCTATTGAATCCTAAATCTTGAAGAAACCCTAATTTACCTTGTTAATGAGTTTGCCTTGGTATAAAAGAAGGCTTGATTAAACTAAAGTAATGAGATTAATGATGCCTTGGTATAAGAGAAGGCTTGATGAATTGATAGAATTAAGGGATCGGGTGTCACGAACCGACACGTAGAATTAGGGGATCGGAGTGTCACGTTCCGACACATAGAATTAAGGGATCGGGTGTCACGAACCGACACATAGAATTAGGGGATCGGAGTGTCACGTTCCGACACATAGAATTAAGGGATCGGGTGTCACGAACCGACACGTAGAACTAGGGGATCGGAGTGTCACGTTCCGACACATAGTAGTAGGGGATCGGAGTGTCACGTTCCGACACATAGTAGTAGGGGATCGGAGTGTCACGTACCGACACAAGAGGAGTAAAGATAATGAGGGAGCGGAGTGTCACGTACCGACACAAGAGAAATAAAGATAATGAATATTGAAAGATGCTAATATACTCAATCTAATGAACCTAATTCCCAAATGAATATGGTACTGAGGCTTGAGTCCTCATGGATGAATGTGGTAGTACTTATTGATAATTATAGTGCTTGTTTTTGCTACATGTTGAGTATTATAGTTGATTTATGATATTACTCGATATATGTTGTTTTCTATTTTGAGTTGGCCGATGATACCTACTCAGTACTTGTGTTTTGTACTGACCCCTATTTGTATGTTTCTTTCTTCGTTATTTGTGGAGTGCAGCAAACGTGCCGTCGTCTTCAACTCAACAGTAATTCTAGCCAGTCTTCGTCACACCGGATCTTCAGGATGAGCTAATGCTTCTATCTTGGACTGGATCTTCTTCTTCAAGTCTTGATGCCTTGAATTCCGGCATGGACTAGCTTTTTACTTGTTTTTGCTTTCTTAGATACTCTTAGTTTAGTAATTTGAGGATAGATGTTCTTGTGATGATGACTTCCAGATTTTGGGGATAATAATAGTTATGGAATTGTTTTTCATTAATGAGTTTAAGTCTTCCGCATTACTTTTGTTGATATTGTATTAAAAGGTTGGGGTTTACATTGGTTGGTTCGCTCACATAGTAGGTTAAGTGTGGGTGCCAGTCGCGGCTCGGTTTTGGGTCGTGACAAACTTGGTATCAGAGAATTAGGTTCGTTGGTCTCATCACACAAGAACGAGTCTAGTAGAGTCTTAAGGAACGGTAGGGGGACGCCTTTACTTTTCTTTGAGAGGCTATAAGACTTTAGGAAAATTCCATTCTTTCTTTCTTTCTTTCGTGCTATTACTTGGATCCAATTGGTATCTAGGTGATACAAATTGGTATCTGACCATCTTCATTCTATTTCGCAGATGGTTAGAACTAGAGCAATGACTGCACCAACACCAACACCATCAAGACAAGAAACGTCTGAGCTAGTCACTGGGGCTGTAGCTCGAAGAGGAGTAGCGGCGAGAGGCCGTGGGAGAGGTCGTGGGAGGACGTCGTCTAGAGGAAGAGGACAAGCACCTAGCCCATCTGGTACTAGGGCGGTGACTCCTCCACCGACTGAGGGAGTGATAAGAGAGGGTGAGGAAGGGGAGAATGAACAGGTACAGAGTGAGGGATTGCCACCCCAACCTACCCCAGAGATGATCAATCAGGTTCTTGCTTATCTTAGCGGGTTATCTGATCAGGGCCAGGCACCTCCAGTGTTTTCTGCACCACCACCTCAGGTTCCGGAGGTACAACATGCGGCTACTGTGGCTCCCCGCATGGATGCCTCATTTGGAATAGGCACGTTTCCTCGTCTGACTACAGGGCCTATAATGACAAATGATCAGCATGAAATTTTCAGTAAGTTCTTGAAATTGAAACCTCCAGTCTTCAAGGGTGCTAAATCAGAGGATGCCTACGATTTTCTGGTTGACTCTCATGAGCTACTACACAAGATGGGTATAGTAGAACGGTTTGGTGTTGATTTCGTGAGTTATCAGTTTCAAGGGAACGCCAAAATGTGGTGGCGGTCACATGTTGAGTGTAAACCAACAGAGGCACCACCTATGACTTGGGCATCATTCTCTATCTTGTTTATGGAGAAGTATATCCCCCGGACTTTGAGGGATAGGAAAAGGGATGAGTTCTTGATTCTAGAGCAAGGTAGGATGTCGGTTACTGCATATGAGGCTAAGTTTCGTGCATTATCCAGGTATGCCACCCAACTTTGTTTCAGTCCACAAGAGCGGGTTCGCCGTTTTGTGAAGGGGTTGAGGTCAGAATTGCGGATTTCAGCCTTACAGGTAGCGGCTACGGCAAAATCCTTCCAAGAAGTGATAGACTTCGTGATAGAGGTGGAAGGAGTGAAGCAAGATGACTTCACCGCGACATCGACATAAAAAAGGTTTCGAAAGGGAGGTGAGTTTAATGGTTCTTACTCTAGAGGACAGGGTTCCGGAGGTTACTCAGTTCGACCAATTCAGGCTTCACTACAAACGGTAGTTGGGGGTCCACCACAGACCGGTCAACACTTCTCTGAGTGACCTATGCTTGACTCTAGAGAGTGCTATGGATGTGGGGAGAATGGACATATTATGAGGAATTGTCCAAAATAGAGTTATAGACCCCCAATAGCTAGAGGTAGAGGTGGTCATGGTAGAGGCCGTTATTCTGGAGGACGTGGTGGTCGAGGTAATGGTGGTCACCTAAACGGCAGAGGTGATGGGCAAACTGGAGCCACTACAACTCAACATGGTAGGGGCAACGGACAGACAAGTAATGGGGCCCATTGTTACGCTTTTCCTGGGAGATCAGAAGCGGAGACATCAGATGCGGTTATCACAGGTAATCTTTTGGTTTGTGATTGCATGGATTCTGTATTATTTGATCCTGGCTCCACGTTTTTATATGTATCTTCTTCATTTGCTACTGGTCTTAATTTACCTTGTAAATTGGTTGACATACCTATTCGTGTGTCTACTCCGGTAGGTGAGTCGGTGATAGTTGAAAAAGTATATAGGTCTTGCTTGGTGACTTTTGTGGGGAGCAACACTTATGTAGATTTGGTCATCTTAAAGATGGTTGACTTTGATGTAATTCTGGGTATGACTTGGCTTTCTCCAAATTTTGCAATCTTGGATTGTAATGCTAAAACTGTGACGTTAGCCAAGCCTGGGACAGATCAGTTAGTGTGGGAGGGCGACTACACTTCCACTCCGGTTCGTATCATCTCCTTTCTTCGCGCTAAGAGAATGGTTAGTAAGGGGTGTTTAGCTTTCTTTGCACATCTCAGGGATGACACTACTCAAGTACCTCCAATTGAGTCGGTTTCGGTAGTCCGTGAGTTTCTGGATGTGTTCCCGGCAGATCTTCCTGGTATGCCACCGGATAGAGATATTTATTTTTGCATCGATTTGGAACCAGGTACTCGCCCCATTTCTATACCCCCTTATAGAATGGCTCCCGCTGAGTTAAGAGAGTTAAAGGCCCAACTTCAAGAGTTGTTAAGCAAAGGCTTCATTAGACCAAGTGAATCTCCTTGGGGTGCTCCGGTGCTATTTGTGAAGAAGAAGGATGGGAGTTTTCGGATGTGCATAGACTACCGGCAGTTGAACAAGGCAACTATTAAGAAAAGTATCCCATTCCTCACATTGATGACTTGTTCGATCAGTTACAAGGTGCTTGTGTCTTCTCAAAAATTGACTTGAGATCCGGTTATCATCAATTGAAAATACGGGCAACGGATGTGCCAAAGACTGCTTTTTGAACTAGGTATGGGCACTACGAATTTGTGGTAATGTCTTTTGGTCTTACGAATGCCCCTGCTGCTTTCATGACCTTGACGAACGGGATCTTCAAGCCATATCTGGATCTCTTTGTGATCGTATTTATTGATGATATACTGATATACTCACAGAGTAAGAAGGAACATGAGGAGCATTTGAGAATGGTGTTAGAGTTATTGAGGAAGAAGAAGCTTTATGCCAAATTCTCCAAGTGTGAGTTTTGGCTAGATTCAGTGTCCTTCTTGGGACATATGGTTTCTAAGGAGGGAGTGATGGTGGATCCATCTAAGATTGAGGTAGTGAAAAATTGGGTAAGACCTACTAACGTGTCAGAAATAAGGAACTTTGTTGGTTTAGCTAGCTACTACCGCCGATTTGTCAAGGGATTCTCTTCTATTGCTTCCCAATTAACGAACTTGACTAAGCAGAATGTTCCATTTGTATGGTCGGATGAGTGTGAGGAAAGCTTTCAGAAACTCAAGACCTTGTTGACTGCTGCACCAATTCTTACCTTGCCAGTAGAGGGTAAAAACTTCATTGTTTATTGTGATGCATCCTATTCGGGTTACGGTGCAGTGCTAATGCAAGAGAAGAATGTGATTGCTTATGCTTTGAGGCAATTAAAGCTGCATGAACGTAACTATCCGACCCATGATTTTGAGTTGGCCGCGGTAGTATTTGCACTAAAGCAATGGAGACACTATTTGTATGGGGTTAAGTGTGAAGTCTATACGGATCATCGTAGCCTACAGTATGTCTTTACTCAGAAGGATTTGAATTTGAGACAGAGGAGATGGATGGAACTACTGAAGGACTACGATATCACTATTCTGTATCATCCGGGAAAGGCTAATGTTGTGGCAGACGCCCTAAGTAGAAAGGCAGGAAGCATGGGAAGTCTAGCTCATTTGCAAGTTTCTAGACGCCCGTTGGCTAGAGAAATCCAAAACTTGGCTAATGACTTTATGAGGCTAGAAGTAAATGAGAAGGGAGGATTTTTGGCTTGTGTGGAGGCGAGATCTTCTTTTCTTGACAAGATCAAGGAAAACAGTTTGATGATGAGAAACTAAGTCGAATCGGGATATGGTGTTGCGAGGAGAGGCTAAGGAAGCAATAATTGAAGACGAAGGTGTTTTGAGGATTAAGGGAAGGGTATGTGTGCCTCGTGTTGATGACTTGATCCACACTATTCTTACAGAGGCTCATAGTTCCGGATACTCTATACATCCTGGTGCAACCAAGATGTACCGCGACCTAATACAACACTTTTGGTGGAGTAGAATGAAGCGTGACATTGTGGATTTTGTTGCCAAATGTCAAAATTGTCAACAAGTAAAGTATGAACACCACAGGCCGGAGGACCACTTCAGAGAATGCCCATTCCTGAATGGAAGTGGGAGAGAATTGCAATGGACTTCGTGGTTGGTCTTCCAAAGACATTGGGTAAGTTTGATTCCATTTGGGTAATTAAAGACAGATTAACTAAGTCCGCTCACTTCATTCCGGTAAAGGTGACCTACAATGCAGAGAAGGTAGCCAAAATCTACATCTCAGAAATTGTTCGATTGCATGGAGTTCCACTTTCAATCATATCAGATAGAGGTACGCAGTTTACTTCTATGTTTTGGAGAACATTGCATGCGGAATTAGGTACTAGGTTGGACCTCAGTACTGCGTTTCACCCTCAAACTGATGGTCAGTCTGAGCGAACGATTCAAGTGTTGGAGGATATGCTTCGTGCTTGTGTGATAGAATTTGGTGGTCATTGGGATAACTTCTTACCCTTAGCGGAGTTTTCATACAATAATAGCTATCACTCCAGTATTGATATGGCTCCATTTGAAGCATTGTATGGGAGGAGATGTAGGTCTCCCATTGGTTGGTTTGATGCATTTGAGGTTAGACCTTGGGGTACTGATCTGTTGAGGGATTCAATGGAGAAGGTGAAATCTATTCAAGAAAAGCTTCTAGCGGCACAAGGTAGGCAAAAGGAGTATGCAGACCGAAAGGTTAGGGACTTGGAGTTTTGAAGGGTGAACAAGTCTTGCTGAAGGTATATTGGTCCATTTGAAGTACTTAAGCAAGTAGGGGAGGTGGCTTATGAATTAGCCTTGCCTCCAGGGCTGTCCGAAGTGCATCCGGTATTTCATGTGTCCATGTTGAAAAGATACCATGGGGATGGAAACTACATCATCCGTTGGGATTCGGTTCTGCTTGATGAGAATTTGACTTATGAGGAGGAACCTGTTGCTATTTTAGATAGAGAAGTTCGCAAGTTGAGGTCGAGGGAGATTGCATCCATCAAAGTTCAATGGAAGAATCGACCAGTTGAAGAGGCCACTTGGGAGAAGGAGGCTGATATGCGAGAAAAATACCCACATCTGTTTACAGATTCAGGTACCCCCTTTCGCCCTTGTTTCTTTTCTTGTGATCGTTCGAGGGAAACGATGGGTAAATTGGTATCTATTGTAACGACCTGTTTAGTCGTTTTGAGCAGCAGATTTTATTTCTGAAAAAACTGGCTGATGTGACGGACACCACGACGGACCGTCATGGGCATGACGGACCGTCGAGGATGTCTCGTTCCAAAATACTTAGAAATTAAAAAATTGTGTTGCTGAAATCGACTCTCTGAACTTCGTGACGGAATGGCAGGATGGACCGTCACAGGCGTGACGAACCGTCACAGACTCTTTGGTGGAAATTGAGTCTCTGAACTTCGCGACGACCTGTAGGACGGACCGTCGCAGGCACGACAGGCCGTCACAGGTTGCGTAATCCCAGTTGGGTTGGATTTCTGGTTAAGTTTTAAAGGGGCGTTTTGGACTATTCCTGCTATAATTATAAATTTCGTGGGTTAACATTAATAACTCAGTTTCTTGGGGGATAAAAGAGGTAACTTTGAGTTAATTAGTGGGTTACTATTGCAATTTTTTATACTTAATTATATACTAAATAGGGTAAAAGAAGAGGGTTTGAATAAGAAAAATAGAAAGAACAAGAGAGGGAGAACGAGAAGAGGAGAAACGAAGAGGAAACAAAGCCTTGGGAATTTGCTTGCTTGATCACGAAATCTTCGGTGGAGGTAGGTTATGGTTTTATGCTATTCGTAGTAAACTCTTAATAGCGAATGATATGTATTGGTCGTATTGTAAACCATTCTATATGCTTAATTGTATGCTTGCATGAATGTGATTACATGATTGTGATAAAATAAGCATGATGAAGCTATTGAATCCTAAATCTTGAGAAACCCTAATTTACCTTGTTAATGATGATGCATTGGTATAAAAGAAGGCTTGATGAAACTAAAGTAATGAGATTGATGATGCATTGGTATAAGAGAAGGCTTGATGAATTGATAGAATTAAGGGATCGGGTGTCACGAACCGACACGTAGAATTAGGGGATCGGAGAGTGTCACGTTCCGACACATAGAATTAAGGGATCGGGTGTCACGAACCGACACATAGAATTAGGGGATCGGAGTGTCACGTTCCGACACATAGAATTAAGGGATCGGGTGTCACGAACCAACACGTAGAACTAGGGGATCGGAGTAGTGTCACGTTCCGACACATAGTAGTACGGGATCGGAGTGTCACGTTCCAACACATAGTAGTAGGGGATCGGAGTGTCACGTACCGACACAAGAGGAGTAAAGATAATGAGGGAGCGGAGTGTCACGTACCGACACAAGAGAAATAAAGATAATGAATCTTGAAAGATGCTAATATACTCAATCTAATGAACCTAATTCCCAAATGAGTATGGTATTGAGGCTTGAGTCCTCATGGATGAACGTGGTAGTACTTATTGATAATTATAGTGCTTGTTGTTGCTACATGTTGAGTATTATAGTTGATTTATGATATTACTCGATATATGTTGTTTTCTATTTTGAGTTGGCCGATGATACCTACTCAGTACTTGTGTTTTGTACTGACCCCTATTTGTATGTTTCTTTCTTTGTTATTTGTGGAGTGCAGCAAACGTGCCGTCGTCTTCAACTCAACAGTAATTCTAGCCAGTCTTCGTCACACCGGATCTTCAGGGTGAGCTAATGCTTCTAGCTTGGACTGGATCTTCTTCTTCAAGTCTTGATGCCTTGAACTTCCGGCATGGACTAGCTCTTTACTTGTTTTTGCTTTCTTAGATACTCTTAGTTTAGTAATTTGAGGATAGATGTTCTTGTGATGATGACTTCCAGATTTTGGGGATAATAATAGTTATGGAATTGTTTTTCATTAATGAGTTTAAGTCTTCCGCATTACTTTTGTTGATATTGTATTAAAAGGTTGGGGTTTACATTGGTTGGTTCGCTCACATAGTAGGTTAAGTGTGGGTGCCAGTCGCGGCTCGGTTTTGGGTCGTGACAACTATGAAACTTGGAAGTCAAAATTAAAATTTGAAACCAAGTTTAGGGTCCAATATGTATAATGCCATAAAAATAATATAAGAATTGCAAAAAATACTAAAACAGAACAGACTTAATTTCTACATAACTAGTCTTTCTATATAACTATAAATACCTCTGATGCGGTGGTTCATAGGAAGCCCCTTTATTTCTTATATTTTCCAACTCTGTCTTGTGATATCATAACACGAGCATAAAGCACCTGACTCTAAGTTGATGATGAATAAAATCTGCCCATCACAAAACATGCATGAAAATATGACATGGGTATGATTTTCGGTGGTATGTGCATACACATTGTACGATACTGAATAATATGACTCTCCCATTCTTCTTTCCGCATTTTTCATAAAACCCACAAGTGAATATATTCACATGACCATTTTGGGAAATTAATGATTGATGGCTTACCCCTCACTTCTATCAACTCGTAATACCACCACTTAGATGAATTCTTCAATACAATAAGTTTGAAACTTTCAATTTTAATATCAAATCCATCTATAGCAAGAATTCCTCCATGGAAAACAAATCTTCATGTAACTCCATTGATGCAAACCCTGGGCTTGTACTAAACATTTCTGGAAATCCTTTGAGTCTTTCTCCATGATTTGTCAATACCTAATGTAGAAACACACTGTTTTTGGTACAATCTCGCTACCATCTCGTGTCAAAATAACTTTGTACTTGTTTTCTTCTGGCTCAAAACCTAACCAATAATAAAGAAGAGACTGATCATCATTTAGTTTGGGAAGATATCTTACTTCTCTTGTACTGGTGTTTTAAATTGCAACAGGTTTTTGAATGAAAAATAAACCGTTAACACAATTGATATTAGAACATATAGGGATATAAAATGTTGGGTTTCAATAGAACTCTGAATTTGAAAAGGTCTGGAAGCAGAGCTTTTTCCATATTCCTTTAGCTGATCAGTGATGCAATAAAATTCCCTTTCATTCAAGAAGTATCTGGTTCTACCTTTACGGATTAGAGAATGAGATGTATTGATATCGGTAAAATATTATTCAAAAACAAGAGAATTAAAGAATTTAGTAACGCACTTGAAACACATTAGTGAGTTGCCATGAAGCCATGTGAATATTTGAATGACTATTTCTTCGGGAATTGATGGATTCATCTTCTTGTACACAAGTTTGATGTTTTATCTTAAGATAATAAAGAAACAAACAAGAGTTGCACCTCGCAGTCCAAAAAAATCTAATGAAATCGTGCCCTGCTCAATTTTTCTTTTTCCTACAATATTTTGTTTAGAGTTTTTTTTTAAAAAAAAAAATTCAATTTTTTGCAATGATATTGTTTTTAGGATTATAAAACAAAAAAATCATTTTTTTGGCAGTTCTAATTGTAATGTTTTTAGGATTTTAAAACAAGAAAAATAGAGTTATACAAGGAAACGGAGAGCCAAACAGGACATCAATAAAAGGTTAAAACGAAATAAACATTATGAATTCTTCCAGCAAAATACCTAACGATATAATATTTGAAATATTCTCATGGCTTCCTGTCAACTCATTAATGCGTTTAAAGTGTGTTTCAAAATTATGTAATTCGACTGAATTGGAGTTTGATTTTTTGGATACCCATATATGATGTTCTACTGGCACAAAATTCCTTCGGAAAGGATTGACAAATTTCGTAAAATCTACAATCATATCCCTACATATTCTCATTTCAGTTCATGCGTTAATGGTTTATTTTGTTATTGGAGAACATTGTCTCTACTAACTATCAATCCCAGCACAAAAGAAGTAAGATTTCTGCCCAATTCATATAAACGTTTCCTTTGTGTAACTATTCGTTAGATTTTGAACCAAAAGAAAGAAAGTACAAAGTTGTCTCAACAAAATATCATGCTCAAAAAGGATACATAAAATATTGGATTTTCACATTAGGCATAGACAAATCATTGAGAGAGAGTCAAAGCATTTTCTTTTGTGTTCCGTCTAGTAGTCCCAATGTTTGCATTAGTGGATTTATTCATCAATTCATTTATGAGTCTGTTATAAACGGTTACAGATTTTCTATTGTTGCATTTGATGTTATATTGGAAAAATGTGAAATTATTGCATTGTGGGAAGCATTTGGGTTGCACTGTCATGAGATGATAGAGGTGAAGGGTAAATTAGCAGCCATAGATTATGATTATGAAAGTAGACAAAGTGGATACTTGGATATGTGGATTTTAGAGCAGACTCAAACAAAGTAATGGGAGAGACACATCATTCATTTTCCCTTGATATTGGAATGATAAAAAACCTATAGTTATATCATTCTGCACTCCCAATAATGGAGAGATTTTATTTTTCATGTACTTAAGTCCAAGTGTTGTCAGTTGTTTCTCTTATGATGTCATAAGAAAGAGTTGGAGGGAATTAAAAATCAAGGGTTTTCAAAAGGAAAACAACATCAATGACATTTATAGTTATGTTGAATGTCTTGTTTACTTTGGATAATTTTATACAGGAAGGCATCATAAGTGCTTGTATGTCCTTTAATTTTTATTCAATTTGTGTAACTTAAGCCAATAGGATTGTACCATTGGTGTTAAAATTATCCAAATAGAAAAATATTATATTTATTGTTATGTTGCAAGTCTCATTTTCTTTGGATTATTTAGAATTTTGGTGTAGGTAATGATTTCACTACTTTTTCTTGTTGTTCTCTACATTGTAGATGTTTTCTATATATAACCAAGTTAATCTAGTATTTTAAGTGTACTTTACTATCATTGAGTTTTTCAGTGACATCACTGATATAAGTATCGATACTGTGGTGAGTAAGATCATTCTATCATGTGGAGGATATATTCTATTAACCTTGGGTACTTGAGGAAAATAATTTCATGAAGAAGACATTGTGCATTCAGTGTACTCGATTTTCTTCTTTAAGAAAAATACTTTGTATATTATTTCTAATATATTTTTTATTCTATTTTCTATACTGCTTTAATTTTCTAGTTTTGAAAATACTCTTAAAACTTTGTTGTTCTTACAAAGTTCTCCAAAGTTTTTCTTTTAACTATCATAGGAACATTGTAATATTTCCAACACTTCGGATAGGCGAATACATGATGAACAATAAAAATTCAATAACAATTTAAAAAATATTGTTATAAGTTTGTAAATGTGACACTAAAGGAATATCAATTCAATAACTTTGTGTATGAGTACGAATTTCAAAATTCATAATTTTAGAATTGAGATCAAACACAAGGTTTGTTAAAAATAAATAAGAAAAGGAAGACATATAAAAGGGGAAAATACTAAATATATGATATTAAGGATAATTTTAGTAGTTAACCTGGTTGACTACCTAAAACTTATTGATGAGAGTTCAATTTTCGACATTGTAATCTCCTTCCTCATTTTTCTTTTCAATAACAATTAAAAAATACTATTAAGATAAATCATACAAAGAAAAATCAAATCATTTAACATTCAATGAGCAAATAAATAGAGTTACCCCATTCAATCGATATTTAAATAATTTGTATTTTGTGATATCTTTATCTTTATTCCTTTTCTGGACGATTATTGAGGAAACTTCCTCTGAGATTTATGTATATCCATTCAAAATTTCATAGTAAATGAATAAATGAGAAAGAAAGAAGAAAATGAAAAAAGGAATTCAGAAATGACAAGAACAACCGAACTGATTTGAAGAGTTGTTCGGGCTTTTGGATGGAGGGGGGAGAAATAGAATAGTTGGGCGGCGATTGGAGAAAGTAAAAAAAAATTAGGGCTTAGAGAAAAGAAATATTGGGTCACCTGTTTAAATCGAATGAAAGACAAAGTTTACGCGGATCAATTGGATTAAGTTTTGGGTTTTTTAATGGGTCATGAATTGGATCAAGTTGTGAGTCAAAATTGGATGTGAATTTTTGCTGAAGTTAGCAGATTTAACCAATTTTTCTGAAAGAGCTTGATAATTTTATTAACGGTTATCATCTAAATATAAAAATATATTATGATGATATTGACAAAATCGTATCAAATTTATAATAATAAATATAATCATAAGTTGAGTACAGAATGACAAGTACATACGTAATTTTGTTGGAACTAAAAATGTAATTAAATTTTTAAGAAATGGATATAATAATAACAACAACAACAACAATAACAACAACAATAATAATGTAACATAGAGAATATTATATTTAGATATAATATGAGTGATAAAATATTGCATAAAATTTTGAATATAATTATTAGAATGTATGAATTTTGCAACAATTTCTTGTTGTGATACTTCAATATTGTTGCCAAAAATGCTTTTGGCAATAAGAAAAAAATATCGTAGAAAGTCTTGATGTCTATATTATTGGAAAAAAAATATTCAATGATAAATAATATTGTTACTAAAAGCTAATTATTTACACAACAAAAAAAGTTATTCCCATTGATAAGATTTTATTGGTAAAAAAATCACATCGTTATGACTTCGATTATTTAGCAACAAAAATAATGTTGTAAGAATTTATTCTTTTCTCAATAATCTTAATGGTGTAGAAAAAGGGACAAGAAAATTGGTTAATAATATTTTACACATATTTTTAGCAACAACTTTATCATAGTAAATCAGTTATTTCTACAATAACATATCATCATATTTAATTTTATCAATAATTTATTTGTAATTATTACATACACAGTAACTCACATATTTTTTTAGCAAGTCTCTCTCTCTCGTAAGTATGCCAAGGTCAATATATAAAACTAATGAACTTTAAATTTTTTTAAATAATAGACATTTTATGTAAAATATGATTTCAAGCAATATTTGTTAGGATCGAATCCACACAGACACTTGATGAATGAAGAACACAAGAACTTTTAAGGGAAAAAGATGAGAGATCTAGAGAAAGAAAGAGAGAAACCAATATTTTGTGGTAAAACCCCGTGAGTAAACTACCACGGTGGTGGGTATATATATATAATTCTGAGTATTTTAGGTTACAGAGAATAAATATTGCAGCCTAAAATTTTGAGCGTAAACATAAATATATGATAGTACATCAAATATTAATTAGCCTCCACAAACTAACAATACTCCAACTTGGAGACTGATTCAGTCATCCAAAAAATACATTCTAAAAAAAAAATCTTCATCATCATCTTTACCGCACCGCAACATTTGTAGGAACAACTACAGAAGACCAACCGAGGTTTTGCATAACCCAGTTTTCCAACATCAACACATTTCGTCAACATGTCTGCCGGGTTCTTTGCACCCTCTATCTTCTCCAAGCACATATCACCATCCATCAGTGTCCTGAGAGTGAAATGGTACCGCCTTCTGATGTACATTGTCTTCGAATGATAGACTAGATTTTTCCCCAACTGTATGGAACTGTGGCTATCTGAGTAAAGAATCTTCTCACTCTGCTTCTTGCCCAATTCCTCCAGATAATATGTAGCCTCATCTATTGCCACATACTCAGCTTCAATAGATGAAAGAGAAACGCACTTCTGAAGCCTGGACATCCAACTCACCGTTGTTCCACCTATGGTGTAAATGTACCCGCATGTACTCTTGCTCGAATCCACACCCCACCAAGATCAGCATCTACAAAACCTTTAGAGTCACCTTGCCTTTGTTAAAACAAAGTGAAATACTGGATGTACCTCTCATATATCTCAAAAGCCACTTCACAATTTCAAAATGCTCTTTCCTCGGGTTAGCCATGTACCTGCTAACCACTCCCACTGAATGTGCTATATCAGGTCTAGTGCAGATCATAGCATACATCAAACTTCCAACCGGTGAAACATATAGAACAAGTGTCATATGCTCATGCTCATCGGCTGTCTTGGGTGACTGCTCCTTTGACAATTTAAAGTGATTTGCCAATGGAGTAGTCCTGGGTTTAACATCATTAACCCTGAATTTGCTCAACACCTTCTGAATTTACAACTCCTGAGATAGATTTAAAGTGCCAGCAGATCTATCCCGAGAAATCCTCATCCCCAAAATCTGCTTCGCTGGACCCAAATCTTTCATCTCAAACGCTCCAGAAAACCTTGTCTTCAGATTATTAATCTTCCTCATACAAAATTCTACAATCAACATATGATCCACATACAAGAGTAGAAAGACATATGAATCAGTGTTTTTCTTGAAGTAACAACACGGATCCTTTTCAGCTTTGTAGAATTCACTCTTTGTCATGAAGGATTCAAACTTCTTGTACCACTGCCTTGGTGCTTGCTTTAGTCCATACAATCTCATAGTGAGCTTGCACACCATGTGTTCCTTGCCTGGAACCACAAATCCTTTAGGTTGCTGCATATAGATCTCTTTGTCCAGATCTCCATGTAAAAACGTTGTTTTTACATCCATTTATTCAAGATGCAAATTCTCCGATGCAACAATAGTAAACAGAATTCGAATAGAGTTTAATTTCACAACTTGAGAAAATATTTCAGCATAATCAATACCTTTCCCTTGTGAATATCTTGCAACCACTAAACGAGCCTTGAACTTTCTTTTGCCATCAAGTTCAGTCTTGATTCTGAACACCCACTTGTTCAGCAAGGTTCTCTTCCCTGCAGGTAACTAAGTAAACACCCATGAGTTGTTCTTGTCAAGTGACCTCATCTCATCATCCATGGCTTGCTCCCACTTGATCGAATTCTCCACCTGTAGGGCCTGATCAAAAGACTCTCGTTCCCCCTCATCAGTTAGCAATAGATAGTGTAATGAAGGTGAATACCTATCTTGTGCCCTAATGGTTCTGTATGATCTCCTTAATACCTGCTCAGGTGTAACTTGCTCCACTTCAGATTTTTCAGTAGGAGTTGGTTGAGTATCTGCTTCGACATCTCTTGGGTTACTCTTCTCCAACTCAACCTCAACTCCCACTTGCTTTGTAATCTCTAAAACCTTCAGCTCTCTGTCCTTGTACAGGACAGACTCATCAAATGTCACATCACAATGTCTCAGTATCTTTCTGTTCTTGTCATCCCAAAACCTGTTACCAAAAAACCAGAACCATAGCCTATGAAGTAACACTTCACAACCTTGTCATCAAGCTTGTCTCTCTTTTCTGGATCAACATGAACATAACCAATGCAACCAAAAGTCCTCAAGTGTGAGTACTTGAGTTCTTTTTCTGTCCACACCTCCTCTGGAATCTTGAACCCTAAAGGAACTGATGGTCCCCTATTGATGAAGTATGCAGCTGTGCTTACAGGATCTGCCCAAAATATTTTGGGCAGCACATAATGTATCCTTTTTCACCTTGCATGCTCATTCAATGTTCTGTTCATCCTCTCAGCAATTCTATTCAGCCTTGCCCTACAGGAACTGTTCTCATCAATATGATTCCCTTAGCTGCACATAATACCTTGAACTTTGATTTGTAATACTCTCCTCCATCGTTAGACCTTAGGCATTTGACTTTCAAACCAGTCTGATTCTCAACTTCAGCTTTCCACTTCTTGAAAGTAGCAAACACATCTGACTTATTGTATAAGAAGTAAACCCATACCTTTCTGCTAAAATCATCATTGAAGGTAAAATAGAATCTGGATCCTCCATGTGATGATACTGGAGATGGTCCCCAAACATATGTATGGACCATTTCAAACCGCACTTTGTTTGGCTCTCTAGGAGTCTTTGTGATGCTTACTCTTTTTTGTTTGCCCATAACACAGCTCTCGCACAGACCCATATCAACAGACTTCAGACCCTCTAATGCTCCTTTTGCAACCAGCATCTTCATTCCTTTAGCACTCATGTGTCCAAGTCTGTTGTGCCACATACATGAATCGGAAATATCTCCAGCAACAACGGTCATGTTAATACACCCTGCAGTGGGGAACAAGGTTCCAGATTTTGTGCCACGAGCTACTACCATTGCACCTTTCACAATCTTCCACGAACCTTTCCCAAACTCTACTGCATATCCCGTGCTATCCAACTGACCAACAAAGATCAGATTTTTCTTGAGCCTAAGAATATATATGACATCCTCCAATGTCCACTGGTTTCCCGAGGTGGTCTTTATGCAAACATCCCCCTTTCCTTCAATCTCTAAGGCTTTATTGTTAGCAAGATACACCTTTTCAAAATTTTCAGATTTGAAATTTTTGAACAACTCCTTGCTTGGAGACGAATGGAAAGATGCACTAGAATCCAAAATTAATGACTCAACCGGCTGTTCACACTAAGGATTAGAGCATCCCCAATGTCCTCTGCTGAATTTACAGAATCATTGTCATCTCCAGATTTCTCATTTTGTTTCTTCTTTGGCTTTGTACAGCTCGTTCAAAAGTGCATTTTTTCTCAATAGTTCCAACACGTCACGTTTGATCTGTTTGGAGATTTTCCTCGATTCTTTGATTTTGATCAACCATGTTAATTTTGTCCTTTCGTATTACTTCTCCTCCTTCGATCAATGCTGAGAGCACTGCCCGATGAATCTTCCACTTCTCATTTGCGAATACTTTCTCTAAGGACAACATCACGGATTTCATCAAACTTCAGTTAATCAGATCCACGGGAACTGCTAATCGCAGCAACAACAGTATCCCAAGACTTGGGCAGAGATGACATCAAAATCAACGCCTTACTTTCATCATAAAAATTAATATCCACAAAATTGAGTTGACTCACAATCATATAAAACTCATTTATATGATCAGAAACCAATCCATTCTCATACATCTGCAAATTGAACAATCTACGCATCAAATATACCTTGTTAATCGCCGATGGTTTTTCATACAAGTTTGACAATGTCTTCAACAGATCAAACGTAGTCTTCTCATTCACGATGTTGAACGCCACGTTTTTTGACAAAGTCAACCAGCACAACCCTAGATCCTGGCGATCCTTGAGCTTCCATTTTTCCTCCGCCATGGATTCCGACTTAAACCCATTTAATGGTTCGTGAAGATCTTTCTGGTACAGTTAAATTTGATCTGTATCTTCCAAAAAATAAAATCGGATCCATCAAACTTCTCGATTCCAAGCTTCAAACTATTCATCTTTAGTGATCGTGTTGAATCTCCTTAGCTCTGATACCGGTTGTTAGGATCGAATCCACACACACGCACTTGATGAATGAAGAACACAAGAATTTTCAAGAGAAAAAGATGAGATATCTAGATAGAAAGAGAGAAACCAATATTTCGTGGTAACACCCCGTGAGTGAACTTCCACGACGATGGGTATGTATATTAATAATTCAGAGTATTTTAGGTTACAGAGAATAAATGGAGAATAAACATTAATATATGACAGTACATCAAATATTAATCAGGCTCCACAACCTGACAATATTTTCATTAAGTTTAAGTATTTAAGGGTCATTTGATAGGTGATTAGCATCTAAGTGATTAAACAGTACATGGTGTGATTAAAATGATTCAAGTACGATAAGTCACTTATATATGAAAATGTGTTAGACAGTACCCTGAATTATTTTGTATTTTTAGAGCTAATTACTACTAGATATCGTGATTGATTTTCGTGTGTAAATAACAAACCTTAGAATTACTTTTTAGTATATTTTAAATTTGATAAATATTATTTTCCACCAAAATATCTATCTTGGCACACTATTACTCACACCCAAAGAAAAGACTAAAAACAAACATATCTACTCACAGTCAACATAACAAACAAGAATTGAGGTGTCAAATGGCGTGACTTGGGTTTGGAGGGTTGTGAGGTGTCAAATGATGTGATTTGAATTTGAGGTTGTTAATTAGTATGACTTGGATTAAATTTTGAAAAATTAAATAATAGGCTCAATCTATATAGTTTGATGGTAATAAATAATGTGATTTGAATTGAATTTTGGCGGACTAAAATTAAAAATTAATCTATTTCTGAATTTAGATAGCACGATATTTAAATACTAGACTTAAATCTAAATTAAATATTAACAAGATAAAAAGTAATACTCAATCTCAAAAAGATAATATGGGACGATAAAACTTTATTTCTGTTATAAACATATTTGTGTTATTGTGAATGAATTATGTGGAGTCCTTGTAGGATATGGTTAGGAATCCTACTTTGGGACGAAGTAAGTTTTTCCCTATAAATAAAGGGTTTTCCTTCATTGGAAATAAGATTTGTGAAAGATCAATGAATCATGAATATATTTCAAGATGAATAAGAAATCTTTTCCCTTCTTCCTACTTTCTTCTTCTTCTAATTTCATATAGTTTCATAACACGTTATCAGCACGATTGTTCTATTATTAAAGAATTATGAAGAAGACAGGGAAAGTGCAAAAGATATCTTGCATACCTTATGCAATAAGGTTCTTATACCTTCAAGGTATGATTTATCTTTATGTTATAATTATTTATGTAACAGATCTGGAGGTACCATCTAAAGTAAGTATTTAAAGAGACTTGTCGACTTTCTATACGTTTAAGTTTAACCAACTGGGAAGAGAATTCCTTAATTTATTTTAATAATTAAATAAGCACAATTTAGAGAAAGATATATTTTCAATCTTTATATGAGGTACGTGATCTATTAAACTATATCTATTATCTGCTAATGTTGATTATAAGAAATCATTAGTCTCAATTTTGTGTGTATTTATAATATATAATCATATTGATAATCATCAAAAGTGATAAAATTATAATTATTTTCAAAGGCTTGAGGTTGAGCCTCGTTGTGCGTAAGACAATGAATTTAAGTTATATCGCACCAAGAGAATAAGACTGAATCTACGTCCAATCGCACCAAGAGGGTAAAACATTAGAAGTCTTGATGTTTTGTGATGAAAGATGTTGGATTCAAGTCCCACATTTATTTATGCAATAAGACGTTGGGTTTGAGTCTCAATGCACCATATTGATGATATTATGATGACTAAGGGAAATAATGAATTTTTTATAAAATTAGTCATGAAATATATCTCGTTGAAGAAGATCCATTCCCCAAAGTGAATATAGCAATGCATAAATGTCTAAAAGAAGAGAATTGATCAAATGATGCACATGAATATGGAATGAGATACTAAGTTATCAAAATTTGATGTACGTAGATGATTTTGTTTCATTCATGAACAATGAGAGCCTTTGATAAATGGTAAAAATACAGATCCATTCATTAGAGTGAATGAGGTGATAAGACACCATGCTAGACGTGAATTTTCTTGTAGTGCTTGTTAACAAGGCAAGTTAATTATGAGACCATCATAAACGAAAGTTGAGATTGAATTCTCTGCGTTCTAGGAACGTATACAGATATTTGTGGACCTAATCATCCACTTAGTGGATTGTTTAGATATTTAATGGTCCTAATAAATGTTTCTTCTATATGGTCTCATGTGTGCCTATTATTATCTCGCAACTTGATGTTTGCAAAAATGTTGACACAAATAATATGTTACATGCACAATTTTCTTCAGATTAGTTCATTCAATGATGGGATCACGACTCACCTAAAGGGTAAAGTAATTGAGAATAAATAAATTTTAAAATTACTCTTGGAGTAATAAAATTGAAATTTACTCATATGATAAGAAATTAGAAATTTACTAAAGCAGAAGGCACATGGCGTAGTAAACTTTGAGTTTACGAGTACTAATAATTTTGTTAGTTTCCATGAATAATTTGGTCATCCCAAAGATATGTATACTGAGTAATGGACGTACATTGAAAAACTTAAAGATTTTTCAAGAATTCTTTTATTGTTTGTTCTCATGACAAGTTGATTCGATCAATTAATATTGAGATTAAATCTCTAAATTCTGAAAAAGTATAAAATGTGAATATGAGTTCGTTCACCTATCATGTGACATTATAAAAGGATATATCTATAAGATAATCACATGTGCGTTTGTTGTCAACCAGTAGTTTGACATTTACAAAGTTATTTGTGCAAAAATAATTGAGTTAAGAACACGATTTCAAAATATGTAATAAAGACAATATATCTTGACAATGTTGATAAATACTCAAGATGTTGTGACATTAAATGTCTTAGATAGTGAAATCATTGGTTGTGAAAATAAAGCTTCATGTGTTGATTTGAAATATAATACCGCATACAAAAGTAATTGTATGGATCAAACCAACAAATTATGATCAAATTTTTTTTCTATTGATTTATGATCAGGGACCAAATATTTTTCAAATGATTATTTTGGTATGTAGTATATAATCAACGAATATACAATGATGCACAAAAATAGATTCTCCAAAAGATTGAGATATATGTTAGTTTATCTAACATAAGGGGGAGACTAGAAGCAACACAAGAGTTGTAAATATATCTATTGAATGTCCCTTAAGGATAAAATTTATGACTGATAGGAAAGAAACAAATTTCAGAGATATATTGTTCTGTGAGTAAAACACAATGGAGAAGAAGAAAGGACTGATAGAAAAGAATTTTGTAATAACTGAAAAAAAACTGCAATGCAGTCATTCTTATATGCAAAAACATAGTAAAGTTAAGCTAATATATAGTAACTATCCAACAAGATTTTCTCCTAAAAACTAGGTAACAATCCACATTTAAACTACTTCCTAAAGACTAGGACAAACAATATAGATAAGAATGTATTTTGTAACAGAACTCTAATTTACTAAACTGAATTAATAAAACTAACACCCTCCCTTAAACTGAAAGCTCTCAAGCTTCAGTTTAACTTCAGCTTCTTGAACTCTTCCATTGTGTTGATGCCCATCAACCTCCTCAGCTTTTGGAAAGGGAGAGACCTGAGTGGTTTAGTAAAAATGTCCACCAACTGATCTTCACTTCGGCAGTACTGCAGCTCTACTGCTCCTTCGTTGTTGAGATCTCGCAGGAAATAATACTTCATATCGATGTGCTTGATTCTTCCATGTAGAACAGGATTTTTCGATAGCTTAATGGCAGAGTTGTTGTCGCAGAAAATTATAGTTGCTCCTTTTTGTTTGAATTGTAGTTCTTCAAGAATTTTCCTCAACCAAATAGCTTGACAAGCACAGGCTGTAGCAGCAACAAATTCTGCTTCAGTAGTCGATAAAGTGACAATTTTTTGCTTCATGGAAGACCATGAAATAACCCCTGTGCCTAGCACAAAAACATAGCCTGAAGTACTCTTTCTGTCGTCTTGATCACCTGCATAATCGCTGTCAACAAAACCAATCAAATCAGGATTTTTCACCCTTCATGTAGAACAAACCGAAATCCTTAGTTCCTTGTAAGTACCAAAGGATTCTCTTGGCAGCTAGCAGGTGAATTTCCGTCGGGCTCTCCATATACCTGCTTATAAGACTTACACCATACATGATTTCGGGCCTTGTGGCAGTAAGATACATCAAATTACCTACAATTTGCCTGTAGAGTGTGTTGTCTACCTTAGCTCCTCTTCCAGCTTTGTTTAGCTTCAGGACAAACTCAATTGGAGTATCGGCGGAATTGCAATTCTTCATCTAGAATCAGTTTAAAATTTCCCGCACATATTTAATTTGGGAAACAAATATACCATCATCAGATTGCACTACTTCAAAACCAAGAAAATAATGCATCTTACCAAGATCAGACATCTCCAATTCATCCATCATAGATTTCTTAAAATCAGAAAACATGGCACTATCATTCCCGGTAAATATAAGATCATCAACATATAAACACACAATGAGCATTTTCCCAAATTCTCCAATTTTAACAAAAAGAGAGTGCTCATATGGACATTTCAAGAAACCAACTTTTAGAAAGTAAGCCTCAATGCAACTATACCAAGCTCCTGGAGCTTGTTTTAGTCCATAGAGAGCCTTTTTCAACTTGTATACCTTATACTCATCTCCAATTTTAATAAAACCAGAAGGTTGTTCAATAAATACCTCTTCCTCCAAGTATCCATGTGGGAAAGCTGATTTGACATTCAATTGAAAGATAGGCCACAAATTTTGTGCCGCCAAGGCAATTACCATTCTAATGGTGTCATGCCTTGCGACTAGAGCAAGCACTTCAGTGTAGTCCACACCATGCTCCTGCTTGTATCCCTTAGCCACCAATCGCGCCTTATACTTAACAATTTCACCATCTTCTTTCAATTTTGTCTTATAGACCCACTTGACACCACTGGTTTTCTGCCCCTTCGGAAGATCTGATAACTCCCACATTCCATTTCTTTCAATAGCATCAATCTCATCATCCATAGCTTTCCTCCATTTCTCCTCTTTGACAGCATTCTCAAAAGTTGTAGGATCGCAATCTGCAAACAATGCAAATGGGAAACATCTTCATTAACATCAATTCCTGTTACCTTATAATCCGTCATCCATGCGGGCCTTCTGCGAGCACGACGAAGAGGTTGTTCAGCTGCATCAGTCTCTTCTAAAGTTGTTGGTACAGTTTCAGCAGTTAGTGAAATTTCAGCAACAGCTAGTAGAATTCCAGCAGCTGTAGAAGCTGAATTCTCTGCACTTTCAGGCATCGCATCTACTTCTTCGGCTCCAGTATCAAACACAATTGGAGTAGACTTCTCCATACTCCATTCCCAACTGTTTTCTTCATAAAAAATGACATCTCTGCTGGTCACAACTTTATTTGTCAAAGGATTGAACAGCTTGTACGCCTTGGATGTGTCGCTAACACCAATAAAAACACATCTCTCACCTCTATCATCAAGCTTCTTTCTTTTTGCTTCTGGGACATGTGCATTAGCAATGGACCCAAAAATTTTAAAGTGGTCTACTGCCGGTTTCCTTCCGCTCCAAGCTTGCTCAGGTGTAACATCTCGAAGACCAAAAGTGGGACATCTATTCAAGATGTGAATGCTCCAATTCACTGCTTCTGGCCAAAATTCATTTGGAACTCTTCCCCGAGCCAGCAAGCTACGAACCATATAGAGAATGGTTCTGTTCTTCCTCTCTGCCACACCGTTTTGTTGCGGTGTATATGCTGTTGTGAGCTCTTTCCGAATGCAACTAGTCTCACAAAAATCAACAAATACCTTAGAGCAATATCTCCTCCGCGATCTGTCCGAAGGTCTTAACAGTCCTTCAAGTCTCATTCTCACGCAAGCTTTGAAGATTTTAATACATAAAGGCCTCCGACTTTTCTTGCAGAATATACACCCAAGTCTTCCTGGAATAATCATCAATAAAAGTAATAAAATACTTTTACCTCCATTCGAGATCGGTGTTATTGGCCCGCAAATATCTGAGTGTACCAACCCCAATACCTCTTTGGCTCTCCATGACTTACTTTTCGTAAACTGAGAACGATGTTGTTGGCCAACAACACATTCTTCACACACTTGGGAGGGAAGAACAATTTCAGGAAGCCCCGTCACCATACTATTCCTTTGAAGGATCTTCAAGCCACCAAGTTCAAGTGACCATATCGAAAATGCCACAACCAATATGGGTTTTTCACTTTTGCCATAGATCAAGAATGAACATTTTCAATCTTGAAGGAAACAACCTATTTTGACTCATTTTCACAATAGCAATAATTACTTTGGAAGAATCAGAAATTTCACATGCATCATTCCTTAAGATGATGACATATCCTTTTTCTAACAGTTGACCGACACTCAGCAAATTGCTTTTCAAAGTTGGAACATAGAACACATTAGATATGATCTCCACACACCCATTTTTTGTTTTAAAATTTATATTACCCTTTCCCATCACATTCACAGTAGATAGATCACCAAAACTAACTGTCGATCGGAAGCTTTCATTTAAATAAGTAAAAGAAGAATTACTTCCAGTCATGTGGTTACTACAACCGGTATCCACATACCAAAGAGCTTGTTGGTCAAGCTCTTTTTCAACATGAACTGCCATTAACAAAGTTTCTCCTTCTTTGTTCTCAACGAAATTTGACTTCCTTTTTTCTCATCACGCAGCCTAGTGTAACATTCAGAACGATAATGACCAAATTTAAGACAACGATACCATTCTACCTTGGATTTATCGAAATCCCTTCCTCTGCCTTTACCGTAGTCATTACCTCTAAAATTTCCACAGCCTTCTTTGTTGCCTCCGTCTCTATTTCCACGGTCTGGTCTTCCTCTTCCTCTCCTCTTCCTCTACCTCTACCCCTTCCTCTAGAATTGGAAGAAATAAAAGTAGAAGCCTTCAAGACCTTCTCCTCAAAAGTTGAATTTCGATTCATCTTCTGTTCATGTATCAATAAGGAACTTTGCAATTCATCAAGCGATAACTCATCTATATCTTTTGACTCCTCAATGGAGCAAACAACATAATCATACTTCGGCGCTAAAGAGCGCAATATCTTTTCAACAATTGTGACATCGTTCATCTTCTCTCCATGAAATCGCATTTTGTTGCTAGTCTCCATCGTTCTAGCACAGTAACTCATTACAGACACTCCTTCCTTCATCTGCAAAGTCTCAAAATCCCTTCTCAAGGCTTGAAGCTGTGCGCGCTTCACTCTAGCAGTACCTTGATATTTCTTTCTCATGGAGTCCCATATATCCTTGGAAATTTCTTTACAAAGAATAGTTTCCAAGATAGGACGCTCAATAGCCTGAAAGAGGTAATTTTTTGCCTTCAAATCTTTCAACTTTCTTGCTTCGAACTCCATCTTTTGAGAATTCATCAAAGCCTCGACTTCCGTTGGAGCGCCGATGCCATCCTCGATTATTTGATAATACTCTTTTGACCGTAAAAATTTTTCCATCAGCATACTCCCGTGGTCATAATGACCATCAAAACGAGGAATGGCTGCTTGCACGAAGTTGTTCTCTTGAAGCCATAAACTCACAATATCTCTCTTTATTTTCTTTTTGAAGCTAACCTGCATCTCTGATGCCACTGATAGGAAAGAAACAAATTCCAGAGTTATATTGTTTTGTGAGTAAATTACAATGGAGAAGAAGATAGGACTGATAGAAAAGAATTTTTTATTGACTGAAAAAAAACTGCAATGCAGTCATTCTTATATGCAAAAACGTAGTAAAGTTAAGCTAATATATAGTAACTATCCAACAAGATTTTCTCCTAAAAACTAGGTAACAATTTACATTTAAACTACTTCCTAAAGACTAGGACAAACAAAACAGGTAAGAATTTATTTTCTAACAGAACCCTAATTTACTAAACTGAATTATTAAAGCTAACAATGACTTGCATGGAGCGTGATAGGCTAGTCAATTCTAAATAAAATAATCCTTGAAAAAAGGGGAGGATCAAAGAATCAAAATGATCATAATAAGGAGACAATGCACTCTTGGAGAGCCTATGACATAACACTTTATGAAATCTCATGAGAGGGATCACAACCTAAAAATAATGAACTGATGAGATCTCAATAAATTTTGTCCTATTGTGAATCGATACAAAATGGTGTATTGTTGACGATATCTTTGATACAATAACGCGCAATATTGTAAAAGATTATGAGGATATGAATTCTACATCTATTAAAGCATGCTTTTGTAGAAATAATTATCAAGTGAAAAGTGGAATGATCCATCTTGGTAAGCGTAAAGCTTATTTGACTTGCAATCTAGGCACTAGAAGATGTCATACATCTAATTTTAAGTGTTGTTACTTGACAAAATTGATATGAAAATATACAATGGATTCAAAATCTAAAGCATATACAAGTTTTTGGAGAACTTGTTTATCATCCTCATAAGGATTAAATAGATTCAAAATGCATAGAGCATATACAAGTATTATTATGCAAGTTGATGACTAGAATTGAAACTCTTGGCAATAGATTATTTGCTTAAAATATTGAAGTAAGCAACTTGCAGAAATCTTTGACCCTGAAGGGAAGATTTATAAAAGCAGATAGAAGAAAGCTTATTTCATCAAGGTTTTTCTACACTCATGAGCTCCCAAGAATGATGATATCAACATGCAATATGTTTGTTCAAATAATACTACAATTGATTTATCCACAAAGTCTCTACCAACTACAACTTTCAAGAAGTAGATGCTCAAGATTGAAAAACGAAGATTCTAGTCTCTGAAATGATGTTTTCATTAGGGGGAGTTAATACGCGATGTACTCTTTTTTCCTCACAAGGTTTTGTCCCATTGGGTTTTCCTTGTAAGGTTTTTAATGAGGCATCCATATCGCGTATTATTTAGATATGTGTAATCTTTTTCCTTCACTAGATTTTTTTCCCACTGGATTTTATCTAGAAAGATTTTAACGAGGCACATAATCTACCGACATTCAAGGGGGAGTGTTATAAACATATTTGTGTTATAGTGAATGTATAATTTTGTGGAGTCCTTGTAGGATATAAATAGGAATCCTACTTTGGGACCAAGTAAGGTTTTCCTTATGAATAAAGGGTTTTCCTTCATTGTAAATAAGATTTGTGAAAGATCAATGAATCATGAATATATTTCAAGATGAATAAGAAATCTTTTCTCTTCTTCCTACTTTCTTCTTCTTCTAATTTCATATAGTTTCATAACAATTTCTCTTTTGTTAATTTTTTTCCATCTATTAATTTCTGGCTAGTCCTTTGTTTTGGCTCATTTCTATCATTTTTTTTTATTTCACAAACTTATTTTATTTAAATTATATATTTGTTCTATCTTTTTACTACCTTAAATATTTATTTAAGTAAAATTACAACATTTTTAAAATTTATCTATTTAATGTTACTCTTTTCTTAATCGTCCAAATTATTTAAAATATTGTTATCAACAAAAATAATATTAGTCGAGTTATATGTAGATTTATTAATCTGTGGTAACTTCGCATTGAAAATATACTGCACAACTAAAAGAACACACTTTGTTTTCACGTGCCAATATTGGCACAGTTATTTAACGATAATTATAATCTTGAAAATAAAAAATTGAAATATTTTCCAAAATTAAATGAAGAAACTATTAGAAAAAGGTTGTAATTTTTCATTAATCATAGATTTTCATGAATTATGTTGATTTTATTTAGAAAATTCAGAAGGAAAAAGAGCTTCATTAATTTTTCAATAATGCCTGCTAATTTAGTACAACATAACAAAATAGTAGACCAATGATATTTGTAAATATTATTTTTCTTTGGAATGAACACAACTTTTTAGAAATTATGAGACTCGTAATATTCAATTATTGAATTCACTTTTGATTAAATTGATTTAAGTTTATAAATGAGTGGGTATGTGACTATCTAAAAGTTATTTAAGTTAAATGAATTATGTTGAAAAAAAATTAAAACAAGATACAGTACCATACACACATTTTTTATAAAGTATTACGTTTTTTTTTATGTCTTTATATTTTTTTTATGTGGTAAAAGATTTGTTTTCATTTTTATACCGGATATATATATATATATATATCATGGATCAATATATCATCCCAACTTGTAGATTTAGAAACGAGAGAATCGAAGTGAGCTATGTTAATATTTGAGTGAGTCAATAACCATAACACAGTTGAATGGATTGGATGAATTATGTTTGCCATGGGCTAATTTTATGGGTAATCTTATGGAAATCTTACTAGTTTAGGAGCTAATTACTTAGATAAAAACTAGTTTGTAATATTACGAATCTTATCAGATTTTGATGCATCCTAATACGTCCAGATACATATATTTTGAAAAATATAAATTCAAAATTTTATGTAATTGTGGCTTGAACTAACATTGAATAGATCTATATAATGGATTTGGGTTAGCATGCCTAGCAGCTGCACTATTTTCTTTTTCTTTTTTGATGGTTTTTTCATTTTAATTTCTTTGTCTTGTTTTTTAGTTTTTTATATATTTAAATATTATTTACTATATACTATAAATCATTATAATTACCAACCTAAGATACTTCATCTTATAGCAAATGATCATGACAAGCCTAAACGAGTTCACCCTCCATATATTTTTAATTAAAAGCTTCAATTTTCTTCCCCCACTAAAAACCTAAAACTTCCAATTCACATACCCAAACACAACCATCTCCGAGCAACTTGTGTTCACCCTCTTTCGATTGTCAAAGTACTAGAGAAGGTACTCTACCTCAGAGATGAAATCTCCAACTTAACCCTCATTGACGCTCAGAAACTCGTCAAGAGATAAGCTTGGATTTTAGATGTTCGCCAACTTAACCCTTTGCATCGCCGTCGTCTCCACCCTTGTGGAGTACCAGTAGGTGCTCCAGCAGTGAATGATGAGAGACGAAATTTCATATAGTAATCGACAAATTTTTGAGTAGTAATGAAAAGCGCATAAGACAGGAAGGAGACGAGATACAACACGGTGAGAGAAGCCAATGAAAAAGAAGTGAGGAAAATGTTGACACCCAATTTCGACCTTCTTCGGTATAAATTAGTTCTCGAGCTTTTTAAATTTTCCAAACTATTTAAATTAGTTTTATAAATTTTGCGAAAAAATATAAATTTTGCGTTATTTTAAATACGTTTGCCATTTTCTTATAATTTTTTGATGCTATATATGTTTTACATAATTATGTATATAATTAGTATATTTTATGATTATTAAAAAAAAATCATCTCAAAAAGATTTTAATTTTAGTAAGTATGCTATTAAATTAGTTTAGTTAAAATAATGATTATATTTTATAGTCACTAGATTACAACTAAGTTAACCATTTTATTTCGTTAAAATTAAGAAGTTCGTTGATTAATTGTATTAATTCACCTTGTTTAGGATTTAACCAAATTTGGTAATTTAAGTGTAGGCCTTTTTACCAATTTCATGTGCAGCCCACTATATTTCTTCAACTTAACCCAACTCTTAATTCCAAGGCCCATTTCTAATATTTCTCACAAAGTACCTAGCCCACAAAACAATTCAAAACCATGCGCAAAGCTTAAAAAGGGTAAATCACATAAATGTGCAATATTTAAAAAATATTTACCATTTATGTCAATAAAAATTTTCTAACTAAATATAACAATTTTTAAGAATTAAAAAGTTTTAAGGTTTATCTTTCTTCGCTTCTTTTTCTGCTTTATTTCTCTTCCTCCTCTTCTTTTTTTTATTTTTCTTCGTCGTCGTTTCTTACTGTGTCATCTTCCTTATTTTTACTTTATTCTTCTTTTTTTTTAAATTTTTGTTTAAATAATTTTTTTAAATTAGTTTTTTGCCATATTTCACTAATTTATCAAAAAACATAACGAGAAACGTAATAGAAAATCATAAAATTGTACAATATCATGTTCTCAAATCGAAATTTTAAATCTTTAAAACTATAGAAACTAGTGTTTACCGTTGATGGTCATTATAAAGATTCAAATATTGAATTGATTATTGGAATTTTATAAATTTGTAATTAGTTTGGATAGGTTGTTTCTACAAATAATTGAAAATGTCATTTGGAGTTTATATCCCAATTTTAAGAGGGATTCGTTAAGTTTATAATTGATTTTGGAGAAATATTAGATTGAAACTCGAAAAAGGTGAAGTTTATGGAACGGTATTGTGATGTATTAAAGTTGTATTAGATATGTTTCATAATTGTATTAAAATTATATTAAAATCACGAACAATGCATTTATTATACATATTACAAACTTCACTCATTTATTTTAGTGATATCAACAAAAATAATTTAAGTAACACACTCGTAATACATTTATAACATATGCACAATATATTTGTAATCATATTGCAAGCATCACTCATGTTCTTAGTTATACAAACTAAAATAATTTATAAGACACATATGATACATGTTTTATTTATGAATAATACAAATTTAATTCAGTCTATTGTCTTGTCTTTCTTTAGTTACGTTTTTCATTTATTGTTAATTTTCTCTTCTAATTCAACTTTGATATGTGTGTCATAAATTTTTATTCATGTTTAATTCACTATTGACAATTTATTATGTTTTTTCATTTGTTACAATTATATTACTTGTCTAATTAATTATTGATACAAGTTTTATTCAGTTTACGAATCATTGACTGCTCTTTTGTTTGCAACTAGTTTAGATAGGTTGTTCCTACAAATTGTTGAAAATATCGTTTGGAGTTTATATTTCAATTTTAAGAGGGTTTGGTTAACTTTAGAATTGATTTTAGGAAAAATATTGGATTGAAGCTCGAAAATAATGAAGTTTACGAAACATATCACATTTGTATTAAAGTTGTATTAGATATATTTCATAATTGTATTAAAATCATGAACAATACATCCTACGTTTATTTATAATACGTATTGCAAACATCACTCCTTTTTTAATAATATCAACTAAAATAATTTAGGTAACACACTTAAAATATATTTATAATACATGCACAATACAATTTTAATACATATTGCAAATATCACTCACATTCTTAGTGATACAAACAAAAAGTAACTTATAAGACACATATAATACATGTCTTATTCATCATGAATAATACATTTATAATACGTATTGCGCATTTCCTTTTTTTTTTTACGGCTACCAACAAGAATAATTTAGGCAACACACTAATAATACATTTATAAAATATGTACAATACATTTTTAATAAATACTGCAACCATCGCTCATTTTCTTAGAGATAAAAGCAAAGAGGAAATTTATAAGATACATATAATATAAGTTTTATTCATGAATAATATGAGTTTAATTCAATTTATAGATTGTTGTCTTGTCTTTGTAAGTTACGTTTTTCATTCATTCATAATTCTTTCTTCTAATTTAACTTAAAAACTGTGTAATACATTTTTAAAGCAATTAAATTTATTTTGCAATTTTTTTATTTATTCGTTATTATTGGATTACTTATTTAATTCATTTTTAATTCAACTTTGATATGTGTGTAATACATTTTAATTCAACTTTGATATGTTGTTAGTGTGTAATACATTTTTAAAGCAATTAAATTTATTTTGCAATTTTTTTATTTATTCGTTATTATTGGATTACTTATTTAATTCATTTTTAATTCAACTTTGATATGTGTGTAATACATTTTAATTCAACTTTGATATGTTGTTAGTGTGTAATACATTTTAAATTCAAGTTTAATTCATTGTAATTTGTTATGTCTCTTCATTTATAACAATTAAATTATTTGTTTAATTAATTAATTATTAATATAAAATATATCCATTATACGATCATTGACTACTCTATTAAAAAAAGTAGAGAGACAAACAAAAGGAAAAACAACAAAATGAGAGAGATAGAGCAGCAAAAAGAAAGAAAAAGTTAGAGCGAAACAACAACAAAAAGAAAAGAGCAAGAGAAAGAGAAAAGAAATTTAAAAACTAAGAGAAAAAAAAGGAAAAGAGGCGAGAGAGAAAATCTAACAAAATATACAATTTAGGTTTATATTGCTATAAATGATAATAATTAAAAAGTATATCTAAAATAAGTAATTATTTTTTAAAAGGGATCCAGTCAAGTAATTAATCCTCTTAAAAATACAAGCAAAACCAACCGATCCATATACATTATTCTTCTTCTTCACGTTGCAACAACCCAGCAAAACCCAGAAACCTGTGCCCAGTAAATCATGAAGCGAGCAGACGCAAACCCGACCCAAATGCAGCATCCTCGTCCCCCCCCCCTCTCTCTCCCTTATCCGCTTGTGCTCGATTTTTCCAGGTGTTGTGATCTCCTAGCTCCTTCGTCCTTGTCCACTTTGAACGAACGGATTTTGTTCAAAATACATGGGAATTGGTTGGCAACCATATCTCTTGAAGAGAATACGAAATTGAATTTCGTCGGAACCACAGAGTAACTTCTCGGTGGTGAAAACTTGTCTTTTGTAGCTCGCCGCTGTCTCAACTAACTGCCTTCAAAAAGGTAAAATTCCTACTACTCTTAGCATTTAGGAGATAATACTCTTTCCGGTGATGCCTTTAAATTTTTCCCTGCTCCAGTTTGTTGTATCTGCGATTCGTTAGCGATTTCATTGTCCATCGCTATCATAGTTCTCGGCATTACCTTCTCAAATCGATCTTTGTTGCTTCTGTGTATCTTGAGATTATTTTCGTTAGCTCTCATATCAGGTTTGCTTGTTTG
>JAKWJD010001755.1:28079691-28253197 GCA_027705065.1 Solanum peruvianum
GTGATAGTGATTATTCGGGAGATGTTGATGATAGAAAAAACACATAAGATTTTGTATTTTTCTTGGGTGACTGTGTTATTTCGTGGAGTTCAAATAAACAATCAATTGTTACTCTCTCGGTTTGTGAAGCTGAATATGTTGAAGTGATATCATGTACGTGTCATGCTATTTGCTTGAGACGATTATTGAAGGAACTAAATTTTCCACAAATTAAAGCCACAATGAATTGTGTTTATAACAAATTTGCACAAGCACTTGCAAAGAATCTTGTGTATCATGATCGAAGCAAGCACATAGACACAAGGAATCACTTTATCCGAGAATGAATTTCCAAGAAAGAGGTAGAGCTCAAGTATGTAAAATCTCATGATCAAGTTGAGGATATATTTACAAAGCCTCTCAAGTTTGAAGATTTTTAAAGATTGAGATCAAGCCTTGGAGTAAGGAAGAAAAATCAAAATTAAGGGAGAGATTTGTGGGAATTAAATCTTGGCAGCAATTAATTTGGCAGCCATACTTGTTGAAAATACTAGCCACAAATGTGAAAATTGGTAGCCATCAATGTAAAAATTGGTAGAACAATTGTGGAAGTAGGTAGTCAAAGTTTGGTATATGTTTAGTAGAGTTTGGCTTGGCTACCAGATTATATCATAAACGATGTAATCACGTGTTAAAAAAACTCTAAAAATAGAGTAGTAATTGAACGCTTGAAGATATACAAAAATAAAGAAGCAATAGAGAGTAATCCACAAACTACTTCTTAGTTTATAAGAAAATACTGTGCAAGTAATATTATTGTGAGTTGTAAGAAATAAAAAAGTGTTGAGTACTAGTCTTTTGACACTACAATGTTTTTCATCAATATTATTATATTACTTAGTTGGGTATCATATTTACCCCATTTTAGTATTTGGTGTCATTATTACTCTTTTCCTATTGCTATTTAGTTTTGACATTATCCTGGGTGTTATTATCACTATGTCCAACAGTCAACACCCGAAGAAGGAGGAGGAGGAGGAAGTTGAAGCTCTCCAATTTGTGTCATATGCCTTTCATATTCGAGAAGTAACTAACATATAGAGAAATCCAAGAGAAATCATGAGATAATAGAATGTATAGAAACAAAGTAAGAGACAAAACTTTTTAGAAAATATTCTATTCAAAATCACCATATATGCATAGATGCATGGAGATGAAGTTCTTTATTCAAGTTTTCTAAGTTGATACTTCACAAAGCACCCACCAATTTTTCTGACAAGGTTAAATAATTTTTTAATGATTGAGGAAAATCCCATATACAAGTCATATACCAATTAATTTCTATCCCTTCAGATACTGTCCACCTCTCCTTTCATACAACCCACATCACAGATAACGTCTCAAACCACCTACCCATCAACAAGGCGACATAATTAAGGTCCTCTAAACTCACCTTATACAAAATATTAGCAGCATGGTGGACAATAGCCAAAAACTTCAGGTTAGGGGTGTACAAAATAAAATCGAAAATATAATTAAATCGTAAACTGAGTCAAACAGAAAAAAAAAAACTCGACGTGTAATTTTGTTTTACTATATTTGGGTTGATTTGTTTCAGCAAAAAAAAACCAACGTGAGACCAAACTAGCCCGACATTATACATGCAATCATCTATATATATATATATATATATATATATATATATATATATATATATATATATATATATATATATATATATATATATATATATATATAACACCACTCTCTTTCGACGACAAGTTCTTAATATGTATGCATCTGTAAAAAAAATGAAGGGTATTATTCCTTAAAAAGAAGGCCGAAACTTTAAAGCTTTAAGGAATTAAATATTATATAAATATAATGTCGACATTTAAATTATGTGTTATAACATGTTAAAAAAAGAACTTAACAGGTTGAATACTTGATACATTATAAGAATTGTGTAATTCAAGTCTTTATAGTATCACCGTTCAAAACAATTCACTTGATAACAATATTTTTGTATGATGTGTCTTGAAATGATCATAATATTAGTTTAATATGTTGCACCGTTCATTAATTCGAACTCGTATTTTACACATAGTACACTTATATTTTAGAAGTATTCATACTAATTAGCACGGTATACTAGTGTAACACAAATGTTCGAAAACTAGTTTACAAAAATATCATCCACACTCTTTGGCTTTGGAAAATGAAAAATGTCTTCAGAGAGATTTGCGGGGAAGATATGCCACTAATAAATCCAATGCATGTGATGAAACTCTTGGTATTATTAAAAAATGTATGTATATGATATTAGTTATACACAAATCAATGTACAATAGCCCCTGTAATAAAGACAACTTAAATTAGAAGACGTCCTATTACCCCCATAAAAGTATTGAATATCTTTGTAAAACAACCATTTTGACTCATTTTCTCTACTGCAAACAAACAGACTTGTCGTGCTCACTCTATTTATTAATTTAATTTAAAATAATTTCTTGAAACCTGACCCGACCCAAATCGTTTAAAAAAAGAATAACTCTTTTTATCCATTGTTCATTTCTTAGTTTCTCTCATCATTTTCTTTAACCATAGGCATTGTTGAAGATCATCTTTAACAATTTTTATGTTTGTTGATCAAATTTCTTGGAGAATTAGTGGAGTAAACAATCAATTGAATGAATTGGTGATTAACATGTTAGAATAGTAACAATAGCAAATCGTTTTAGCTGCAAACTAAAACCCTGATCGGCATGTATATCAGAAAAGTTGCTTGTGCTTTCAATGATGAAGAATAATTCATTGAAATCGATAGTAGTGGTATTCGAAGCCATGTCTTTTGAGTGGCTAGCGATTGGGATTGTTTTAAAACTATGGCTTGATAAAATCCGAGCTTCCGTGGACAAGTCTCAGCTATATCTTTTCACCCCAACGATGACGTTGCCGATAAAAGTTCATAAGTTGGCAAGTCCCAGATCGATGTTGATCCTCCTGGAAAAACAACTAATGAGAGTTTAGTTTGACTTTGGTTTCTAAAAACTAAATGAAATTAAGAAGAAATGAACCCTCAGATAACTTTAAACTAGCCTTTTCGATTAGAAATTATAACCAATTCCTACCTTACCGAGTTGATTTCATCAGTTGTATGATAGAGTACCTGTGACTCTTTTGGTATTGAAGAAGATGAATTTGAATAGAATAAATAATTAATAAAGAAAACAACTTAGATGTAACCATTTTTAATTGGTTTTTGGCATTAAAATAGATCTTCATGCGCATCATGTGTGTTGTCAAACCTAATGAGAAAACGGGTTAAAATGGTCCTTTTACAAAAAGATTCAATTCTTTTGTGGGGTAATAGAACGTTTTCAAAGTGTCTTTTTGAAAATCCGAAACAACTTCAACGGTGATATCATGTCTTTTTCTCGAAAAATGTTCCAAATATGATACTATCAATAGGCAGAAAAAATGTACCGAACATGATACTAATAATATACAACGCTAATACCTGCATCATTTTTCTAATACACTCTACCAAAAACCCCTTATACACAAAGCACTTAGATTTAAAATATGCATTAATACTCAGATCGAAATTTTGCCGATGTAAGCCAAGGAATGCTTCATAACGCCAAGCATTCGAATTGTGCATTCAACAGGACGGTGGAAAATTCTTGCCTTGCACGTCTCTTCTTCTTCCATCGATGCATATTTTGCACTTTCTATAACAAATTTTCTTCATTTGTTTTTTTCTTGAGTACTTTCTTTCAAGTGGGTGCGCAAAAGTCCCACCACCTGTTCTGTTTATGTGTAACAGCGTGTAGATAAATTATCAAAATTATCTTATAAGTAGTAGAAGTAATTTAAAATAGAATGAAGATTTCATCTGATTGAACATGTCAATAAGAGCATCATTACTTTATCAAAAAGTGGGGCAGAAGAGAAATCTAGTTTAATAATCAAGTAAAGAGTACGTTAGCATTTAGAGAATGAAAAACAAAGTCCATTCAGAAGCAGAGGGCAATATAGTATGTTCAAAATTCAAATGAATGATGTAAAATTGAACACCATAGTCAAAGAAATATCAAAGGCCTCCATAATTTAAACATGTAAAAATTAAACATGCTTTAGTTAACTCCATAAACGAATTAGAAATTTAAATTTTGTACACCGATAGTTTAAAAAAATTTATTTACATAATTAGGTAATTTATTTGTGGTTCCTTTTCGTTTTCAAATTTGAAAAGTTGTGCTTGCGCTCATCACTCACTGCTATCTCAGACACTTAATTCGCCTATGAAAATTAGACAAGAAAATATAATTTCTCATGTTCTTGTTTATATAGCCCTATAATGTATGTGCATATTTGCCTCCCTATTTAAGGTTCAATATGCACCAGAAATGTACGTCATGTTCAACAATGTGGCCTAGTGATGAGTGAAGAGAAACAAGAATCATGAGGTCATAAGTTTAAATTCGAATAGAGACAAAAAATAACACTAGATGAATTCTTCATGTCTACATTGAAATGTCTTTAGTACGGAGGAACTAACAGACCTCTTTAGTTGCCGTTTGATCTTAAATAACAAACAAATTTATGATGCCAGTAAACCTGCTTTGAAAGGTACTAGCGATTTTGAAAAATATCAAGGTAAGGGAAATATAAAATGAAAAAAAGGGTTGTAGGTGTCGCTCAAAGTAATGCTATTGCTTTAGATGACAATTGGTTGCTGTCACTTCTGAGACAAATCATGCAGCTAAATTGATGTTTATACAGGTTATATTGATCATCAAAAAGCTCCTGGAAACAGAGATGTTTTAGAGGTTTCAGATGATCGAGAGTTAGCTCTATGTCCTAAACCTAGGGAGATGAACAAAATATTTTGAATGCTTCAGATGTTTGCAATAATCAGTAAGCTGCTAGTAATGCGGTGCAATCAAGAGAATTTGACTAAAATAACAAGTTTAAGACGAAAAGGCAACTGAATGTAACTGAAAATTGCATGTTGGAAACAAGAACGCCACTGAAAATTGCAAGTTGGAAACAAGAACGCCGCTGAAAATTGCAAGATGACATAGGTCTTGAGATATTACGTCGTTCCACATTGAAAGAAAATGAATGATATGTTTTTGCTTTAAAATCCCCAAGCCTAACTTGGACGTCTGGGGGTTGACATTAATAAAGCATGACAAAAATCATCCTCTGCAAATAAAATTGTATTGGCTTATACTTTTCTTCAGATACTATCTCGACATGAAATGATGTTTAATATCTAGATGCAATAAAAATAGGCACAATATGTATATTGGACTTTAAACTTGGCTTCGAATTTTAACTTTGAATTCCAAGTTTCATAGTGCACAAACATGCACTTTAACTGTCCTACCTTTAAATAAATAAACACGCGATTTTTGGAGCCAGATAGAGTGAAATGCAAACGCTCCTACGTATATTAATGAGCCACTCAGTGGCTGCAACTAATTAAATATTTTACACGTCTATTTAGAATTAAACAAAAATAAAATGATAATTGATTTGGAAATATAAAAAATATAGAAAAGGGATTCATTAAGGGTAGAGTTGACGTTTCAACATTATTTTTACTGTTGTGGGCCTCGAAAATTACTTCTAACTCGCGCAAAAATATGTGCACATCACGCGTTTCGCCAGGAAGGACTCGCGTGTTCATTTGTTAAAAGGTCGGATTGTTAAAGTGCTTGTTTGTGCACTATTGTAACGACCTGTTAAATCGTTTTGAGCAGCAGATTTTATTTTCTGGAAAAACTGGCTGATGCGACGGACACCACGACGGACCGTCATGGGCATGACGGACCGTCGAGGATGTCTCGTTCAAAAATACTTAGAAATTAGAAAATTGGGTGCTAAAATCGACTCTCTGAACTTCGTGACGGAATGGCAGGACGGACCGTCACAGGCATGACGGACTGTCACAGACTCTTTGGTGGAAATTGAGTCTCTGAACTTCGCGACGACCTGCAGGACGGACCATCGCAGGCACGACGGGCCGTCACAGGTTGCGTAATCCCAGTCTGGGTCGGATTTCTGGTTAAGTTTTAAAGGGGCGTTTTTGACTATTCCTGCTATAATTATAAATTTCGTGGGTTAACATTGATAACTCAGTTTCTTGGGGGATAAAAGAGGTAACTTTGAGTTAATTAGTGGGTTACTATTGCCATCTTTTATACTTAATTATATACTAAATAGGGTAAAAGAAAGAGGGTTTGAATAAGAAAAATAGAAAGAACAAGAGAGGGAGAGAGGATCGAACGAGAAGAGGAGAAACGAAGAGGAAACAAAGCCTTGGGAATTTGCTTGCTTGATCACGAAATCTTCGGTGGAGGTAGGTTATGGTTTTATGCTATTCGTAGTAAACTCATAATAGCGAATGATATGTATTGGTGGTATTGTAAACCCTTCTATATGCTTAATTGTATGCTTGCATGAATGTGATTATATGATTGTGATAAAATAAGCATGATGAAGCTATTGAATCCTAAATCTTGAAGAAACCCTAATTTACCTTGTTAATGAGTTTGCCTTGGTATAAAAGAAGGCTTGATTAAACTAAAGTAATGAGATTAATGATGCCTTGGTATAAGAGAAGGCTTGATGAATTGATAGAATTAAGGGATCGGGTGTCACGAACCGACACGTAGAATTAGGGGATCGGAGTGTCACCTTCCGACACATAGAATTAAGGGATCGGGTGTCACGAACCGACACATAGAATTAGGGGATCGGAGTGTCACGTTCCGACACATAGAATTAAGGGATCGGGTGTCACGAACCGACACGTAGAACTAGGGGATCGGAGTGTCACGTTCCGACACATAGTAGTACGGGATCGGAGTGTCACGTTCCGACACATAGTAGTAGGGGATCGGAGTGTCACGTACCGACACAAGAGGAGTAAAGATAATGAGGGAGCGGAGTGTCACGTACCGACACAAGAGAAATAAAGATAATGAATCTTGAAAGATGCTAATATACTCAATCTAATGAACCTAATTCCCAAATGAGTATGGTATTGAGGCTTGAGTCCTCATGGATGAACGTAGTAGTACTTATTGATAATTATAGTGCTTGTTGTTGCTACATGTTGAGTATTATAGTTGATTTATGATATTACTCGATATATGTTGTTTTCTATTTTGAGTTGGCCGATGATACCTACTCAGTACTTGTGTTTTGTACTGACCCCTATTTGTATGTTTCTTTCTTCGTTATTTGTGGAGTGCAGCAAACGTGCCGTCGTCTTCAACTCAACAGTAATTCTAGCCAGTCTTCGTCACACCGGATCTTCAGGATGAGCTAATGCTTCTACTTGGACTGGATCTTCTTCTTCAAGTCTTGATGCCTTGAATTCCGGCATGGACTAGCTTTTTACTTGTTTTTGCTTTCTTAGATACTCTTAGTTTAGTAATTTGAGGATAGATGTTCTTGTGATGATGACTTCCAGATTTTGGGGATAATAATAGTTATGGAATTGTTTTTCATTAATGAGTTTAAGTCTTCCGCATTACTTTTGTTGATATTGTATTAAAAGGTTGGGGTTTACATTGGTTGGTTCGCTCACATAGTAGGTTAAGTGTGGGTGCCAGTCGCGGCTCGGTTTTGGGTCGTGACAAACTTGGTATCAGAGCATTAGGTTCGTTGGTCTCATCACACAAGAACGAGTCTAGTAGAGTCTTAAGGAACGGTAGGGGGACGCCTTTACTTTTCTTTGAGAGGCTATAAGACTTTAGGAAAATTCCATTCTTTCTTTCTTTCTTTCGTGCTATTACTTGGATCCAATTGGTATCTAGGTGATACAAATTGGTATCTGACCATCTTCATTCTATTTCGCAGATGGTTAGAACTAGAGCAATGACTGCACCAACACCAACACCATCAAGACAAGAAACGTCTGAGCCAGTCACTGGGGCTGTAGCTCGAAGAGGAGTAGCGGCGAGAGGCGTGGGAGAGGTCGTGGGAGGACGTCGTCTAGAGGAAAGGACAAGCACCTAGCCCATCTGGTACTAGGGCGGTGACTCCTCCACCGACTGAGGAGTGATAAGAGAGGGTGAGGAAGGGGAGAATGAACAGGTACAGAGTGAGGGATTGCCACCCCAACCTACCCCAGAGATGATCAATCAGGTTCTTGCTTATCTTAGCGGGTTATCTGATCAGGGCCAGGCACCTCCAGTGTTTTCTGCACCACCACCTCAGGTTCCGGAGGTACAACATGCGGCTACTGTGGCTCCCCGCATGGATGCCTCATTGGAATAGGCACGTTTCCTCGTCTGACTACAGGGCCTATAATGACAAATGATCAGCATGAAATTTTCAGTAAGTTCTTGAAATTGAAACCTCCAGTCTTCAAGGGTGCTAAATCAGAGGATGCCTACGATTTTCTGGTTGACTCTCATGAGCTACTACACAAGATGGGTATAGTAGAACGGTTTGGTGTTGATTTCGTGAGTTATCAGTTTCAAGGGAACGCCAAAATGTGGTGGCGGTCACATGTTGAGTGTAAACCAACAGAGGCACCACCTATGACTTGGGCATCATTCTCTATCTTGTTTATGGAGAAGTATATCCCCCGGACTTTGAGGGATAGGAAAAGGGATGAGTTCTTGATTCTAGAGCAAGGTAGGATGTCGGTTACTGCATATGAGGCTAAGTTTCGTGCATTATCCAGGTATGCCACCCAACTTTGTTTCAGTCCACAAGAGCGGGTTCGCCGTTTTGTGAAGGGGTTGAGGTCAGAATTGCGGATTTCAGCCTTACAGGTAGCGGCTACGGCAAAATCCTTCCAAGAAGTGATAGACTTCGTGATAGAGGTGGAAGGAGTGAAGCAAGATGACTTCACCGCGACATCGACATAAAAAAGGTTTCGAAAGGGAGGTGAGTTTAATGGTTCTTACTCTAGAGGACAGGGTTCCGGAGGTTACTCAGTTCGACCAATTCAGCTTCACTACAAACGGTAGTTGGGGGTCCACCACAGACCGGTCAACACTTCTCTGAGTGACCTATGCTTGACTCTAGAGAGTGCTATGGATGTGGGGAGAATGGACATATTATGAGGAATTGTCCAAAATAGAGTTATAGACCCCCAATAGCTAGAGGTAGAGGTGGTCATGGTAGAGGCCGTTATTCTGGAGGACGTGGTGGTCGAGGTAATGGTGGTCACCTAAACGGCAGAGGTGATGGGCAAACTGGAGCCACTACAACAACATGGTAGGGGCAACGGACAGACAAGTAATGGGGCCCATTGTTACGCTTTTCCTGGGAGATCAGAAGCGGAGACATCAGATGCGGTATCACAGGTAATCTTTTGGTTTGTGATTGCATGGATTCTGTATTATTTGATCCTGGCTCCACGTTTTTATATGTATCTTCTTCATTTGCTACTGGTCTTAATTTACCTTGTAAATTGGTTGACATACCTATTCGTGTGTCTACTCCGGTAGGTGAGTCGGTGATAGTTGAAAAAGTATATAGGTCTTGCTTGGTGACTTTTGTGGGGAGCAACACTTATGTAGATTTGGTCATCTTAAAGATGGTTGACTTTGATGTAATTCTGGGTATGACTTGGCTTTCTCCAAATTTTGCAATCTTGGATTGTAATGCTAAAACTGTGACGTTAGCCAAGCCTGGGACAGATCAGTTAGTGTGGGAGGGCGACTACACTTCCACTCCGGTTCGTATCATCTCCTTTCTTCGCGCTAAGAGAATGGTTAGTAAGGGGTGTTTAGCTTTCTTTGCACATCTCAGGGATGACACTACTCAAGTACCTCCAATTGAGTCGGTTTCGGTAGTCCGTGAGTTTCTGGATGTGTTCCCGGCAGATCTTCCTGGTATGCCACCGGATAGAGATATTTATTTTTGCATCGATTTGGAACCAGGTACTCGCCCCATTTCTATACCCCCTTATAGAATGGCTCCCGCTGAGTTAAGAGAGTTAAAGGCCCAACTTCAAGAGTTGTTAAGCAAAGGCTTCATTAGACCAAGTGAATCTCCTTGGGGTGCTCCGGTGCTATTTGTGAAGAAGAAGGATGGGAGTTTTCGGATGTGCATAGACTACCGGCAGTTGAACAAGGCAACTATTAAGAACAAGTATCCCATTCCTCACATTGATGACTTGTTCGATCAGTTACAAGGTGCTTGTGTCTTCTCAAAAATTGACTTGAGATCCGGTTATCATCAATTGAAAATACGGGCAACGGATGTGCCAAAGACTGCTTTTTGAACTAGGTATGGGCACTACGAATTTGTGGTAATGTCTTTTGGTCTTACGAATGCCCCTGCTGCTTTCATGACCTTGACGAACGGGATCTTCAAGCCATATCTGGATCTCTTTGTGATCGTATTTATTGATGATATACTGATATACTCACAGAGTAAGAAGGAACATGAGGAGCATTTGAGAATGGTGTTAGAGTTATGAGGAAGAAGAAGCTTTATGCCAAATTCTCCAAGTGTGAGTTTTGGCTAGATTCAGTGTCCTTCTTGGGACATATGGTTTCTAAGGAGGGAGTGATGGTGGATCCATCTAAGATTGAGGTAGTGAAAAATTGGGTAAGACCTACTAACGTGTCAGAAATAAGGAACTTTGTTGGTTTAGCTAGCTACTACCGCCGATTTGTCAAGGGATTCTCTTCTATTGCTTCCCAATTAACGAACTTGACTAAGCAGAATGTTCCATTTGTATGGTCGGATGAGTGTGAGGAAAGCTTTCAGAAACTCAAGACCTTGTTGACTGCTGCACCAATTCTTACCTTGCCAGTAGAGGGTAAAAACTTCATTGTTTATTGTGATGCATCCTATTCGGGTTTGGGTGCAGTGCTAATGCAAGAGAAGAATGTGATTGCTTATGCTTTGAGGCAATTAAAGCTGCATGAACGTAACTATCCGACCCATGATTTTGAGTTGGCCGCGGTAGTATTTGCACTAAAGCAATGGAGACACTATTTGTATGGGGTTAAGTGTGAAGTCTATACGGATCATCGTAGCCTACAGTATGTCTTTACTCAGAAGGATTTGAATTTGAGACAGAGGAGATGGATGGAACTACTGAAGGACTACGATATCACTATTCTGTATCATCCGGGAAAGGCTAATGTTGTGGCAGACGCCCTAAGTAGAAAGGCAGGAAGCATGGGAAGTCTAGCTCATTTGCAAGTTTCTAGACGCCCGTTGGCTAGAGAAATCCAAAACTTGGCTAATGACTTTATGAGGCTAGAAGTAAATGAGAAGGGAGGATTTTTGGCTTGTGTGGAGGCGAGATCTTCTTTTCTTGACAAGATCAAGGAAAACAGTTTGATGATGAGAAACTAAGTCGAATCGGGATATGGTGTTGCGAGGAGAGGCTAAGGAAGCAATAATTGAAGACGAAGGTGTTTTGAGGATTAAGGGAAGGGTATGTGTGCCTCGTGTTGATGACTTGATCCACACTATTCTTACAGAGGCTCATAGTTCCGGATACTCTATACATCCTTGTGCAACCAAGATGTACCGCGACCTAATACAACACTTTTGGTGGAGTAGAATGAAGCGTGACATTGTGGATTTTGTTGCCAAATGTCAAAATTGTCAACAAGTAAAGTATGAACACCACAGGCCCGGAGGACCACTTCAGAGAATGCCCATTCCTGAATGGAAGTGGGAGAGAATTGCAATGGACTTCGTGGTTGGTCTTCCAAAGACATTGGGTAAGTTTGATTCCATTTGGGTAATTAAAGACAGATTAACTAAGTCCGCTCACTTCATTCCGGTAAAGGTGACCTACAATGCAGAGAAGGTAGCCAAAATCTACATCTCAGAAATTGTTCGATTGCATGGAGTTCCACTTTCAATCATATCAGATAGAGGTACGCAGTTTACTTCTATGTTTTGGAGAACATTGCATGCGGAATTAGGTACTAGGTTGGACCTCAGTACTGCGTTTCACCCTCAAACTGATGGTCAGTCTGAGCGAACGATTCAAGTGTTGGAGGATATGCTTCGTGCTTGTGTGATAGAATTTGGTGGTCATTGGGATAACTTCTTACCCTTAGCGGAGTTTTCATACAATAATAGCTATCACTCCAGTATTGATATGGCTCCATTTGAAGCATTGTATGGGAGGAGATGTAGGTCTCCCATTGGTTGGTTTGATGCATTTGAGGTTAGACCTTGGGGTACTGATCTGTTGAGGGATTCAATGGAGAAGGTGAAATCTATTCAAGAAAAGCTTCTAGCGGCACAAGGTAGGCAAAAGGAGTATGCAGACCGAAAGGTTAGGGACTTGGAGTTTATGAAGGGTGAACAAGTCTTGCTGAAGGATATTGGTCCATTTGAAGTACTTAAGCAAGTAGGGGAGGTGGCTTATGAATTAGCCTTGCCTCCAGGGCTGTCCGAAGTGCATCCGGTATTTCATGTGTCCATGTTGAAAAGATACCATGGGGATGGAAACTACATCATCCGTTGGGATTCGGTTCTGCTTGATGAGAATTTGACTTATGAGGAGAAACCTGTTGCTATTTTAGATAGAGAAGTTCGCAAGTTGAGGTCGAGGGAGATTGCATCCATCAAAGTTCAATGGAAGAATCGACCAGTTGAAGAGGCCACTTGGGAGAAGGAGGCTGATATGCGAGAAAAATACCCACATCTGTTTACAGATTCAGGTACCCCCTTTCGCCCTTTCTTTTCTTGTGATCGTTCGAGGGCAAACGATGGGTAAATTGGTATCTATTGTAACGACCTGTTTAGTCGTTTTGAGCAGCAGATTTTATTTCTGGAAAAACTGGCTGATGTGACGGACACCACGACGGACCGTCATGGGCATGACGGACCGTCGAGGATGTCTCGTTCCAAAATACTTAGAAATTAAAAAATTGTGTGCTGAAATCGACTCTCTGAACTTCGTGACGGAATGGCAGGATGGACCGTCACAGGCGTGACGAACCGTCACAGACTCTTTGGTGGAAATTGAGTCTCTGAACTTCGCGACGACCTGTAGGACGGACCGTCGCAGGCACGACAGGCCGTCACAGGTTGCGTAATCCCCAGTCTGGGTTGGATTTCTGGTTAAGTTTTAAAGGGGCGTTTTGGACTATTCCTGCTATAATTATAAATTTCGTGGGTTAACATAATAACTCAGTTTCTTGGGGGATAAAAGAGGTAACTTGAGTTAATTAGTGGGTTACTATTGCAATCTTTTATACTTAATTATATACTAAATAGGGTAAGAAAGAGGGTTTGAATAAGAAAAATAGAAAGAACAAGAGAGGGAGAACGAGAGAAGAGAGAAACGAAGAGGAAACAAAGCCTTGGAATTTGCTTGCTTGATCACGAAATCTTCGGTGGAGGTAGGTTATGGTTTTATGCTATTCGTAGTAAACTCTTAATAGCGAATGATATGTATTGGTCGTATTGTAAACCATTCTATATGCTTAATTGTATGCTTGCATGAATGTGATTACATGATTGTGATAAAATAAGCATGATGAAGCTATTGAATCCTAAATCTTGAAGAAACCCTAATTTACCTTGTTAATGATGATGCCTTGGTATAAAAGAAGGCTTGATGAAACTAAAGTAATGAGATTGATGATGCCTTGGTATAAGAGAAGGCTTGATGAATTGATAGAATTAAGGGATCGGGTGTCACGAACCGACACGTAGAATTAGGGGATCGGAGTGTCACGTTCCGACACATAGAATTAAGGGATCGGGTGTCACGAACCGACACATAGAATTAGGGGATCGGAGTGTCACGTTCCGACACATAGAATTAAGGGATCGGGTGTCACGAACCAACACGTAGAACTAGGGGATCGGAGTGTCACGTTCCGACACATAGTAGTACGGGATCGGAGTGTCACGTTCCAAACATAGTAGTAGGGGATCGGAGTGTCACGTAACGACACAAGAGGAGTAAAGATAATGAGGGAGCGGAGTGTCACGTACCGACACAAGAGAAATAAAGATGATGAATCTTGAAAGATGCTAATATACTCAATCTAATGAACCTAATTCCCAAATGAGTATGGTATTGAGGCTTGAGTCCTCATGGATGAACGTGGTAGTACTTATTGATAATTATAGTGCTTGTTGTTGCTACATGTTGAGTATTATAGTTGAATTATGATATTACTCGATATATGTTGTTTTCTATTTTGAGTTGGCCAATGATACCTACTCAGTACTTGTGTTTTGTACTGACCCCTATTTGTATGTTTCTTTCTTCGTTATTTGTGGAGTGCAGCAAACGTGCCGTCGTCTTCAACTCAACAGTAATTCTAGCCAGTCTTCGTCACACCGGATCTTCAGGGTGAGCTAATACTTCTAGCTTGGACTGGATCTTCTTCTTCAAGTCTTGATGCCTTGAACTTCCGGCATGGACTAGCTTTTTACTTGTTTTTGCTTTCTTAGATACTCTTAGTTTAGTAATTTGAGGATAGATGTTCTTGTGATGATGACTTCCAGATTTTGGGGATAATAATAGTTATGGAATTGTTTTTCATTAATGAGTTTAAGTCTTCCGCATTACTTTTGTTGATATTGTATTAAAAGGTTGGGGTTTACATTGGTTGGTTCGCTCACATAGTAGGTTAAGTGTGGGTGCCAGTCGCGGCTCGGTTTTGGGTCGTGACAACTATGAAACTTGGAAGTAAAATTAAAATTTGAAACCAAGTTTAGGGTCCAATATGTATAATGCCATAAAATAATATAAGAATTGCAAAAAATACTAAAACAGAACAGACTTTATTTCTACATAACTAGTCTTTCTATATAACTATAAATACCTCTGATGCGGTGGTTCATAGGAAGCACCTTTATTTCTTATATTTCCAACTCTGTCTTGTGATATCATAACACGAGCATAAAGCACCTGACTCTAAGTTGATGATGAATAAAATCTGCCCATCACAAAACATGCATGAAAATATGACATGGGTATGATTTTTGGTGGTATGTGCATACACATTGTACGATACTGAATAATATGACTCTCCCATTCTTCTTTCCGCATTTTTCATAAAACCCGCAAGTGAATATATTCACATGACCATTTTGGGAAATTAATGATTGATGGCTTACCCCTCACTTTTATCAAGTCGTAATACCACCACTTAGATGAATTCTTCAATACAATAAGTTTGAAACTTTAAGTTTTAATATCAAATCCATCTATAGCAAGAATTCCTCCATGGAAAACAAATCTACATGTAACTCCATTGATGCAAACTCTGGGCTTGTACGAAACATTTCTGGAAATCCTTTGAGTCTTTCTCCATGATTTGTCAATACCTAATGTAAAAACACACTATTTTATGTACAATCTCGCTACCATCTCGTGTCAAAAGAACTTTGTACTTGTTTTCTTCTGGCTCAAAACCTAACCAATAGTAAAGTAGAGACTGATCATCATTTAGTTTGGGAAGATATCTTACTTCTCCTGTACTGGGGTTTAAAATTGCAACAGGTTTTTGAATGAAAAATAAACCGTTAACACAATTGATATTAGAACTTATAGGGATATAAAATGTTGGGTTTCAACAGAACTCCGAATTTGAAAAGGTCTAGAAGCAGAGCTTTTTCCATATTCCTTTAGCTGATCAGTGATGCAATAAAATTCCCTTTCGTTCAAGAAGTATCTTGTTCTACCTTTACGGATTATAGAATGAGATGTATTGATATCGGTAAAATATGATTCAAAAACAAGAGAATTAAAGAATTTAGTAACGCACTTGAAACACATTATTGAGTTGACATGAAGCCATGTGAATATTTGAATGACTATTTCTTCGGGAATTGATGGATTCATCTTCTTGTACACAAGTTTGATGTTTTATCTTAAGATAATAAAGAAACAAACAAGAGTTGCACCTCGCAGTCCAAAAAAAATCTAATGAAATCGTGCCCTGCTCAATTTTTCTTTTTCCTACAATATTTTGTTTAGAGTTTTTTTTTTAAAAAAAAAAACAATTCAATTTTTTGCAATGATATTGTTTTTAGGATTTTAAAACAAAAAAATCATTTTTTTGGCAGTTCTAATTGTAATGTTTTTAGGATTTTAAAACAAGAAAAAATAGAGTTATACAAGGAAACGGAGAGCCAAACAGGACATCAATAAAAGGTTAAAACAAAATAAACATTATGAATTCTTCCAGCAAAATACCTAACGATATAATATTTGAAATATTCTCATGGCTTCCTGTCAACTCATTAATGCGTTTAAAGTGTGTTTCAAAATTATGTAATTCGACTGAATTGGAGTTTGATTTTTTGGATACCCATATATGATGTTCTACTGGCACAAAATTCCTTCGGAAAGGATTGACAAATTTTGGAAAATTTACAATCATATCCCTACATATTCTCATTTTAGTTCATGCGTTAATGGTTTATTTTTTTATTGGAGAACATTGTCTCTACTAACTATCAATCCCAGCACAAAAGAAGTAAGATTTCTGCCCAATTCATATAAACGTTTCCTTTGTGTAACTATTCGTTAGATTTTGAACCAAAAGAAAGAAAGTACAAAGTTGTCTCAACAAAATATCATGCTCAACAAGGATACATAAAATATTGGATTTTCACATTAGGCATAGACAAATCATTGAGAGAGAGTCAAAGCATTTTCTTTTGTGTTCCGTCTAGTAGTCCCAATGTTTGCATTAGTGGATTTATTCATCAATTCATTTATGAGTCTGTTATAAACGGTTACAGATTTTCTATTGTTGCATTTGATGTTATATTGGAAAAATGTGAAATTATTGCATTGTGGGAAGCATTTGGGTTGCACTGTCATGAGATGATAGAGGTTGAGGGTAAATTAGCAGCCATAGATTATGATTATGAAAGTAGACAAAGTGGATACTTGGATATGTGGATTTTAGAGCAGACTCAAACAAAGTAATGGGAGAGACACATCATTCATTTTCCCTTGATATTGGAATGATAAAAAAACCTATAGTTATATCATTCTGCACTACTAATAATGGAGAGATTGTATTTTTCATGTACTTAAGTCCAAGTGTTGTTAGTTGTTTCTCTTATGATGTCATAAGAAAGAGTTGGAGGGAATTAAAAATCAAGGGTTTTCAAAAGGATAACAACATCAATGACATTTATAGTTATGTTGAATGTCTTGTTTACTTTGGATAATTTTGTACAGGAAGGCATCATAAGTGCTTGTATGTCCTTTAATTTTTATTCAATTTGTGTAACTTAAGCCAATAGGATTGTAGCATTGGTGTTAAAATTATCCAAATAGAAAATTATTATATTTATTGTTATGTTGCAAGTCTCATTTTCTTTGGATTATTTAGAATTTTGGTGTAGGTAATGATTTCACTACTTTTTCTTGTTGTTCTCTACATTGTAGATGTTTTCTAGATAAAACAACTTAATATAGTATTTTAAGTGAACTTTACTATCATTGAGTTTTTCAATGACATCATTGATATAAGTATCGATACTGTGGTGAGTAAGATCATTCTATCATGTGGAGGATATATTCTATTAACCTTGGGTACTTGAGGAAAATAATTTCATGAAGAAGACATTGTGCATTCAGTGGACTTGATTTTCTTCTTTAAGAAAAATATTTTGTATATTATTTCTAATATGTTTTTTATTCTATTTTCTATACTGCTTTAATTTTCTAGTTTTGAAAATACTCTTAAAACTTTGTTGTTCTTACAAAGTTCTCCAAAGTTTTTCTTTTAACTATCATAGGAACATTGTTATATTTCCAACTCTTCGGATAGGCGAATACATGATGAACAATAAAAATTCAATAACAATTAAAAAATATTGTTATAAGTTTGTAAATGTGACACTAAAGGAATATCAATTCAATAACTTTGTGTATGAGTACGAATTTCAAAATTAATAATTTTAAAATTGAGATCAAACACAAGGTTTGTTAAAAATAAATAAGAAAAGGAAGACATATAAAAGGGGAAAATACTAAATATATGATATTAAGGATAATTTTAGTAGTTCACCTGGTTGACTACCTAAAAACTTATTGATGAGAGTGCAACTTTCGACATTGTAATCTCCTTCCTCATATTTCTTTTCAATAACAATTAAAAAATACTATTAAGATAAATCATACAAAGAAAAATCAAATCATTTAACATTCAATGAGCAAATAAATAGAGTTACCCCATTCAATCGATATTTAAATAATTTGTATTTTGTGATATCTTCATCTTTATTCCTTTTCTGGACGATTATTGAGGAAACTTCCTCTAAGATTTATGTATATCCATTCAAAATTTCATAGTAAATGAATAAATGAGAAAAAAAGAAGAAAATGTAAAAAAGAATTCAGAAATGACAAGAACAACCGAACTGATTTGAAGAGTTGTCCGGGCTTTTGGATGGACGGGGGAGAAATAGAATAGTTTGGCGGCGATTGGAGAAAGTAAAAAAAATTAGGGCTTAGAGAAAAGGAATATTGGGTCACCTGTTTAAATAGAATGAAAGACAAAGTTTACGCGGATCAATTGGGTTAAGTTTTGGGTTTTGTAATGGGTCATGAATTGGATCAAGTTGTGAGTCAAAATTGGATGTGAATTTAACCAATTTTTTTGAAAGAGCTTGAAAATTTTATTAACGTTTATCATCTAAATATTAAAATATATTAAGATGATATTGACAAAATCGTATCAAATTTATAATAATAAATAAAATCATAAGTTTTGTACAGAAGACAAGTACATACGTAATTTTGTTGGAACTAAAAATGTAATTAAATTTTTTAAGAAATGGATATAATAATTACAACAACAACAACAATAACAACAACAATAATGATGTAACATAGAGAATATTATATTTAGATATAATATGAGTGATAAAATATTGCATAAAATTTTGAATATAATTATTAGAATGTATGAATTTTGCAACAATTTCTTGTTGTGATACTTCAATATTGTTGCCAAAAATGCTTTTGGCAATAAGAAAAAAATAGTGTAGAAAGTCTTGATGTCTATATTATTGGAAAAATTTATGCAATGATAAATAATATTGTTACTGAAAGCTAATTATTTACACAACAAAAAAAGTTATTCCCATTGATAAGATTTTATTGGTAAAAAAATCACATCGATATGACTTATGCAATTATTTAGCAACAAAAATAATGTTGCAAGAATTTATTTTTTTCTCAATAATCTTAATGTTGTAGAAAAAGGGACAAGAAAATTGGTTAATAATATTTTACACATATTTTTAGCAACAACTTTATCATAAAAAATCAGTTATTTCTACAATAACATATTATCATATTTAATTTTATTAATAATTTATTCGTAATTATTTCATACACAGTAACTCCCCTATTTTTTAGCAAGTCTCTCTCTCTCTCTCTTAAGTATTCCAAGGTCAATATATAAAACTAATGGAATTTAAATTTTTTTAAATAATAGACATTTTATGTAAAATATGATTTCAAGCAATATTTGTTAGGATCGAATCCACAAAGACACTTGATGAATGAATAAGACAAGAACTTTCAAGGGAAAAAGACGAGAGATCTAGAGAAAGAAAGAGAGAAACCAATATTTCGTGGTAAAACCCCGTGAGTAAACTACCACGGCGGTGGGTATATATATTAATAATTCAGAGTATTTTAGGTTACAGAGAATAAATGGAGAATAAATATTGCAGCCTAAAATTTGGAGCGTAAACATTAATATATGATAGTACATCAAATATTAATCAGGCTCCACAACCTAACAATTCTCAAACTTGGAGACTGATTCAATCATCCAAAAAATATATTCTCAAAAATAAAATCTTCATCATCATCTTTACCGCACCGCAACATTTGTAGCAACAACTAGAGAAGACCAACCGAGGTTTTGCATAACCCAGTTTCCCAACATCAACACATTTCGTCAACATGTCTGTCGGGTTCTTTGCACCCTCTATCTTCTCCAAGAACATATCACCATCCTCCAGTGCCCTGAGAGTGAAATGGTACCACCTTCTGATGTACTTTGTCTTCGAATGATTGACTAGATTTTTCCCCAACTGTATGGAACTGTGGCTATCTGAGTAATGAATCTTCTCACTCTGCTTCTTGCCGAATTCCTCCAGATAATCTGCCAGCCATATTATCTTTTTCCCAGCTTCAGCTATTGCCACATACTCAGCTTCAGTAGATGAAAGAGAAACACACTTCTGAAGCCTGGACATCCAACTCACTGGTGTTCCACCTATGGTGTAAATGTACCCGCATGTACTCTTGCTCGAGTCCAATCCCCACCAAGATCAGCATCTACAAAACCTTGTAGAGTCACCTTGCCTTTGCTAAAACAAAGTGAAATACTAGATGTACCTCTCATATATCTCAAAAGCCACTTCACAATTTCAAAATGCTCTTTCCTCGGGTTCACCATGTACCTGCTAACCACTCCCACTGCATGTGCTATATCAGGTCTAGTGCAGACCATAGCATACATCAAACTTCCAACTGCTGAAGCATATAGAACAAGTGTCATATCCTCATGCTCCTCGGCTGTCTTGGGTGACTGCTCCTTTGACAATTTAAACTGATTTTCCAATGGAGTAGTCCTGGGTTTAACATCATTAACCCTAAATTTTCTCAACACCTTCTCAATTTACAACTCCTGAGATAGATTTAAAGTGCCAGCAGATCTATCCCGAGAAATCCTCATCCCTAAAATCTGCTTTGCTGGACCCAAATCTTTCATCTCAAACACTCCAGACAACCTAGTCTTCAGATTATTAATCTTCCTCATACTAGATTCTGCAATCAACATATCATCCATATACAAGAGTAGAAAGACATATGAATCAATGTTTTTCTTGAAGTAACAACACGGATCCTTTTCAACTTTGAAAAATTCACTCTTGGTCATGAAGGAGTCAAACTCCTTGTACCACTGCCTTGGTGCTTGCTTTAGTCCATACAAGCTCCTGGTGAGCTTGCACACCATGTGTTCCTTGCCTGGAACAACAAATCCTTCCGGTTGCTGCATATAGATCTCTTTGTCCAAATATCCATGTAAAAATATTATTTTTACATCCATGATCTAGATGAAAATTTTCCGATGCAACAATAGTCAACAGAATTTGAATAGAGGTTAATTTCACAACATGAGAAAATATTTCAGCATAATCAATACCTTTCCCTTGTGAATATCCTGCAACCACTAAACGAGCCTTGAACTTTCTTTTGTCATCTGGTTCTGTCTTGATTCTGAACACCAACTTGTTCAGCAAGGTTCTCTTCCCTGCAGGTAACTAAGTCAACACCCATGTGTTGTTCTCCTCAAGTGACCTCATCTCATCATCCATGGCTTGCTCCCACTTGATCGAATTCTCCCCCTGTAGGGCCTCATCAAAAGACTCTCGTTCCCCCTCATCAGTAAGCAATAGATAGTGTAATGAAAGTGAATACCTATCTGGTGCCCTAATGGTTCTGCATGATCTCCTTAATACATGCTCAGGTGTAACTTGCTCCACTTTAGATTCTTCAGTAGGAGTTGGTTGAGTATCTTCTTCAACATCTCTGGGGTTACTCTTCTCCAACTCAGCCTCAACTCCCACTTGCTTTGTAATCTCTAAAACCTTCTGCTCTCTGTCCTTGTATAGGACAGACTCATCAAATGTCACATCATAATGTCTCAGGATCTTTCTGTTCTTTTCATCCCAAAACATGTAACCAAAAAATCAGAACCATAGCCTATGAAGTAACACTTCACAACCTTGGCATCAAGCTTGTCTCTCTTTTCTGGATCAACATGAACATAACAAGTGTAACCAAAAGTCCTCAAGTGTGAGTACTTGAGTTCTTTTCCTGTCCACACCTCCTCTGGAATCTTGAACCCTAAAGGAACTGATGGTCCCCTGTTGATCAAGTATGCAGCTGTGCTTACAGCATCCGCCCAAAATGTTTTGGGCAGCACATAGTGTATCCTCATACTCCTTGCACGCTCATTCAATGTTCTGTTCATCCTCTCAGCAATTCCATTCTGCCTTGCCTTACCAGGAACTGTTCTCATCAATATGATTCCCTCAACTACACAGAATGCCTTGAACTCTAATTTGTCATACTCTCCTCCATTGTCAGACCTTAGGCATTTGACTTTCAAAACGGTCTGATTCTCAACTTCAGCTTTCCACTACTTGAAAGTTGCAAACACATCTGACTTACTGTATAAGAAGTAAACTCAGACCTTCCTGCTAAAATCATCATTGAAGGTAACATAGAATCTGGATCCTCCAAGTGATGATACTGGAGATGGTCCGCAAACATATGTATGGACCATTTCAAACCGCACTTTCTTTGGCTCTCTAGGAGTCTTTGTGAAGCTTACTCTTTTCTGTTTGCCCATAACACAGCTCTTGCAGAGACCCATATCAACAGACTTTAGACCCTCTAATGCTCCTTTTGCAACCAGCATCTTCATTCCTTTAGCACTCATGTGTCCAAGTCTGTTGTGCTATATACATGAAACGGAAATATCTCCAGCAACAACGGCCATGTTAATACACCCTGCAGTGGTGTACAAGGTTCTAGATTTTGTGCCATGAGCTACTACCATATCACCTTTCACAATCTTCCACGAACCTTTCCCAAACTCTGCTGCATATCACGTGCTATCCAACTGACCAACAAAGATCAGATTTTTCTTGAGCCTAAAAATATATATGACATTTATTTATGCAATAAGAAGTTGGGTTTGAGTCTCAATGCTCCATATTGATGATATTATGATGACTAAGGGAAATAATGAGTTTTTTATAAAATTAGTCATGAAATATATCTCGTTGAAGCAGATCCATTTCCCAAAGTGAATATAGCAGTGCATAAATGTCTAAAAGAAGACAATTGATTAAATGATGCACATGAATATGGAATGAGATACTAAGTTATCAAAATTTGATGTACTTAGATGATTTTGTTTCATTCATGAAGAATGAGAGTCTTTGATAAATGGTAAAATACAGATCCATTCTTTAGAGTGAATGAGGTGATAAGACACCATGCTAGACGTGAATTTTCTTGTACTGCTTGTTAACAAGGCAAGTTAATTGTGAGACCATCATAAACGAAAGTTGAGATTGAATTCTCTGCGTTCTAGGAACGTATACAGATATTTGTGGACCTAGTCATACACTTAGTGGATTGTTTAGATATTTAGTGGTCCTAATAAATGTTTCTTCTATATTGTCTCATGTGTGCCTATTATTATCTCGCAACTTGATGTTTGCAAAAATGTTGGCACAAATAATATGTTACATGCACAATTTTCTTCAGATTAGTTCATTCAATGATGGGATCACGACTCACCTAAAGGGTAAAGTAATTGAGAAGAAATATATCTGAAAATTACTCTTGGAGTAATAAAATTAAAATTTACTCATATAATAATAAATTAGAAATTTACTAAAGCAGAAGGCACATGTCGTAGTAAACTTTGAGTTTACGAGTACTTATAATTTTATTAATTTCCATGAATAATTTGGTCATCCCAAAGATATGTATACTGAGTAATGGACATACATTGAAAAACTTAAAGATTCTTCAAGAATTCTTTTGTTGTTTGTTCTCATGACAAGTTGATTGGATCAACTAATGTTGAGATTAAATCTCTAAATTCTGAAAAGTATAAAAGGTGAATATGGGTTCGTTCACCTATCATGTGACATGATAAAAGGATACATCTATAAGATAATCACATGTGCGTTTGTTGTCAACCAGTAGTGTGACATTTACAAAATTGTTTGTGCAAAAATAATTGAGTTAAGAACACAATTTCAAAATATGTAATCAAGACAATATATCTTGATAATGTTATTAAATACTCAAGATGTTGTGACACTAAATGTCTGAGATAGTGAAATCATTGTCTGTGAAAATAAAGCTCCATGTGTTGATTTGAAATATAATACCGCATACAAAAGTAATTGTATGGATCAAACCAACAAATTATGATCTGATTTTCTTTCTATTTATTTATGATCAGGGACCAAATATTTTTCAAATTATTATTTTGGTATGTAGTATATAATCAACGAATATACAATGATGCACAAAGATAGATTATCCAAAAGATTGAGATATATGTTAGTTTATCTAACATAAGGGGGAGACTAGAAGCAACACAAGAGTTGTAAATATATCTATTGAATGTCCCTTAAGGATAAAGTTTATGACATGCATGAAGCGTGATAGACTAGTCAATTCTAAAGAAAATAATCCTTGAAAAAGGGGAGGATCGAAGAATCAAAATGATCATAATAAGGAAACAATGTGCTCTTGGAGAGCCTACGACATAACACTTTATGAAACCTCATGAGAGGGGTCGCTACCTAAAAATAATGATGTGATGAGATCTCAATAAATTTTGTCGTATTGTGAATCGATACAAAATGGTGTATCGTTGACGATATCTTTGATACAATAACGCGTAATATTGTAAAACATTATGAGGATATGAATTCTACATCTATTAAAGCATGCTTGTGTAGAAATAATCATCAAGTGAATAGTGGAATGATGCATCTTGGTAAGCGTAAAGCTTATTTGACTTGCAATCTAGGAACTAGAAGATGTCATACATCTAATTATAAGTGTTGTTACTTGACAAAATTGATATGAAAATATCCAATGGGTTCAAAATCTAAAGCATATACAAGTTTTTGGAAAACTTGTTTATCATCCTCATAAGGATTAAATAGATTTAAAATGCATAGAGCATATACAAGTATTATTATGCAAGTTGATGACTAGAATTGAAACTCTTGGCAATAGATTATTTGCTTAAAAAAGTTGAAGTAAGGAACTTGCAGAAATCTTTGACCCTGAAGGAAAGATTTATAAAAGCAGATAGAAGAAAGCATATTTCATCAAGGTTTTTCTACACTCATGAGCTCCCAAGAATGATGATATCAACATGCAATGTGTTTGTTCAAATAATACTACAATTGATTTATCAACAAAGTCTCTACCAACTACAACTTTCAAGAAGTTGATAGTCAAGATTGGAAAACGAAGATTGTAGTCTCTGAATTGATGTTTTCATTAGGGGGAGTTAATACGCGATGTACTCTTTTTTCCTCACAAGGTTTTGTCCCACTGGGTTTTCCTTGTAAGGTTTTTAATGAGGCATCCATATCGCGTATTATTAGATATGTGTACTCTTTTTCCTTCACTAGATTTTTTCCCACTGGATTTTATCTAGTAAGATTTTAACGAGGCACATAATCTACCGACATTTAAGGGGGAGTGTTATAAACATATTTGTGTTATAGTGAATGTCTAATTATGTGGATTCCTTGTAGGATATGGTTAGGAATCCTACTTTGGGACCAAGTAAGGTTTTCCTTATAAATAAAGAGTTTTCCTTCATTGTAAATAAGATTTGTGAAAGATCAATGAATCATGAATATATTTCAAGATGAATAAGAAATCTTTTCTCTTCTTCCTACTTTCTTCTTCTTCTAATTTCATATAGTTTCATAACAATTTCTCATTTGTTAATTTTTTTCCATCTATTAATTTCTCGCTGGTCCTTTGTTTTGGCTCGTTTTTATCATTTTCTTTTTTTTTTAGTTTCACAAACTTATTTTATTTAAATAATATATTTGTTCTAACTTTTTACTATCTTAAATATTTATTTAAGTAAAATTACAACATTTTTAAAATTTATCTATTTAATGTTAGTCTTTTCTTAATCGTCCAAATTATTTAAAATATTGTTATCAACAAAAATAATATTAGTCGAGTTATATGTAGATTGATTAATCTGTGGTAACTTCGCATTCAAAATATACTGCACAACTAAAAGAACACACTTTATTTAACGATAATTATAATCTTGAAAATAAAAAATTGAAATATTTTCCAAAATTAAATGAAGAAACTATTAGAAAAAGGTTGTAATTTTTCATTAATCATAGATTTTCATGAATTATGTTGATTTTATTTAAAAAATTCAGAAGGAAAAAGAGCTTCATTAATTTTTCAATAATGCCTGTTAATTTAGTACAACATAACAAAATAGTAGACCAATGATATTTGTAAATATTATTTTTCTTTGGAATGAACACAACTTTTTAGAAATTATGAGACTCATAATAATCAAATATTGAATTCACTTTTGATTAAATTTATTTAAGTTTATAAATGAGTGGGTATGTGACTATCTAAAAGTTATTTAAGTTAAATGAATTATGTTGAAAAAAAATTAAAACAAGATACAGTACCATACACTCATTTTTTATAACGTTTTAAGTTTTTTTTATGTCTTTATATTTTTTTTAAGTGGTAAAAGATTTGTTTTCATTTTTATACCGGATATATATAACAAAATTTATATATATCATGGATCAATATATCATCCCAACTTGTAGATTTAGAAACGAGAGAATCGAAGTGAGCTATGTTAATAAATGAGTGAGTCAATAACCATAACAAAGTTGAATGGATTGGCTGAATTATGTTTGCCATGGGCTAATTTTATGGGTAATTTTATGGAAATCTTACTAGTTTAGGAGCTAATTACATAGATAAAGACTAGTTTGTAATATTACGAATCTTATCAGATTTTGATGCATCCTAATACGTCCAGATACATATATTTTGAAAAATATAAATTCAAAATTTTATGTAATTGTGACTTGAACTAACATTGAATAGATCTATATAATGGATTTGGGTTAGCATGCCTAGCAGCTGCACTATTTTCTTTTTCTTTTTTGATGGTTTTTTCATTTTAATTTCTTTGTCTTGTTTTTTAGTTTTTTATATATTTAAATATTATTTACTATATACTATAAATCATTATAATTACCAACCTAAGATACTTCATCTTATAGCAAATGATCATGACAAGCCTAAACGAGTTCACCCTCCATATATTTTTAATTAAAAGCTTCAATTTTCTTCCCCCACTAAAAAACTAAAACTCCCAATTCACATACCCAAACACAACCATCGGTGAGCAACTTGTGTTCACCCTCTTTCGATTGTCAAAGTACTAGAGAATAGGTAGCCTACCTCAGAGATGAAATCTCCAACTTAACCCTCATTGACGCTCAGAAACTCGTCAAGAGATAAGCTTGGATTTTAGATGTTCGCCAACTTAACCCTTTGCATCGCCGTCGTCTCCACCCTTGTGGAGTACCAGTAGGTGCTCCAGCAGTGAATGATGAGAGATGAAATTTCATATAGTAATCGACAAATTTTTGAGTAGTAATGAAAAGCGCATAAGACAGGAAGGAGACGAGATACAACACGGTGAGAGAAGCCAATGAAAAAGAAGTGAGGAAAATGTTGACACCCAATTTCGACCTTCTTCGGTATAAATTAGTTCTCGAGCTTTTTAAATTTTCCAAACTATTTAAATTAGTTTTATAAATTTTGGGAAAAAATATAAATTTTGCGTTATTTTAAATACGTTTGCCATTTTCTTATAATTTTTTGATGCTATATATGTTTTACATAATTATGTATATAATTAGTATATTTTATGATTATTAAAAAAAAATCATCTCAAAAAGATTTTAATTTTAGTAAGTATGCTATTAAATTAGTTTAGTTAAAATAATGATTATATTTTATAGTCACTAGATTACAACTAAGTTAACCATTTTATTTCGTTAAAATTAAGAAGTTCGTTGATTAATTGTATTAATTCACCTTGTTTAGGATTTAACCAAATTTGGTAATTTAAGTGTAGGCCTTTTTACCAATTTCATGTGCAGCCCACTATATTTCTTCAACTTAACCCAACTCTTAATTCCAAGGCCCATTTCTAATATTTCTCACAAAGTACCCAGCCCACAAAACAATTCAAAACCATGCGCAAAGCTTAAAAAGGGTAAATCACATAAATGTGCAATATTTAAAAAATATTTACCATTTATGTCAATAAAAATTTTCTAACTAAATATAACAATTTTTAAGAATTAAAAAGTTTTAAGGTTTATCTTTCTTCGCTTCTTTTTCTGCTTTATTTCTCTTCCTCCTCTTCTTTTTTTTTTATTTTTCTTCGTCGTCGTTTCTTACTGTGTCATCTTCCTTATTTTTACTTTATTCTTCTTCTTTTTTAAAAAATTTTTGTTTAAATAATTTTTTTAAATCAGTTTTTTGCCATATTTCACTAATTTATCAAAAAACATAACGAGAAAAGTAATAGAAAATCAAAAAATTGTACAATATCATGTTCTCAAATCGAAATTTTAAATCTATAAAACAATAGAAACTAGTGTTTACCGTTGATGGTAATTATAAAGATTCAAATTTTGAATTGATTATTGGAATTTTATAAATTTGTAATTAGTTTGGATAGGTTGTTTCTACAAATAATTGAAAATGTCATTTGGAGTTTATATCCCAATTTTAAGAGGGATTCGTTAAGTTTATAATTGATTTTGGAGAAATATTAGATTGAAACTCGAAAAAGGTGAAGTTTATGGAACGGTATTGTGATGTATTAAAGTTGTATTATATATGTTTCATAATTGTATTAAAATTATATTAAATTCAAGAACAATGCATTTATTATACATATTACAAACTTCACTCATTTATTTTAGTGATATCAACAAAAATAATTTAAGTAACACACTCGTAATACATTTATAACATATGCACAATATATTTGTAATCATATTGCAAGCATCACTCATGTTCTTAGTTATATAAACTAAAATAATTTATAATACACATATGATACATGTTTTATTTATGAATAATACAAATTTAATTCAGTCTATTGTCTTGTCTTTCTTTAGTTACGTTTTACATTTATTGTTAATTTTCTCTTCTAATTCAACTTTGATATGTGTATCATAAATTTTTATTCATATTTAATTCACTATTGACAATTTATTATGTTTTTTCATTTGTTACAATTATATTACTTGTCTAATTAATTATTGATACAAGTTTTATTCAGTTTACGAATCATTGACTGCTCTTTTGTTTGCAACTAGTTTAGATAGGTTGTTCCTACAAATTGTTGAAAATATCGTTTGGAGTTTATATTTCAATTTTAAGAGGGTTTGGTTAACTTTAGAATTGATTTTAGGAAAAATATTGGATTGAAGCTCGAAAATAATGAAGTTTACGAAGCGATATCGCATTTGTATTTAAGTTGTATTAGATATATTTCATAATTGTATTAAAATCATGAACAATACATCCTACGTTTAATTTATAATACGTATTGCAAACATCACTCCCTTTTTAATAATATCAACTAAAATAATTTAGGTAACACACTTATAATATATTTATAATACATGCGCAATACAATTTTAATACATATTGCAAATATCACTCACATTCTTAGTGATACAAACCAAAAGTAACTTATAAGACACATATAATACATGTCTTATTCATCATGAATAATACAATTATAATACGTATTGCGCATTTCCCTTTTTTTTACGGCTACCAACAAGAATAATTTAGGCAACACACTAATAATACATTTATAAAATATGTACAATACATTTTTAATAAATACTGCAACCATCGCTCATTTTCTTAGAGATAAAAGCAAAGAGGAAATTTATAATATACCTATAATATAAGTTTTATTCATGAATAATATGAGTTTAATTCAATTTATAGATTGTTGTCTTGTCTTTGTAAGTTACGTTTTTCATTCATTCATAATTCTTTCTTCTAATTTAACTTAAAAACTGTGTAATACATTTTTAAAGCAATTAAATTTATTTTGCAATTTTTTTATTTATTCGTTATTATTGGATTACTTATTTAATTCATTTTTAATTCAACTTTGATATGTGTGTAATACATTTTAATTCAACTTTGATATGTTGTTAGTGTGTAATACATTTTTAATTCAAGTTTAATTCATTGTAATTTGTTATGTCTCTTCATTTATAACGATTAAATTATTTGTTTAATTAGTTAATTATTAATATAAAATATATCCATTATACGATCATTGACTACCCTACTAAAAAAAAGTAGAGAGACAAACAAAAGGAAAAACAACAAAATGAGAGAGATAGAGCAGCAAAAGAAAGAAAAAGTTAGAGCGAAACAACAACAAAAAGAAAAGAGCAAGAGAAAGACAAAAGAAATTTAAAAACTAAGAGAAAAAAAGGAAAAGAGTCGGGAGAGAAAGTCTAACAAAATATACAATTTAGGTTTATATTGCTATAAATGATAATAATAAAAAAGTATATCTAAAATAAGTAATTATTTTTTAAAAGGGATCCAGTCAAGTAATTAATCCTCTTAAAAATACAAGCAAAACCAACCGATCCATATACATTATTCTTCTTCTTCACGTTGCAACAACCCAGCAAAACCCAGAAACCTGTGCCCAGTAAATCATGAAGCGAGCAGACGCAAACCCGACCCAAATGCAGCATCCTCGCCCCCCCCCCCTCTCTCTCCCTTATCCGCTTGTGCTCGATTTTTCCAGGTGTTGTGATCTCCTAGCTCCTTCGTCCTTGTCCACTTTGAATCGAACGGATTTTGTTCAAAATACATGGGAATTGGTTGGCAACCTTATCTCTTGAAGAGAATACGAAATTGAATTTCGTCGGAACCTCAGAGTAACTTCTCGGTGGTGAAAACTTGTCTTTTGTAGCTCGCCGCTGTCTCAACTAACTGCCTTCAAAAAGGTAAAATTCCTACTACTCTTAGCATTTAGGAGATAATACTCTTTCCGGTGATGCCTTTAAATTTTTCCCTGCTCCAGTTTGTTGTATCTGCGATTCGTTAGCGATTTCATTGTCCATCGCTATCATAGTTCTCGGCATTACCTTCTCAAATCGATCTTTGTTGCTTCTGTGTATCTTGAGATTATTTTCGTTAGCTCTCATATCAGGTTTGCTTGTTTGAATATATTCAAGGTCTATTTTTGCCTTCTTGTATGCTTAGAGTATATCTTCCCTTGCTTGTTCATCTCGTCTAAAGTCTTCATTCATTTATCTTCTTACTCGAGTTATTCGTTTAGGCCGGGATGAACCAATGTAGGCAGTGTAATATGCAATTTGATTGGTATTGTCACTAGCTCTTCCAATTCTTTTTGGTTTTGAAAATGTAAGTTTGGTCGGATTCTCGTCTTGTTTATCGAATGGCCTTTGTGTTCGTTTGTCTCGAGTACGTTGCATGAAGGATTAGTGGCATGCTATGCGTAGCCTATTTGCGCATTAGGTTATCCTAATCGTTTTTTTTTTAATTCTGAGTATGTGTTGGTATAGCTTGTTTTCTTCTTTGTCATAATTTTATTATTTACCATAGGAATTTAGTTACTGTATGTACAAGCTATGTGGATATAATCGTTACTGGTTTGGCTACATGATTGTCGTCTTTTTATTAGTAAGTGTAGTAAAGGATTTGTCGTTTTCATTCAGTGGGGAATCCAGGATTTAAAGGTTGTGGGTGCTCACTTCTAGGTGTAAAATTCACTGGAAAAAATTTAAAAAAAGAAATGCTACTGGTAGGATACGAGCCCTCGCCAGTGGCTTCGCGCGTCTCTTATTGCAGAGGTTTAAACCAGCTCACCCACAGCTGCTTTTGTTATATGGGTGCTCATTTAAATTATAATAACATATGTATCATATTTTCTATATATACATACAAAAAATTTCGGAAATCAATGAGTGCTCGAGCACCCCAGTCTAGCTTACTGGGTCCGCCCCTGTTTTCATTCCTATTTGAAATATGTGTGACATTCATTTTTCACCCTGTTAAATCTTAACAAATGGTAAGCACAAGTGTTGGCCAAACTCAAGTAAGAAAATGAATTCTATCCTTTTTTGCATTTGTATTATTTCTCTCCGTGAATTTCATATGTCAAGCATGAAACTGGGAGTTTAATGTTTTTGCATTTTTTATGGTTTGTCTAGCTATTTATCCTTGCTCCATTCAAAAAAAAGAAAATGATCATCTTACTCATCCTTTTCTTTAGCTATAAATTGAATAACCTGCTAACTTAGTAGTTTTCCCTGTAGTTTTATTTTGTTGTTAATTTTCTTGACGTTAAATCATGGGTTGAGAATTATATTTAGACATGCTTATATGATAGTTCTCCGTTATAGTTTCTTATGCCATGGTGAAGTCATTTTTGCCAATTAAGCCTTTGAGCTTACTGTTGATATTCTCTTCCTTGGCTCCCATAGTGATATTGCTACCTTTAGTTGTTTTTTTATAAGAAAAATTGTTAAAGGAGAATCTTATCCCAACTTCAGTGGTTACTTTGATTAGTTTCTTTTCTTTGAATACATGATCAGCATCCTTGTTCCTATGTCAAGAAGTCTCTCGGTTTGCCACCATGTGACGTGTGTATGTCTTCCGCATGAGTTAGTTAGTAGATTGTGTGTACGCTGAAAATTATATTTCCTTTTTGAACGCTCTTCCATTTGTTGTTAGTTATTAGATTGTGTGTGGGTTGAAAATCATTTTGCCGTTTCTAACTTTCTCCCATTTGTTATTGCATGTGGAATCCTCTCGAGTCCATTTGGACTCCATTTCCTCTCCCTCTGTCAACCTATCGAGCCATAAAGGCTCGATCCTTTATCCACAAGTCGGCCAGCCCCTCAAAATATGATGTACAGGTTCCGAAGCAAAGAATAGAATTATAGAAAAGATGAAGAAGCCGGCAACGAGGCCCATTTTATTTCGCTTCTTCATATTTGTATTTTTTTTTATCTTTGGACCTAAGCCCTTGTCGTCTTTATTTTCCGTATCTGTTATTTATTACATTGTATGTTTATTGTAGGACAAGTACAAATAAAATGGATCAAAAAAACAAAAACGAAGTCGGTCCAAGTACCGATCCAGGCAAACAGAACCCGACTTTGGACCCAACCCAACTCTCTCTATCTCTATCTCCCTCATATTTTGTTCATTATTTGCTTATTTGTCGTTAGTTTTAAAGCCAAAGAATCCAAATCTCGCAAACTCCATAAGTGTTTTATCGACTTAAAATTAATTTCACACGGATTCTAAAGGAGCGTTTAGATTATCAAACCAAATCTTACTTGGTTATTATAATTAATACTTCTTTTGATAAATAACTTAAAATAAGTTATAACTTAAAACTTTTAAAGATCATTTTAGCCAAATATAAGGTTAGTTATCGGATAATCGTATCAAGCGGGTATTTTAGGTGCCTTAAACACCTTCCTAAAATACAATATGAATCTCGAACACCTAAAACATTTTCATAAGATTTTTTTTCTGTTTAATGTCTTTTGAAAGCAAAAGTTTTCTTAATTTTCTCAAAATTAAGTGGCGACTCAAAAAAAGTCTAAAACTTGCAAAAATTTATTTTTTGATAAACAAAAATGACAACTTTGTTGTGAAAATTACGAAGGATTCTAATCTTACAACTAACATTATTTGGCTATAAATGCTTATTTGTTTACTTTATTATTGCAGTTGTCGCATTTTCATGGCCTTTTTCCGCCAAACGGCAAGTAGTATGTATTAGGAAAATGAAAGTTACGTGGCTTCCCACGACTTTCTTCAGAAATACACAAAAATTCATTTGGAAGTATCAAACAAATAGTTTGAATGCGTTAATCCGACGTTGTTTGGTAGCTTCGCCCCGATGTTTGTCCGACTCGGGTAACCGCCAACTTGAAAACTATTCTAGTAAGTCTAGGCTAGAGCGAAACCAAAACCAAAAGTTAAGCATTATCCTAAGACTTCTTAACACCCAAGGTGTATTAAGTTCATTTAGTGGAAAACAACCAACACCGTGTCTAAGGTCTTCGACCTCACGACCTCACGACCTCACGATACATCATTTTATGTGACATTTGAATAATGTACGTGTAAAAACTAATTTGGGGGTGGGTAAAACTAACTAGCTTCTATTTTGTAGGTATGAACCATTTTCCAAAGTTCAAAATGGTCGTATCAGCGCCGCCTCAACTCATGATGTGGTATAATAATCTTGACGGGGATCACACAAGAACCCTCAACAAATATGTGGGTGCATTAACAGAATTTATCAACATGAATGGTTGCCCAAATTGGTTGAGGTCCTCACATTATATTGGGATAGCAAAGAATGGTGTACCGATTCGGAACAACCAAAATTACCCTGACTTTGGAGGAAATCAGACTGTATAGACATAGTAGGGACCGGTATAGAAAGGAAGGCAAGAAAGTAAGAAAATATCTTCATCCCTAATAAGCCTTCCATAGAAGATATTGCTGACTGGTTCCGGTTGGAAAAAGACTTTGCCTACTGGTGCCAAGATTCCATATAGCATTCAAAGATCTTTATATCTGATTTGGACATGTAAGCTTCTATGCCACTTATAACCGATAGTTCAAGATCTCCTACAGAGAATGAAATGAAATTCTTCCATTAGCGTTTGGCATAGCGTTATTGGGAACGATGGTATTTCCACATGGCCCAAGTCTGAGTATCAATACTCGAGTTATAACACTCGTGAATTCTTAGTTCAAAGGGTATGAGAACCAGGGGACAACAAAGAACTATCCTATAGCGCCGGTCATCCTGTCAGATATGTATCGAGCCCTGGGAAAATGCAAAGAAGGGCATCAATACTTCCAAGGATACAACTTTCTCCTTCATTGGTGGATCCTCAGCCATTTAGTGAAGGGTGCTGGGACTCGATATCTTCATACTCTTGACAACAAGAACACCTCTAAATATTTGAATAATATGTTGTACTGGGCGAATATGGATAATCGAAGAACAAGGGGAAGATGGGCTCATATTTTCTATGAATTGAGAGAAGAGGATCTCCAATGGATGCTTGAACGCTTCATCTCCAAAGAAGTCGTTGTGGAGAGCCGCAGACAGATTATGCTTCCTCTACCAGGTATTCGGGGAATTCGCCCTTGTGCACCCTTTCGAGTCTTGCGACAGTTCGGCAGGAGACAAATTGTACCCAAAGAGGCATACTATGGCGCTTATGTATATGATATTGGAGATGATAGAGTGCATACGCTTCTGAAATGTTAAGAGAATAGAAAAGTGCCAAGCGTATGGATACAGACACCATCGTTCCTGACCGATTCAATGCTGGATATGACAGGGGTTACAAAGAATGGCTGAAGAAGGATATACAAAACCTCTCCTCCCAAACCCCGCGTAGCTTTCGTAGTGTTACGGATAGAGAAGCCAAGGCGTTGACCGAGCTACAAGAGGTAAAGAAAGAGGCCCAATAAGTGTACGCTAAGTTTGTCGAAAACCAAGATACTCTTGAGAAGGTGAGCCAAGAGGTGGAAAGACTAAGGCGTGGTTATGATGATTTCGATACCTGGGTCAAGGAGAAAATCGAGAGGATGCGATACAAAATCTTGGAAGACAAAGGACGCCTGGGTGAATGATTCTTTATGATGCTAAGGTATATGTTTCAGCAGTACAAGACGCAAGGGGACGGCGACGGAGCAGGAGCAGGAGCATCTGGAGCGGCATAGTAGATTTCTCCCTTGCATGGGTTTTTATATGTATTTACGTTGTTTTTAGCCCTTGCTTGGGCCTACCTTTATTGCACTTTCAAATGGCCTTTGCTTGGGTTTATCTTTAATATTTTATCCTTTATTTGCCCCTTTGTGAACATTATTATTCACTAGTGAAATTTATTTTGGGGGGGGGGAATTCTTTGTTTGGGTCAAATTCACACGTACATCATTCAAATGGACTAGGCCTACCCTTGGCACAAAAAGGCCCTTCTGTATGTGTTAGGACGCGATATATGTGTGTCTAACTGCTTATGTGTTATGTTTCTATTAGTTAGGATATCGTAAACCCACTCTTATCTAGAAATTTCCCAAAAAAATATACAAAAGTCACTATTATAAAATGTTCGACCAAAATTTTTGAGTCTTAAGTTTCTCGCTCAAAAGACCTCCTCCTATATCACAAATCCTAAAACCCTATTATACCATCTCAGGAAAGGCAAAAATCACTGCTATGGACAAAGGTAAAAACATCCAGATGGAACTCACTAGAGAAGAACTACAAAGATAGATCGAACAGATCACTCGGGAAATTCAAGAAGCCAAGGAGGATGAGATCAGAGTAGACATGACCACCGCAATATACAAACCTGCAACCGTGAGGGTGGATGAGGATCTGGCATCACAGATGAAGAAAAAGAAAGATGTTGAGATGGAGACAGAGGACTTGCGAGAGAAGTTGGAAATGCTTCGGTTGAAAGTTCAAGAAAGAGAAGCGATAGAGGCGAGGATAGAATCGGAGACCGTCGCTCTATTAGCAAAAAGCATGTCACTTGATGAAGAGCTGACAGTGGAAATGGAAGAATTCACCTCCATGAGAGAAAGGATGGCCGTACTGAGGAAGAAGAACAAAGACTTCCATAACAACATGATTGATAAACTTCAAAAAATGCGTGAAAAATACCAAGTCTACGAGCAAGGAGCTAATAGTGGTCCCGATAATGCTCACCATGAAGCGATTGGGGAAGTAGACGGCGAGGAAATCATCTACAAACCGCCATTCCTAGGCCGTCTGAAATGAGGAGACTAATGCTGTAACAAGAAGGGAAGTGACTTACGTGTTGTCATTATGGTATATTTTAAAAGCTCTATTGTTGCCCTTCAATTTCCTTGTAATTGTAATGAACGAATGAATGAAAATGTTTTATCTTGTACTGGAACTACGTTGGGCCTGAATTCTCCTTACGAGATACGTAGGCAGCCTCTCGAGGCCCGACCCCTATCTTTAAATTTTTTTTCATTCTCACCATTCATGTTATGAGAAGATATGAAGGCAAAATCAGTGGACGTCAAAGAGCGACTGCAAGAAGACTATAGCTCAACATGATTTAGCCTTTCTGAGACAGTGTGAATACTAAAACAAGCAAACTCCTGCTTGTTAAAAAATGTGTTTCCGTCCTTACTCGTGAGTTGAAGATATCCTCAAACAAAGCAACTTGTGTGTTTATCTTCTATCTGTGTGCTATTATGCATTTTGTATTCTGAATTTGCACTGACAAATCTTCCTTTGAGTTGTTTTCCTTCTCAGGTACTTTGAAATTGATCTATGTCAATCAAAATCTGGCAGATCATCCCTATTTCACTAGATCAAAAGGTCCCACAGATTCCTCTCCTAAACAAAGCTCATAGAAAGAAAAGACTGTTATGGGGGATAATAACGAAGAAGTAAGCCTTACTGATGTTGTGGTGGCTCAACCCACCGTAGCAGACCAAAGTGAGTTGATTCTACAACTAATGCAGCAGATTGTAGAGATGAGGGTGGAGTGCAAAGGAGACACGATCTGCATCTGCCGGGTTTTGCCACTAACGCTGCTGATGGGAGACCTCCAATCTACTTCCCTTTCTCAAATATGGATCCAACCCAGAACTAGCCATCTACACCTGCTAAGAATCCGTCGGTTTTAGATTTGACTACCCAAAATACCCAATATGATTCCACATCTTACGAAACTCCACCTCATTCTCAAAATAACAATCCCCAAATGCCACCCCATCCTCAAAATACCCACCATCAAACTGCTCCTCCACCACAAAATCAAAACCAAAATCCAAATCAAAACACTTTTAACCAAAAACACCCCACCACCACTTAAACAAGAATACAAATCCTCAAATGTACCCATAGAATTATCAAGCCGCTCAAAATGATCAAAGTCCCTTTGTAGCTCCACCCTTACTAAAAAAAGCCACTTTAAAAATTCCCGTCCCTACCGAGCACAATGTGCACGGTTCTGAGCTGGACCATTAGGAGGAATAGGAAAAGGAGTGGAGGGCAAAGTAACATAAAGAAGATATCAAGAAGGCCATGAAGGAGCTCCAATGCATCCTTGATGTCGCCGGGGTTAGTTATGAATACTTGTGTATTCATCCAAATTTGGACCTTCCAGAAGGGTTAAAGATCTTAAAGTTTGAAACCTTCGGAGGAGTGGGCAACCCTATGGATCATTTTGAGAGCCTACTACGACAAGCTCGTTAGAGTTCTTAAGAATGAAGCTCTATTGATGTGGCTTTTTAGCCGAAGCCTGTGCGGAGAAGCTCTTGAATTGTTCACCTCGCATGAAACAAAGAAATGGACCAACTGGAATGCATTGGCCAAAGATTTATCGATCGATTGGTTTATAACATAGAAATTGTTCTAGACCGATACTCTTTGGAGAAGATGAAGCAAAAATATGGAGAGAGCTATAGGGAGTTCGCCTATAGGTGGAGAAAAGAAGCGGGAAGGGTGAGACCATCCATGTCTGAGAAAGAGATCGTTGAAGTATTCGTGCGTGTGCAACAACCTGAATATTATGATAGAATTATATTGCTCGTTGGAGCAAAGTTTCCCGAGCTAGTCAAGATTGGTGAGACTATCGAGGACGATTCAAAATTAGGAAATATAGCCCGTGTATCCGCATCGCCTGGATCGTTAGGGTTGTTGAAAAAGAAATGAGAAAAAATCGCCGTTGTTTCATATGGGGGAAAGAAAAACCCCAGAAGCTCGTCATATTCACAAGGTCGTTCCAGGCCTTCCCAAAAGACTTACCAAGCTTGCTACACGCAATCTAATCATCCCAATAATCCTCCAATTTATCAGAATGCGATCGCCACTTATCAAAACGTCCAAGATTCACTATATAAAAGTCCACCCCTGAATTACCAAAATACATCTCCCATTTACCCAAATAATCCACCCAACCAAATTCCATCTCCCTACCAGGGTGTTGCTCCCAACTTTGCTAAGGTGCAATTAAGCTACAGAGCACCCCCTCCTGCGTAGCAAGTCCAAGCTCCACCATATCAAAATCCCCACCCGAACTACGAAGCTCCATCACCAAACTACCAAAAAAATCTATATCCCAGAAGCCAAGCTTTCCGTCCGAATACCAGAAGTTATAAACAGGTGCCTTCTCCCCAACAAGGAAGTTATGACCCTCCCCGACCCATATTCGATAAGAAGTCAGCACTCGTTGAAAGATGAACAAAGTTGTATGAGCGAATGGCTGTGGCCGGATACATCTACCCTGTGGGGCCCAATCCAGTGGATGTCCATTCAAAATTCTACAGACCTGATTAGAGATGTGCTTTGCATTCCAACAGTGTTGGGCATGATACTGAGGATTGTATCAACCTCAAGCACAAAATCCAGGAAATGATTGACCAAGAGGTAATCTCTCACCAACTAGCGGCACCAAATGTCAACACCTACCCATTTTCAAATCATGGGGGAGGAAATGTCAATATGATTGAGACAGACGATGAGCGGTATAGAACAAAAATGATTAATCCAATCGTTCATGATGATTTGTAAAAGGTTGTTGCTTCTTTGAGCATCAAAAAGAAGAAAGAGTTTGTTATTTTGACACCCACAAAGGCTGTTGCTTTGGTGCCATCAAAAATTGTCATCAAGCCTAAGTTCGTTATTGAAACTACTGCTGCTCAAGGCTCGAACAGATCCAGAAGATGTTACACTCCTGACTAGATTGCTTTCAGAGGTCAAAGAAGGATCAGGATAAAAGGCTAATGAGGGAAGGAGAAGAGGAGGAATTCTGGAGAAGAATGCAGCTTAAAGATTATTCTATCGTCAAGCATTTGGAGAAGACTTCAGCCCGGATCTCCATATGGGCCCTGCTGATGAGTTCTTAATCGACATGCAGACTTTGATGAAGGCTCTCGATGATACGTATGTACCCACGGGCACAAGTAGTGATAACGTGGCCGCTATGATTCACCAGGTTATTCGAGGGCACCGAATCAACTTTGTGATGATGAGCTGCATTTTGAAGGGATGTCACACAACAAGGCGTTGCATATCACTGTGGTATGCCGTGAAAAGGTTGTAAACCGCTTCTTAGTAGATGATGGATCTGGTCTTAATATCTGCCCGTTGTCGACACTGAGGCAGTTAAGGTTTGACCTAGGGAGGCTAGAACAAAACCAAGTCAACGTAATATCCTTTGATGGGATTTAGAGAGATACGTTCGGAGCGATGAATCTGATCATCCAAATGGGTCAAGTGGAATTCAGTGCACAGTTTCAAGTATAGGATATAGATACCAGCTATAACCTTCTTCTAGGAGGCCTTTCATCCATATGGCTGGAGCTTTCCCTTCTATTCTACATCAGATGATGATGATCATTTGGAAGAACGAAGAGCTGGTTATTCATAGCGAAGGGAGTCACTCTGGCATACAAGCATCGATCATTGATAATATATCGCTAGGTACAGATTTATACATGGTGGAGCTGGTAAATGCCACCAGTGAAGACTTGGCCCCACAGACTCCCATCCCTGCCGTGTACAAGATGATAGCCACTATGATGCTGCAAAATGGTTTTGAACCAGGTTTCGGATTGGGAAGAAATTCCCAAGGAATTATTGAGCCTACTCCGGTCCTCGTCAAGGGATCCAGATATGGTTTGGGGTACATCCCCACAGATGATGACATGAAGACAAAGAAGAAAAATGATCAAGCATTGGCTAAGCCGATCCGACATCAGTATCAATCCTTCCCAGTACGGGATTATGCCGAGAATGAAGATTTTGGGGAAGGAATCTGAGACCTCTTCGAGGAGATCAATGCTGTTATTGAGGAAGAGGTCGAGCAAGCTAGTATCCGTGATGCTGATCCAAGAGAGATGCTACAGAATTGTACCTCCACGCCAATCCTGATCCCCAAAACTCCTCGATAGAAGGGCATCGTTTCATGCATATTAAAATCATTGGTAGTCCGGAAGAGGCTCGAGACCCACCATTTCGCATTTTCTTAACTATTTGAATTTCGGAATTTCCATCGTGATGTTCAAAGAAGGCAACATGGCTCTATGCCATGGCCAAAGTTTGCATTACTTTTAAATTTGAATGAAAGGCTCTTTTTTTAAAAAATTTTATTTATTCGTTTGTTATACTTTGATTTTATAACTTTGTTTGTTTATGGTTTCAATAATGTAAGTTTTAAACCTTCCAATGGCATGTCAAGTCACGAGCTGAATGAACAAAATGAGGCTGGTAAGGATGAGGTTGATGATTACGAAGAAGAAAGTGAGGAATCAGAGTATGTCACCGAGGAATTTTGGAAGTTTAAAATCAGCATAAACCAAATCTAGAGGAAATGGAAACGGTAAATTTTGGGATCAGGAGTGTGTTAAAAAGGTTAAGGTCATCATCCACTTAAATGAAACTTAGAGAGAGGGTCTCTGATTCATTTGCTTTCTGAATATATTGATGTGTTCGTCTGGGATGTCGGCGACATGCAAGGGCTAAGGACCGATGTTGTATCTCATAAACTACAGATTAACCCGTGGTTCGATCTGGTGAAACAAAAAACATGGAAATTCAAGCCTGAACTGAGTTTAAATATTAAAGAAGATATCACCAAGAAGATAGAGTCTCGTTTGGTTGAAAGTATACAATATCCAACTTGGTTGCCAATTTTGTTCCGGTCTTCAAAAAAGACAGGAAAATCGGATTTGTGTTGACTACAGAGACCTCAACAAAGCTAGCGTGAATGATAATTTTTCATTGCCGAATATTCATAGTTTGATTGATAACTATTCTATACATGAAATGCAATCATTTGTGGATTGTTACGCAGGTTATTACCATATTCTGATGGATGAGGAAGATATAGAAAAGACAGCTTTTATTACACCTTTGGGTGTATATCATTATAGAGTGATTCCATTTGGCCTCAAGAATGCTGGCGCTACCTATATGAGGGATATGACGACCATATTTCATGATATGATTCATAAAAAGATCGAGGTGTATGTGGAAGACGTCATAATCAAGTCCCAGGAGAGTTCGGACCACTTGACACTTCTAAACAAATTCTTTGATTGTTTGCGTTGTTACAACTTGAAGTTGAATCCCGCCAAATGCGCTTTTGGAGTTTCAGCCAGAAAGTTGTTGGGATTTATAGTCAGCAGAAGGAGTATTGAGCTCGACCGTTCTAGGATTAAAGCAATTCAAGAGTTTTCTCCGCCGAAGATGAGAAAAGAGTTGATGTGTTTCTTAGGGAGATTAAACTACATCAGTCGATTCATAGCTCAATCAACCGTGGTGTATGAGCCTAATTTCAAGCTGTTGAAGAAAGACGCCCCGAAAAAAGTGGACTGAACAGTGTCAGACTGCTTTTGATGTTATCAGGAACTATTTGTCCAATCCACTGGTATTAGTTCCTCCGCGAGAAGGGAGTCCTTTGTTGCTGTACTTGTCTGTCTCAGATAAAACATTCGAATGCGGACTTGGTCAACACGTCGGACAACAAAGAAGGAAAGGGCTATCTATTATATAAGCAAGAAATTTACTCCATACGAGTCTCATTACACTTTGTTGGAGAGAACGTGTTGTGCCTTCTTATACTACATACCTCTTTTCTAGAATGGATCCACTTAAGTATATCTTTTAGAAGGCGATGCCTACCGGAAAGTTAGCTAGATGGCAAATGATGTTGAGTGACTTTGATATCGTGTATGTAATTCAAAAGGCAATAAAGGCACAGGCCTTGGCTGATTATCTTGCAGAAAATCCTGTTGATGAAGAGTATGAACCACTTAAGACTTATTTTCACGAGGAAGAAGTGTCATTTGTGGGTGAGGATATTTCTGAAGGATATGCAGGTTAGAGATTATTCTTTGATGGACTGGAAAATCACCAAGGTACAGGTATTGGAGCATTCTTAGTGTCAAAATCTGGTCAGCACTATCCCATGGCTGCTAAGCTCCGATTTAATTGCACGAACAACATGGCCGAATACAAAGATTGTATTCTTGATTTGAAAATGGCCATCGACATGAATGCTTACGAGTTGTTGGTTATTGGTGATTCAGACATTTTAATTCATCAAGTTCAAAGAGAAGGGGATGTGAAAAACCCAAATATTATACCTTACGTACAGTATCTGCAAAAGTTGTGCAAAAGATTTCGTAAGATCGAGTTCAGACATACTCCTAGAATACAGAATGAATTGGCCGATTCATTGTGCAAAAGATTTCATAAGATCGAGTTTAGACATACTCGAAGAATACAGAATGAATTGGTCGATGCTCTTGACACCATCACTTTGATGAATAAACATCCGAATACAAATTATATTGATCCTCTGGATAAAGAGTTGAAAGAACATCCAGTCCATTGTTCCCATGTTGAAGCAGAACCAAATAGTTTGCCTTGGTATTTTGATATATCGAAGTATTTGGAGTCTGGAACTTATCATGAAGATGCTATGTCCAAACAAAAGAAGTCGATACGCTGTATGACTCTCAATTTCTTTCTAAGTGCAGAAGTCCTTTATAGGAGGACTCAAGATTTGGGTCTTCTAAGATGTATTGATGCCATAGAAGCTGCGAGGCTTATTGAACAGATACATGCCGGAGTTTGTGGTACGCATATGAATGGGCTCACTTTGGCAAGAAAGATCATTCGAGCCGGTTATTTCTGGATGACTATGGAGAATAATTATTGTAAGTTTGTGCAGAAATGTCATAAATGTCAGGTGCACGGTGATTTAGTCTGAGTGCCACCTCACAAGCTTAATGTTATGAGTTCACCTTAACCATTTGTAGCTTGGGGTATGAATGTCATCGGTCTGATAGAGCCAGCCTCTTCTAATGGACACAGATTTATTTTGGTTGTCATTGATTATTTCACCATGTGGGTGGAAGCAGCTTCTTACAAGTCGGTAACCAAGAAAGTTGTGGCTGATTTTGTTCACAACAATTTGATATGCAGGTTTGAAGTACCAGAATCGATCATTACTGATAATGGTGCAAATCTTAATAGTCACTTGATGAGAGATATATGTGAGCAGTTTAAGATTACTCACCTGAATTCAACTGCTTATCGTCGTTGAATGAATGAAGTGGTAGAAACCGCCAATAAGAATATTAAGAAGATTCTGAGGAAAATGATTGACCTATCCTTCATATTTGCATTTTGTTATCTTTGTGCCTAATCCCTTGTCTTCTTTATTTTCCGTATCTGTTATTCATTACAATGTATGTTTATTGTAGGATAGGTACAAATAAAATGGGTCGAAAAACCCAAAATGAAGTCTAGTCGACTAGAACTCGACTTTGGACCCAACCCGAATCTCCTCTCTCCCTCATATTTTGTTCATTATTTGCTTATTTTTCGTTAGTTTTAAAGCCAAAGAATCCAAATCTCCGCAAACACCATAAGTGTTTTATCGACTTAAAATTAATTTCAAACGAATTCTAAATGAGCGAATAAATTATCAAACCAAATCTTACTTGGTTATTAAAATTTATACTTCTTTTCATAAATAACTTCAAATAAGTTATAGCTTAAAACTTTTAAAGATCATTTTAGCCAAATATAAAGTTAGTTATCGGATAACCGTATCAAGCGGGTAGGTTAGGGGCCTTAAACACCTTCCTTAAATACAACATGAATCTCCGAACCCCTAAAATATTTTCATTAGATTTTTTTTTTCGTTTTAATGTCTTTTGAAAGCAAAAGTTTTCTTAATTTTATCAAAATTAAGTGGCGACTCTAAAAAAGTCAAAAACTTGCAAAAAAATTTTCCGATTAACAAAAAATATGAAGAGGAAAGAGTTGCATTCCCTTATTTTTTAATTTGGGTCAAGATGTTTCCAGGTTATAACTTAGTCAGGTGTTTAAGTTATTCAGGTCATGGGTATTTTAATATTTGGGTAAAAATTAAATAATTTGGGGTAGGTCATTCAGATTATGTCACATGCCCTATTATAATGGTATATATGCTACAAAATTTGGACGACAGGGCAACAATGTTCCAAAAGTATCTTGAAAGTATATGTCTACCATTTATGATAGTTTGGGGTATATCTGTCATTTCCCCCTAGATTTAAATTAGTTCTTGAAATTAAAAAGTAAATAAAAAATATGTGTGACTGTGGGAGGAGGATTAAATGTGCCCATATGGGATTATATTTTATTAAAAAAAATTTAAAAATCAAATCAAAATTATTATTTTTTACTTCCTTTAGAGAAAAAAAATACATGAGTCATTTGTATAACAACATTGATATGTATGAGTCACTTTCATAACAAGGATATATCGACTCTAAATGACAAAATTGAGGGATATATCAAGCCCTTTTCCCAAAAATTTATCAATTTTAAGGAATTTATATATACAATTTCTAAAAACAGGAAAAAAAATCTAAAAATGCTGAAAAAAATTAGAGATTTGCATGCATAATCAATCAACTGATAGTAGTCCAGAACAATATTTGGTATTATATACGACCAGTTAGCTCACAAAAAGAATTATCTTTTTACTAAATTTAGAGTATGATCTTTAATAATACTCTTAATCTATCCCTAACAATATTGACCAGTCCAAATGTTATTTGTGATGAAATGAGTTTGACTAAAATGCTATAATTCGTAGTGTGTCTAACCGTCTTTTACTAAGATATTAAAGATAAAACATGAAAAGTAAATGTAGGGGGCTAGACCTTATTTTTTGTCAGAGTTAATATCTTACATGATCATTCAACTTTGTACTCTTTACTCATAAAGTCACTCAACTTTGATTTTTAACTCCAAAGTCACTTTACTATGAGTTCTTTTCTCAGAAAGTCACTTAGTGTTGATTTTTTACTCAAAAGTTACTTAACTATAAATGTTTCACTTACAAAGTCACCCAATCTATTTAATTAATTTTTTCATTAAAATTTACAAACATAAAATTTTATTTCTAACTAAAATAATAAAAAAATAAAAAAATATTCATTTATACAATTTAATAACTTGATCCGTTAAAAATATATGATTTTAATGATTATGTTATAAAACATAAGTAATATATTAGAAACAATATAGAAAAGATATATGGGGAGTAGAGTGTAGAGATCATCGTATTCAAATGTCTTCTTCTCTCATCTCTGTTTATAATGGTGAAAGGACAACCCCATTTATAGGTTGAGAAACCACATCAAGATTTACCATATTAAGTATTATAATAAATAGATACATTCTTATCCAAAATGGTTAATGGAACCTAGGGAATATGATTAGTTATTCATGTATTAAATCAATGGACAATCCATTCATTCAATGAATTTATAACACTTTCCGTTCGATGCCCATAGATAATGCGCCTCGTTAAAATCTTACTAGGGAAAACCCAGTGAGAAAAAGCTTAGTGAAGGAAAAAGATTACACACATCTCATAATACGCTTTGAATGTTGCCTCGTAAAAAATCTTACCTAGAAAACCCAACTTAGGACAAAACCATAGGTAAGAAAAGAGTACAACGCGTATTTCACTCCCCTAGATGAAAACTTCACTTGATATCTCGTATCCGGTGCATTCCAATCTTGTATCTCCACTTCTCAAACGTTGATGTTGACAATGCCTTATTGAATAAATCACCAAGATTATCACTTGAATGAATATGTTGAACTTCAATGTCACCATTTTGTTGAAGATCATGAGTGAAAAAGATATTTTTGTGAAATATGCTTTGTCTAGTCTCGTTTGATGTATCCTCCTTTAAATCGAGTTATACATACAACATTATCTTCATACAATGTGACCGGAATACCCAGAAGAATCACGCAATTCTCTATATTTGCATAATGCACTAATACATGATATTATTCAATCATTTTCATGAGATTCAAATAGATCTTTCTTTATATCAAACAATCTCACAAACATTAAGGTACTCAATGAAATTGTTTTAACACCTTTTAAATTCTTCAAGGATTTTCATGTGACATTCATCGTCTAGCTAGACATGATAAACATTCATTACATGAATTCAAATATTTTCAAACTTAAACAATACTGATTACATCCGTCACAAGAGAGTAATATCTCAATTTAATCATATGAGGACCTTTGCAAAAATCATTTTATGCCCCGATGCACATACCGTACTTCATATCTTACGATTATACTTTTGCACAATGATTCATCTTACCCCACTAAGATTATATCTTGATCCATGGACTAAAAGTCCAAAATATAATTTTTCAAAATGAAACATAATATACTTGAATTGAACATTTTATTTGATCAATAATTTATCTGTCCACACTATATGACAGATTTGAATTCAAGATCCTCGTCATCATCTGTAGCATCAAGTGCCACTTCATATCAAAGATACCGTCGACAACCTTTTGACTTGATTTCAATATGACATAACTTATCGAGATCTCTTCATATATCATCATTTCAGGTACATGAACCTTTGCAAAGTTTTTTATGTAGTGTTATATCAACGTGCTCCTTTTAAAGCACTTTCCTCAACATCATGATCATCTTGATCATTTGCTCCTCTCTTTCCTAAGTTTTATTCATTTGGAATCAATCGTTCCATCACGCTTCAAGCTCAACATAGACTCTTTCTTTTAAGGACTTCTCAGTGGAGCATTTACAACTGAATTATAACTTAGGGTAAGTAAATTCAACAGACAATATATTTACAACATTATGCAAAAAACTTATCCCTTGAACTTTAAGTTCACATTTTTTAACGAGGATCTAGATAATTCATAATGAACCTCATAAATAATTTTCAGTTGTCAATCATCTCTCCCCCTAATGTTAGGATACCTAACATTCATCCCAACCTTATTTGGAAATTCATCTTTGTGAGTAGTGGAGCAATTAAAATCATAACCGCACATTCACACTTTCAATGAAAATTATTTGGTTCCTAACTTGATACAATTATGATGGGGAAACCTTGTTCGCTTGATGTATATATGTGTTGCTACATGTTAAATAAATTTAACTAATATCGAATCTTATTTGAGATTTTTTCTCTCATACCCATGATTTAGCTATAACTGGAGACATAGAATATCTACTAAACCAACTAGGATTATCAGTCTAATTTCGTATTTTTAATCTCTACTCTTAATTTAGAAATTCGAGCAAACAACCTTACAAAAACTAATTTATCAGTTGAAAACAAAGCACATGTGACCATTTCATAGATAAAACTTATAATACAATTGCAGACGGTACACATGACAGGTGAATAAGCTCATATTCACCTTTTTGATATATTTCAAATAATTTCAGAGAACAAAATCCCAACCTTAACTGGTACAGTAATAATTTTACAATGAGAATAAACAATACAAGATAATTCTTGAAGAATCTTTTATCTTTTTCATATAAATCACGTGAATTCTCATTAACTTTTGCATCATATTTGACCGGAATGTCCAACCGGTCATGCCAAGTGATCTTTATGTTTTTCAAACCTTCTATAAAGGTAATTTGCGGTATATATATATTTTTTGAAACCTCCCCTAGAGCCTAGAGGTGAGTGGTGACATATATCTAACCCATAATGATTTTATCACATCTTGACTCATTCTCTCTCAGAATGATTGAGCATTCACAATTCTTATCACAAATCACATTCATTTAAAAAATGATCTAATCATTTATATGTAGTTCATAAATTTGCATTATAAGCACATTGTGATGCCTTTAATTTTTTTCATCACTATGATGCATATACTCAAACTCAATGTCTTAATCATAATAATATCATCACTATGGTGCATTGACTCAAACTCAATGTCTTACCCACAAAAGGCATGTGATGTCATAATTCTATGTAACTTGAACCCAACCTTTATCATCATGGTACATTAAAATTCATATTAAGGTCATACATTCTTGGCGCGATAGAACATGTATCTACCGTCTTACCCTCAAATATTTTTCTTTATGGTGCATCCGTACTTTAAACGGATGTCTTACCCTTTTGATGCGATGAAACTTGAATACACCATCTTACCCTCAACCCAATGGTATAATAGACGAAAGTACAACATGAGTCACTCTTTTAGTCTTTCAAAACATTGAAATAAAATCCATAAAATAGAATACTCAAACTCATATTGGCAAAACATTATACCTTCTTTTATTTAAGGAATATCGTAGAGCATGTTATATCCAATTAGTAATAGTATATGTCTTTGGTTCCTGGTCAATATCAGTGATCGGATATAATTGAATTCTAAATCATAAAAAGATTCTAGAAAATACATACCTAGATATATGCATATAATACCTGATTCCATAGTTATCATTTTGCTTTCTTCGTTCTCATAATGAGATCAACCAGAACATGAGCAAAGAAAAGAAAAAAAAACTAAAACTCAATATTAATTCGCTAGAGTCTCATGTTGATAACGTGTTAAAAAATATAAGTAATATACTGAAAATAATATAGGCAAAGATATATGGGGAGTAGAGTGTAGAGATCATCTTATTCAAATATCTTCTTCTCTCATCTCTCTTTATTGTGGTGAAAGAAAAACCCTATTTATAGGTTGATAAATCACTCCAAAAGTCACCATATTAAGTATCATAATAAATAGATACATTCTTAACCAAAAAGGTTAATACAACCTAGGGAATATGAATAATTATTCATGTATTAACTCTATGGACAATTCACTCATTCAATGATTTTATACGAATTTGATTATTTTTTCAAGTAGATTTACTAACATGAAATATTTAAAAAAATAAGGTTATTCATTTCAACAATTTATTAATTTAAAATTTAGCACTCTAAAATTAATATTTTAATGCCATTTTACAAAAAAACATGTGAAGACCAAATCTTAATTAACTTAACGGTAAGAGAAACATTAGCAACAAATTCAAGTCAGATTTTTGTTTAAATAACTTATTTTTGTTCTTTCAATATGTATCGTTGTTTCTAAAATTTTGAATATACTAAAAAATAAATTTTTTATGACCAAAGCATGGTGACCGTTTATTCACACAGAGTTGGAGAAAAGGGTTAAAATAAAAGGTAATATATTATACTTTAAGCGAATCAAATTATTAAATGGTTTAAATGAATATCTTTTTATATTTTTAAATTTTAATAAAAAATAAAAATTTCATGTTTGTAAGTTTTAATGAAAAATTAAATTAAATAGATTGGGTGACTTTGTACGTAAAACATCCATAGTTGAATGACTTTGTAAGTGAAACACTCATAGTTAAGTGACTTATGAAATAAAAACCAAAGTTGAGTGACTTTATGAGAAAATAGTTCATAATAAAGTGTCCATCTGAGATATTAAATCAACTTTGAAACTAACATCATTCCCTCAACTTAACTTCAAGTCAGTCATTAGTAACTATTTATAACTTGAAAGAGTTGGTTTGGTACTTGTGCAATCAAACTCAATGGAAGATTAATTAACATGTATATTTGGTAAGAAGATAATTAGTACCAAATTAAAGATAAGACTATATCTCGGTAGGTGAAATTTAGGTAAACCATAAAATGGTTTTACATGTATAACATTGACATTTTTGACACAAAGTGATGTCATGGATGACATGAATATGATGAATTGATTCCTGTAAATAGGTAGCTCTTAATTCATCTTCAAAATCATCATCTCACTTGTCTTCTCACCTTCTAAGGCATTTGTTATTCTCTCGCTTGTAATATTTCACTTGTATTCTTTGTAGAGTGAAATTAATATTGGTGAAGTTGTTCTTTAGTGGACGTAGGATCATTTTGATCCGAACCATGTTAAATTTTTTTGTTCTTCCTTGTTATTTATTTTCACATTTCTACTTAACAATTGGTAAAATAGAAAAGTTTCTGGCTTAGTATGCTCTGTGTTTGCAGCAAAATCTGAACTTTCAAAGCAGAAAAGAATTAGTTTGAAATTCTGTAGTTCCAAATACATTGTAGTAGAAAAGGAAGAATAAGTAAAGATGAGTTCCATGAAGTTTGAAATTGACAGATTTAGTGGTTGCAACAACATCAATATCTGGAAGAACCAGATGATGGCGTGACTGTGGAGGGAAGGTTCAATCCATAATGTTGATGGAAAGTACCCCGATAAGATATTGGATTCCGACAAGGAAATAATTGAAGGAGATGCATTGAGCGTAATCCGACTATCCCTTGCACCTAATGTACTTTGTGAAGTGAGTTTAAGTACCGAAGAGATGGCCAAAGAGTTACGGGAAAAGCTGAAAGGGCTTTTACCAGGACGAGTCAGTGACAACAACGATGTTGTTACCACTATGTCTTCATACTTTTAACATGGATTTAGGTACTTTGTTGCAAAACAATTTAGATGCCCTTAATAAACTTGTGGTGGACTTACAAACTGCTGGAATTAAAAAGGACGAGGAGACACTTGCATGTTCTTTGCTATTTTTATTGACTTAAAAATATCGTGATATTAATGATGTATAGAAAACAACCTATCAATTTTGAGCAAGTGCGGCAAGGACTTATCATTTGTGATGTGCGGATGCATTTTGAAGGAAACAAAAGTGACGATGCTGGTGGACTCTTTGTAAGCGGTCATACTAGCAAACAGGGAAGGAGCAAATTAAAGTACAGATCAAAGTCTTATGTGAACAAAAACAATATAGAGTGTTGTGGCTGTCACAAGAAAAGCCACTTTGAACGATAATGACTACGTCGAAGTCCAAAGAAAATGCGAGTGCATTCATTGTTGAGAAAGTACATGATAATGATAATAATTATCTACTAACAACATCATGCAGTTATGGAGTGTATGACAATAAATGGGTCTTCGACTATGGTTGTACTCTTCATATGAGATTCCAAAGAGATTGCTTCAACAACAATGAAAGAAGTAGAAGAACCGTATTAATGGGCAATAATGCAACTTATAAAATAGTTGGCATTGGTTCAGTTTGTTTTCCCTGCCATGATGGAATAATGAGGACTATTACAGAAGTCCATCATGTTCCTGATCTGAAGAAGAATTGATCTCCCTGGGTCATTAGATAAATAAGGCTACAAGTACATGAGGGATGAAAAAAATATGAAAGTGACTAAAGAGTCTTTAGTCATTTTTAAGGCCAAGATGGAGGATGGCCTCTACACACTTGTGGGAAGCACCATTATTAGCTTTGTAAATGCATCTACATTGCAGTTATTTAATGACGATAAGGCAAAATGAAACCACACGAGAATAGGACATATGAGCGCACGAGAATTGGAGATATTGAGCAACATCAACCTTTTCACTGGTGAGAAGATCAACACACTTGAATTTTGTGAGCACTGCGTCTTAGGGAAACAGAAAAAGGTCAACTTCAACACTAGCAAAAGACAGGAGGGTTCTAGATTGCATCTTTTCTGATTTATGGAGTCCTTCTAAGCTTCAATTGAAGGGAGGTAAAAGGTATCTTTTCTCATTCACTGATGACTTTTCACGAAAGATTTGGGTGCGTTTCCTAAAGACAAAAGGTTATGCTTTTGAAGCATTTGAAGAGTGGAGAATTTTGGTTAGAAATCAAATGACAAAAATCAAGTATCTTTGCCTATACAATGGCTTGAAATTTTGTAGTGAAGAGTTCAATGATTTCTGCAAGGTTCATGCACTCACCACAATAGAATGGATTTGCCAGGAGAATGAATAAGGCTCGTTGTATTTGATACGCTCAAACTTACTTCTCCAATTAGAAGTAAAGCGGCCGTGTCAAGTAAATAACCCAACTAGTGAGGTTTGGATCGTTACCACGAGAAAAATAGTCTAGACTTAACTTCAATATGTTATTACTATTGTTTGGTAATTGACTTCCTTGGAAAGTAAAAAAAACAATAAAAGGGGGTTTCTAATTCTAAATGAATGAAAATAACTAACACAATTGAAAGAGACACTTAACATCTTTGAATGTTGGATTTTAATCAATTAATCAAAGTAACTAGGGTTTACGTGTTCCCCACAAGTTCATAACATGATAATTCTAACTGTAACAATTCTTTCCTAGTATCTTGCATGCAGAGTGATAAGTTATGTATTTCTAAATCCTTGGTCTGACATCTAGAAATCTCACTCCGCACCGTGGTCCGGCTACGTGTGTTGCTTTCCTAACCGTTATCTTTACCTCATATTAAGCATCGTATTCGATATTTGACTAAGTTATTACGTCGTACCATTCAATACTATCCTATTAGATAGTATACACTAAATCTATCTTAATAATTCTTTTCCTATTATCTACCTCCTTGGTCTGTCAAGTAGCATTAAGGCGAGTTCTAACGTTGGCCATATGTTAAAAAGACTTCTCAGGAAAGAATTATTAATACATGCAAGAAACTATTCTAGAATTGTTATTTTAGTTAAGTTTTATCTAATTATTTGCCTATGGTTCCCACAACCCTAGTTATAGAGTTTAGTTACCCATAGTCATAATCACAATATTCAAATATATTAAATAAGAATTCATGTACTTACTTTAATAAGAAAGAGTAAAATCCGAAAGTTTGCTTGATTAATCACCACGAATCACCAACAATCAATGATAATCAAAAGTCTAAAATTATCAAGAATCTCACACTTATACACAAAGTCTAATAGTATGATGTCTAACAATCCAGAGTCTAACAATACAAAGTCTCACAATCTAGAGTCTAACCTCAAAAACGAGGTTTTTCCAACTATTTATAAAAAATAAAAATCTAATTAAACAAGGACTCTATTTGCTGGAAATCTGCCAAAACGCGGCTGGGTCGACGGACCTCGCGACGGATCGTCATGGTCACGACGGACCGTCATGGACTCCGTCGTCCCATACTTATGCAATTTCTTCAGCTACTCTTCTTCATTACCCTCGACGGCAAGTATTACGGACCGTCATAGGCACAACGGTCCGTCGACGGCCTTCGTTTCAAAACACTTCAACTCTTGAAATATGGGTACTGGGATCACTTCTGTGAACTTCATGACGAACCTGCAGGACGGGCTGGCATAGACACGACGGACCGTCAAAAGCTTCGTAACCCCACACTTGGTCAGACTTCCCCATCTTCCTTCAGCAGCTGCACTACGCTGCCACCTAAGGACCGTCACAAGCACGACGGACCGTCATAAGCTCCGTAGGTGGTCTCTTCTGCATTTTTCGCTCAAAATCTCCGCATTCAGATTTGGACAGATTTCCTGCAAAATAAAAAGAAACTTACATAAAAATTAGCACAAAAAGGCTTTTGGACACACTAAACTTAAGGAAAAAGTATTAATAATACCGTGAAACCATGGTATATCAACACCCTCAACTTAAATTCGTTGTTTGTCCTCAAGCGACGCACTATGACTCAATACAACATCTTTGTACAATAGTATCCATGTTTCATCCTTTTCAATCATTTGGCTATCAATCTCGATTAATCTCATACAATCTATGCATGCTATCAATTTCGGTATTGCAACTAGTGTCCTCACTTCAAAACAGCATCCTCATTTTTCACACAATGATTTCAATATGAGTATAAGGATTACTTTTCAACACTCGGTCTCAGAACAAAGTCACACTCATTCATACCTATTGCCATAAGCTTGCCCTTATTTTCACTGCCTTAAGTTCGCTGTACAACCCTTAGGATCACGATAGGACTTTCTTGGCTTGTAACATAGGCTCAGGGTCAGGTAGGGTATATTTAGGTATACTTTAGTGACTTTTTGCCCTCCTTGACATATCGGCTAAACCTTCCACTTTCTATCATTTTATCTTGCCCAGTTTCTCATATTCTTTCACCTTGCTATTTTCTCTTCTTTCTTAATTTGTGTAAGTGACTCTCTTCTTTTCTTGCTTGTATTTGATGTATATTTTTCTTTTTCTTTACTTTTCTTTCAACTAATTCTTGAGTCACTTTACTCTTGTTCTTTGTCTCTCTTTGTTTTTTCAACCCCACTTTCCAGAGCATTCCTCATAATAGCCACCCTTAACTCATGGCTTTGCCATGTGTCAAGGTACACAATACCCAAAGATGGTTCAGGGCCATACGAAGGTTGATTACTGCATTAGCCACCCTCAACTTATGATTTTGGCATAAGCTGAGGTGCACATGTCCAAGGAGGGACGAGGGCCAACACATTGTTCCCAGAAAAGATCGGTTGGGGTGAAAAAAAAGGTCTATTTTTAAGCTCAGATCATTTGGATCAAAGAAGGATATATTTCATTTGGTTTTATCCTATTTAGGCTAAAGATGGGCTATATTGAATAAGGGCCTATGATCCTTTCCTAATTGTCTATTACAGCCTACTTTTAGCAGGACTAACTAGGCAAGTTCTAGCTTAGTACCAATAGTGGACTTATTCGAATTTTCCTCACACTCACTTGACATCTCATCACTATACCAGATTATCAGACACCTAGTTCGAATTTAAGACTTAGGGTAATGCAATGGTGTAACTCTATGTGATGTTTAGAGCCACACAATTATCAGTTACTATGCCTAGTCATGCATCATTTTCCAGTTTATCAGGATATCATTTTAGCCATCATGGTCCAGAATTAAACTATGTACAAAAGATATAAACATGCCGGTTCAACAGAAAAAGTAATCAGTCTCTTGGGGAAAAAGAACACAGGCAAGAAAACCCCAAAAGAGGATAGTGAATTGGGCTAAGCAGACTTTACCCTAGCAGTCACTTTCCATTTACCCCGCCCCCAACAAAAAGACATGCAATTGTCCCCAATGCATAAAAAAAATTTGAAATACAAGAGTGGTAGGTGAAGCAAACCTGGGGCGCAAAGCGCCGACAATCAGCAAGGACCGTTGTCGATGTCCGTCGTGGGACACTAAAAAAAATGGAGACCCTTAAGAGAGAGGTCTCTGACCATCATGACGGTTATGCAGGACGGAATGTCGAGAGTATGATGGTCTGTCGTTGATATCTGTTGGAGGAAACTTAGAAAATGTGAGAGACCCTTAGGAATAGGGTCTCTGACAACAAGAACGGTTGTGCAGGACGGACCGTCGAGAGAACGACGGTCCGTCGCATGTGTTAGTTGGTGACTGTTGCAGAGTGATTTTCTGCAGAATTTCCTGGTGATGTGCCTGCAAATTTAAAACCCATTAGTAGAAAATGCTACCTTTACTAGAAAGAACGAAAGGAAAAAAGTACTATAAGTATTGGGTTGCCTCCCAACAAGCGGCTGATTTAACGTCGCAGCACGACTGAGGACACCTGATTACTCAGCCTTCATCAAGATGGTATGACTCTATCACTTCATTCCCCGATGCTTTATGCCCAAAATAGAGTTCTATTCGTTCTCTATTCATCTTAAACCGCACTCCCTCTTTGGCTTTTAACTCAACTGCTCCATGAGGGAATACTTGGGTAATCAAGTAAGGGATAGTCCATTTGGACTTGAGCTTGCCCGGAAGACAAGGCACACCAGAACTGTCTACAAGCACCAGATCCCCAACCATAAACTCTTGTTTTGCACTTTTTTCTTCATTCTCTTTCTTTATCTTTTCTTTGTGGGATATGGCTGATAGCGATTGGATCTCACCACTTTGCCTCATAGTCCTACACACGTTGAAGGTCGCTTCTTCATTGTTCAACCGAAATTTCATCTGACCCTTTTCCATATCAACTAAGGCTCTACCTGTAGCAAGGAATGGCCTCCCAAGAATAACAGGCACTTCAAAATCGACTTCACAATCAAGAATAACAAAATCAGCCGGAAAGATGAATGACTCCACTTTTACTAGCAGATCATGGAGTATCCCTATAGGTCGTTTCACTGTCCGATCAGCCATCAGTAGTCGCATCGCAGTGGGTTTTGGGTCACCCAAACCCAACTTCTTGTAGATCGAGAGGGGCATGAGATTTATGCTTGCCCCCAGATCACATAATGCTTTCGCAAAATGTAATGATGCAACTGTACAAGGAATAGTGAACACACCCGGATCTTCTTTCTTTTGTACGAGGGATCTTGTAGTAATAGCACTACAATGCTGCAGTCTATTATCATCCTCAAAAGTGACAGATCCTTTTTGGTGACCAGATCTTTCATAAATTTGGCATAACATGGCATTTGTTCTAGAGCTTCTACCAAAGGGAAATTGATAGAAAGCTGCTTCAACATTGTTATGAAACGCCGGTATTTAGCATCCTCGGTCTTTTTCACTAATCTCTAAGGGAAAGGTGGTGGTGTCCTAGGCATGGGAATTACCTTCATAGCTACTTCAGCATCTTTTCCATTACTTTCCTCTGCTTTACTACTACCCTTTACCACATTATCATTATCCTTTCTCACATTTTCCTCAGTAGACGGCATAGGTGGGTCAATGGTTTGCTTACCACCCCGAGTAGTGATTGCCATACAGTGCGCATCATTCTTTGGATTTTGGACAGTGTTGCTAAGAAGAGTGCCCGATTGCCGTGTGTTCACGGTCGCAGATAATTGGGCCATTTGCAACTCAATCTGTTTAATCGATATTGCATGTGTATCAACTTTTTGCCCAATACTAGCTAAATCACACCTTATCTCTTTAATTTTCTCATCACTAGCATCAAACCTCCTCATAATTTTGTGCAACATATCCTCAACTCGCGCCATACTATCTCCACCATCCCTAGGAGTAACTTCACGATTTTGAGGAGGAACATAGGGTCCATTCCTATCGTTTCTATTACCATAGTTACCCCTGTTAAAGTTGGTGTCGCGGTTGTAGTTTCCATCTCGAACATGATGACCGTCACGATTGTAGTTACCATAGTTCCGGCCTTGGTTCTCTTGACCTTGGCGCCAATTATCCTGATTTGAGCCATAGGTGCTTGTTCGGAAGCCCCTCATCTGCTTATTTACTGCATAAGTGTCCTCCGCATAATAGCATTCATCATTAGGGGGTGGTGGTTTATCCAAGTAGTTGACTGCATTAATCTTTTCTGCACCCCAGTGACATGTTTTAGTACCAACCCAAGCTCAGTTCTCATCTGAGCCATTTCTTCACGAATCTCATCTGTGGCTGGGTTGTGAGTGGACTGCACTGCGAAGGTGTTTCTCCCTGTATCAGACTTCCTAGTACTCCAAGCTTTGTTATTCCGGGAGATTTTCTCTAATTTTTCGGCAATTTCAGCATAAGGACATTCCCCATAAGATCCACCTACTATAGTGTCTAACACCTCTTTGTTATTATCATCCTGTCCCCGATAGAAGTATTCCTTCAATGATTCATCATCTATTCGGTGATTTGGAACACTTCTCAAGAATGAGGTGAATCTATCCCAAGAATTACTAACTGACTCTCCTGGTAGTGCCACAAAGTTATTCACTGTCTTTGTGGTTTAGTTTCTTGGAGACCAGATAGTAGCGTGCTAAGAAGACATCCCTTAGTTGGTTCCAAGTGAAGATTGAGTTGTATGGGAGCTTACTGAACCACATAGCAGCCTCTCCCATCAGTGAGAGAGGAAACACTCTAAGACCTATTACATCTAAATCCAAATCAGGCCTCCCTACACAACTTTTACACACTGCCCTTACCTTAGCTATATGGGCATGTGGATCCTTAGAGGGTAGCCTTGAAAACAAACCTCTGGGAGTGAGCATTTGCATCAGGCAACTAGTTACCACAAAAGTGTGGCCTATGGCTAGAGGAGGCAAAACCAGTGGCCCATCGGAGTCTGCTATGTTATCATAGCCTCTGTAGTATGCTTGGGGCCGTGGAGCGAGATTTTGTCCCCTCTGTTGGTGTTCATTCGGAGCATCGGGTAACAACTGACCATGAACATCAACCGGAGATGGGATGTTCTGGTTCGGATCATCATCTTTATTCCCAAGTTTCGATTCATATTGTGCAGTGTACGCTCTAATTCGTTATTGTAGGGAAACAAGGGTTCTCTTCCTCTCCGTGTATTTGGCATACAAGGAGGATAGTTCTAAAAAAATCAAAAACAATAAAACAAAGCAAAATCAAGAAAATATCAACTAATCTATAGTAATAAGTTCAAATTAATCTAAAAGCTACTTTCCTCAGCAGCGGCGCCAAAATTTGATACGCTCAAACTTACTTCTCAAATAAGAAGTAAAGCGGTCGTGTCAAATAAATAACCCAACTAGTGAGGTTGGAATGGTTCCCACTAGGAAACTAGTCTAGACTTAACTTCAACCTGTTATTACTATTGTTTGGTCAATGACTTCCTTGGAAAGTAAAAAATAAAATAAAAGGGGGGTTTCTAATTCTAAATGAATGAAAATAACAAACACAATTGAAAGAGACACTTAACAGCTTTGAATGTTGGATTTTAATCAATAAATCAAAGTAACTAGGGTTATGTGTTCCCCACAGGTTCATAACTTGAAAATTCTAACTATAACAATTCTTTGCTAGTATTTTGCATGCAAAGTGATAAGTTATGTATTTCTAAATCCTTGGTCAGACATGTAGAAAATCTCACTCCGCACCTTGGTCTGGCTACGTGTGTTGCTTTCTTAACCCTTATGTTTACCTCATATTAAGCATCGTATTCGATATTTGACTAAGTTATTACCTTGTACCAATCAATACTTGCTTATTAGATAGTATGCACTAAATCTATGTTAATAATTCTTTTCCTATTATCTACCTCCTTGGTCCGACAAGTAGCATTAAGGCGAGTTCTAACGTTGGTCATCCGTTAAAAAGTAAGTGAAAGAATTATTAATACATGCAAGACACTAATCTAGAATTGTTATTTTAGTTAAGTTTTATCTCATTATTTGACTATGGTTCCCACAACCCTAGTTATGGAGTTTAGTTACCCATAGTCATAATCACAATATTCAAATATATTCAATAAGGATTAATGTACTTACTTCAATGAGAAAGAGTAAAATCCAAAAGTTTGCTTGATTAATCACCACGAATCACCAACAATCAATGATAATCAAAAGTCTAAAATTATCAAGAATCTCACACTAATACACAAAGTGTAATAGTATGATGTCTAACAATCCAGAGTCTAACAATCCAGAGTCTCACGAGGACTCTATTTGCTTGAACTATTTATAACAAATAAAAACCTAATTAAACAAGGACTCTATTTGCTTGAAATCTTCCAAAATGCGGCTGGGTCGACGGACCTCGCGACGGATCGTCGTGGTCACGACGGACCGTCATGGACTCCGTCGTCCCATACTTATGCAATTTCTTCAGCTGATCTTCTTCATTACCCTCGACGGCAAGTATGATGGACCGTCATAGGCACAACGGTCCGTCGAGGGCCTTCGTTTCAAAACACTTCAACTCTTGAAATATGGGTACTGGGATCACTTCTCCGAACTTCATGACGAACCTGCAGGACGGGCCGTCATAGACACGACGGACTGTCACAAGCTTCGTAACCCCACACTTGGTCAGACTTCCCCATCTTCACAAGCACGACGGACCGTCATAAGCTCTGTAGGTGGTCTCTTCTGTATTTTTCGCTCAAAATCTCTGCATTCAGCTTTGGCCAGATTTCCTGCAAAATAAAAAGAAACTTATATAAAAATTAGCACAAAAAGGCTTTTGGACACTCTAAACTTAAGGAAAAAGTATTAATAATACCGTGAAACAACGGTATATCAGAATTCTCTTACTAGCCAAGATGTCCAAAGTATTTTGGGTTGAAGAAGTTCATACTGCTTCTCATATTGTCTCGATATGCAACATCAGGGATTGTCATTAAGACTCCAGAATGAGGTATGGTCATGTGATCCCTCTAACTATTCTACTTGAGAATATTGGATGTCCAACTTATTATCACGTTAACGAAGGAAAGCTTGAACCAAAAGCTAAAATGGCCATATTAATAGGATATATAGATGGAGTAAAAGGGAAAAACTATGGTGCTTGTCCTTACTAAAATTTATAGTTCAAAGAGATGTTACCTATGATGAAGTGTCTATACTTGATCCTCGTAAAGCGTCTGTGGATATATCAATAAACGAGAAAAAGTAGAAGGTGGATCTATCGGTGGAGCTTACCAATGAACGGGATTAAAAGACTTAATTTTATGAGTAAAAAGATGTTGATCTTGAATAAATTGTTTCCAATGAACCATACAGTATTTCGAAAGGAAGGGAGAAAAGGCAGATAGGAAAATCAGAAGGTCTTATAGAGCAAGAAAATCTGATTGCACATGCATCTGTAGCTGCAAAAGAAGAGATTAAGGATATCAATACCTCTTTGTATGTTGAAGCAACTTATTGCAAATATGCTGCACAATGGCAGTTAGACATGATGGAAGACATAAAGTCTCTTCACAAAAATGAGACATGGGTCTTAGTTAAAAGGCCAAAGGGGATGAAGACACTTGGATGCAAACGAGTCTACATAAAGAAAGAAAATATGAAGTGGAAGATGCTAGGTTCAAGGCGAGATTGGTTGCAAAGGGTATTATCCAGGAGGATACAATTGACTACAATGAGATCTTCTCTCTAGTCGTAAAACATAGATCAATTCACGTGCTGCTAGGATTGGTTGCACAATTTGATTTAGAGCTTCAACAACTGAATGTCAAAACTACTTTCTTACATGGTGATCTAGAAGAAACAATCTATATGGATCAACCTAAAAGTTTCCAACTAAAGAAGTCTTTATATGGTTTGAAGCTATCCCCTCGACAATGGCACAATAGGTTTGATGCATTCATGATTAAACATGTATTTTTGAAGAGCGCATTTGATAGCTGTGTGTATCACAAAAAGATGTATGGTAATTCTAAGATTTATCTATTGTTGTATGTTGGTGATATGCTTATTGATTCTAACAACATCACAGAGATAATTTTTTGAAGAAACTATTCAGCAAGGAATTTGACATAAAGGATTAAGGAGTTGCAAAGAAAATCCTTGGAATTGAGATTAAAAATGAAAATGGAGTTGTACATATTTTTCATAAGAGTTACATCAAAAACATTCTTGAGAGATTCATTATGCATATGAGAAAGCCAATATGTACACCGTTAGCTTCTCATTTTAAGCTTACATAGTTACAAATGCCGCAGTCTATGGATGAGGTGAAACATATGTCAAAGGTTCATTATGCGAGTACAGTAGGTAGAATTATGTATGCTATGGTGTGCACACGTCCAGATATTGCCCAATATATAAGTGTGGTAAGAAGGTACATGACAAATCTATGAAAAAGGCACTGGGAAACTATCAATTGGATATTGAGATATGTTAAATGAGCTCCTAATGTTAGCCTAACCTTCCGGAAAAGTGAAGGTATTTCAATTCTCAATTATGTAGATTATTACTATGCAGGGGATCCTAATCTAAGAAGGTCCAGAACTAGATATATCATTACTCTCGTTGGTAGTGTCGTTAGTTGGAAATTAACTATACAGTCGATTGTGGGTTTCTGTACAACAGAGACAGAATATATGCCAACAACAGAGCCATCAATTCTAAGATGTGATAATCAAAGTGCTATTCATTAGATTACAAATCAAATATTTTATGAGCTCACCAAACACATTGATGTTAGATTTCATTTTATTCGAGATGTCGTAGAAGAGGGATCTATCAAGGTTGAGAAGGTTATTACATACGATAACAATGCAGACATGTTGACCAAAATAGTCCCCTTGCCAAGTTTTGCACACTGCAATGACTTGGCGAGAGTATGCTTCAATTGATGCAACTCTAAGAGAACAACTACTAGGTGGAGCTTATATGTTCAACAAATGTTTGATTCATCTTGTTTCTTGCAATGGGATTGCCCAGTAAGCTTAGAAGTTTTGGCCGGAGTTGTTTATACGCATGCTTGGAACGCAAACCTAGGTTCGGACCGGCCTCTTGCGACGACGTTCTGAGACTTTCTTGGAGGCATGGTACCTATTAAAGAAGAATTTGTACCAATATATCCAAAAAACACACTAGAATATTTTTTAGAACAAAGAATCAACATAAAAGGGAACCTCCATCGCTAATAATTGCCCTATTTCTCAAGTAACGCTTTGAAAAACTTATTACAAAAAGGGAACCTCCATCACTAATAATTGTCCTAGGTGTACCAAATAAGGAGAAGATATTCTTTTTCAAGAATGTGGTGACATTTTAACCTTCATTGTTAGGAAGCACAATTACTTCAGTCCACTTCAACACATAGTCAACCACAAAAAGAATACTTCATCCAATGTGAACTAACAAATATACCCATAAAATCAATGCCCCAAACATCAAACAACTTAATCACCAATATCGGATTCATAGAAAGCTCTTTCCTCTTTGAAATTCCTCCCTCTCTTTGCAACTATCACACGATTTGTCAAAATCATGAGTATCTATGTGGATGGTGAGCCACTGATACCCACATTGAAAAGTTTTATGCATCGTCCAAATACCACTATGATTCCCACCAACTGGTGATGTGTGAAACACCTCTGGTATACTCAACATCTTAACCTCAACAAGCAGAAATGAAAATTCCATCTGCACAACTACGATCAAGTAAGGCTCATCCAAAAATAATTTCTTCGTAATATATGCATAAACTTCTTTTTTTGGTGGAATGATAAATATGATGGCGCTATATCACTTTCCAAGTAGTTAACAAAGTATGCGAACCAAGTAATAACATCATGAGAAGAAGCCAATACATGTTCATCTGGCAAAACATAATTGATTATTTCCTAACTTGAGCATAACTTCTTCCTCCAATCTGGAAAAGTGATCGACATCTTGATTTTCTTTCGCCTTTCTATCTTTCACTACAAAATCAAACTCTTGCAGCAGCAATACCCATCTAATCAACCTAGATTTTGTATCCTTCTTAGCCATTAGTATGCAGTATGACCTTAATACCAAGCAAGTAAGATTGAAATTTCTCAAATGAGAAAATGACTGCAAGAATCTCATGTTCAGTCATTGTATAGTTTTTTTGAGCCACGTTGAGAGCTTTTATGGCATAATAAATAGGGTGAAGAATCTTCTCTCGCCTATGCCCAATAGCACACTAAGCACCACTCTATTTTTATCACACATAACCACAAACGGTTACCCCCAATCCTCTGAAATAATGATAGGTGTGGAAACTAGCTTCTCTTTCGACTCTCCAAATTCTCTCAGACGAGCATCATCAAAATTAAACCTACCCTTCTTCTCAACTAATTACAAAAATAGGTGTGCAATTTTTGTGAAATCCTTAATGGAACTCCTATAGACACTTGCATGCCCAAGAAAACTTCTAACACCTTTAACAAAGATAGGTTGTGAAAGCTTTTCGATTACCTCAACTTTAATCCTAGAAACTTTAATACCCTTCTTAGAAAACAACGACTAAGCAGGATTCCCTCTTTCACTATAAAATGAGATTTCTCCCAATTGAGCTCAAGATTGTATTCTTCACACTTTTTAAGTACTTCGTCCATGTTGTTCAAACGCTGATCAAAAGAGTCACCTACCACAAAGAAATCATCAATATATACCTCAATAGTTTCCTCCACCATAACTGAAAATATTGACATTATGCATCGCTGGAAGGTTGTCTCAACGTCGCTAGAGCATTGCACAACCAAAAATGACATTCATTTGAAGGTGAAAGTCCCATAAGATCAAGTGAAGGTGGTATTGTATTAGTCTTCTGGAGCTGTACAAATCTGATTGTAGTCCGAATAATCATCAAGAAAACAATGCCAACCTTTACTCGTGAGTTGGTCCAATATCTGGTCCATGAACGACATAGGAAAATTGTCCCTTTTTGTCCAAGCATTTAAATTTTGGTAGTCCATGAAGACTCTCCATCCCGTCACGAGACACATCGGAACAACCTCATTTCCCTCGATAGGTACCACAGTAATCCCACCTTTCTTGGTTACACACTGAACAAAGCATACCCAACTACTATCTGCTATGGGATAAATAACTCCATCATCCAACCACTTGATGATTTCTTTTTTAACTCCTATGGCATATGTGGATTTAGCCTCCTTTGTTTCTCAATACTGGTCTTGTGATCCGGCATAAGGTTGATTTTATTAGAACAAATGGCGGGAGGGATCCCAATAATATCCACAATAGTCCACCCAATAGCACGCTTGAACCTCTTCAACACGGAGAACAATACATCAACTTGTGTCCCATTCAGATTTGCCGCAATGATGACGGGTAAAGTAACATTTCTTTCTAAGAATACATAACCCAAGTTTGATGGAAGATCCTTAAGCTCCAATGTCTCCTCAACAGACGATCTTGCGGGTGGAGAGTCTCGATTCTTCATGTCTAGTTCCAATATCTTTGGCTTTGAATTGAATTCAAACTTATCAATTGTTGAGACCAATTCATCATAATCTTCAATATCATTACTGTCAAAATTCATCAGTACATATGCTAATGCATAAACACCCACTCTCTCTTTAATAGGCACTTCATAACCACTCTCTTCAATATGATTCACCATGCATACTGAATTTACATCACGGCTTCGCTTCATGGATCCATATATATCAAAATTCACTTATTCATTATTTAAGGAGAACTTCATCAACCTTTTCTCCATATTAGTCAAGGAGCACCCAATGGCAAGGAATAATCTCTAAAGGATAATGGGACATCAAAATCAACCTCACAGTATAATATCACAAAACTCACCGAAAAGATAAAAAAATCCACTTTCATTAGTACATCATGGAGTACACCTATGTGTTTTTTATAGTTCTATTGGCCATGAGAAATCACATCGAAGTTAGTTTCGGATTTGCTAATCCCAACTTATTTTAAATGGACAATGCAATTAGATTAATACTCCAACCAAGATCACATAATGCATTAGCAAAGTGCAACAATTAGATGGTACAAGGTATATCAAAGGCACCATGTTCCTTCTTCTTATTCTTCATGAGGGGTTGTGTAGCAATGTCACTAAAATTTTGAAACCTATCATCATCTTCAAAACTCACGGACCGCTTCTTAGTTACCAAGTACTTCATAAAATTTGCATACCTAGGAATTTGCTCCAAAGCTTCTATCAATGACACATTCATAGGAAGTTGTTTTAACATACTAAAAGACCTACAATATTTTCCTTCTTCAGTCTTCTTCACTAACCTCTGTGGGAACAGAGGTGGAGGTCTTGGCATGGCAAAAAATTTCAACATTATGTTTGCTTTCTTCTCTATTGCATTTTTGGACTCTCCAGTAACCTTGATCACATCATCATCTTTAATATCCTCAACTTCAATCTCAGATGGCATAGGTGGATTAATGGTCTGCTTACACCCTTAAGTAGTGACTGCCATACAATGCTCATCATTTTTGGATTTTAGATAGTGTTGCTGGGAAGTGTGCCAGGCTGACGTGTGTTCACTATAGTAGACAACTGATTCTTCTGATGCTCAAGTTTCTTAATCGACACGACATGGGCATCAACTTTTTTACAAAGACAAGACAAGTCATTTCACATCTCCTTCACATTTTCATCAGTAGAATCATCTCTAAATCGTTTACATACTACCTCCAGCTTCATTATTACCAGATTCGCGATTTTAATAATGAATGTAAGGCCTAACTCGATCATTTCTCTTTTCAGAGTTGTTCCGATTGTAGTTGTTGTCGCAATTGTAATTCCCATGCCAAACATATTAACTCTCTAGGTTGTAGTTTTCATAGATCCGACCTTGGTTTCCTTGACCTTGGCTCCAATTATCTGAATTGTAACCTTGGGCATTGGTTAAGAAACCCTCTTCTGATCAATCATCGTACAAGTATCTTCTTCATATTAACACTCTTCAAAAGGTAGTGGATTAGTAGTCAAGTAGTTAACCACATTAATCTTTTCAGTACCTCCACTCACATTCATCAACACCAGCCCAAGTTTAGTCCTCATTTGATCCATCTTCTCACGAATATCATCGGTAGATTGACTAGGTTTAGCTGGAACTACAAAATTGCTTCTCCCAGTGTCTGACCTTCTAGTACTCCATGCTATATTGTTCTGGGAAATCTTCTCGAGTTTCATAGCGATCTCCTCAAAAGTGCACTTACCATATGCTTATCCTGCAATAGTATCAAGAATAACCTTACCATTATCATCTTGGCCTCTATACAAATGCTCCTTAGGTAGTGCTATAATGTTTTTGAGTTTATTTTTGTGGTTCAGTTTCTTGGGCACTAGGAAGTACTTTTACGTGAACCTCTTATTCAAGTTGTCACATGTGTAAATTGAGTTGTACGGTTGCTCAGTAAACCATACAACAACATTACTTGTCAATTATAGAGGGAATACTTTCAACCCGATGACATCCATGTGTAAATCTGGTCGACCCATGAAACTCTTGGAAACACTTCTCAACTTCTTAGTGTTCCCATGTGGATCCTCCGATTCCAATCTAGAGAACAAACCCCTCGTTTTAAGTATACGCATCAAACTGCTTTTTACCATGAATGTATGACATGTATGGAGATGAGGTAGAATAATAGGTCTTTCAAATTCAATAGCATTTCCACCTTGAATTCCAGAATTATCATTACAAACCTTAGGAGGATGCAAGTAAAAGTCATTACCTAGATTTCCTACAATAGGATAAACTTTGACCCCTTGATTATTCATCCTTCTCAAAGTTCTGTTCAATTCTAGATAGTAAGGAATCAATGGTTCACCTTGACTCTGTGTACTTAGCATACACTAGAATAGAAAACAGAGAGAGATAAAACAAAAGAAAAATAAATTACTAACTACTTGACTAAAGTTCAATAATATAGTTAAACTTAATCTAAAAGCCAAATTCCTTAGCACAGGTGCCAAAATTTGATATACTCAAAGTACACCTCCCTAAAGAAGTATAAGCGATCATTATTAGGTAAAGGACCCAACCTGTCGGATTAGGTCGATCCCACGAGGAATATGGTTTAGACATAAACTTAGCTCTCTATTATATTATTTTTGCAAAATTATTTCAAATACAAGTAAGTAAAAGGGGGGGGGGGTTAGTGAAACAAATAAATGATTGCTATAAAGTAACAAGAGAGCAGGATTTCAACTTTGTTGTTATCAATGAGAGAGAGTAACTAAGGTATATGTGTTCCCAATAAGCTCATAAAGCAGTAATCCTAGTAATAATAATCCTTTCCTAGTGTAGTACATGCAAAGTAATAAGTTAGGTATCTCTAATTCCTTGGTCCGACAACTAGAGAATTTCACCCCGCACCTTTGTCTGGCTACGTGCGTATAATTTACTAAACCTTATCTTTGCCTCATATTAGACGTCACATCAATGTATGACTTATTTTTCACCCTCTCACCAATTGATATTAGACTATTAGATAGTATCACACTAAACCTATGTTGATAATTCTTTTCTTATTAACAGCTCCTTGGTACAACATGTAGCAACAAGGTGAGTTCTAACATTGCCCAATGTTAAAAGACTTCTAAACGGAAGAATTATCAGTGCATGCAATAATAATATTTGAGATCTTCTTAGTTGCTAATCCTACTTTGTTAATTGCTCATGGTTCCCACAACCCTAGTTGTGGATTCAGTTACCCATAATATCAAGATAAAAGTTCATATTTTTTAGAAGAAGAAATCGTGAGTTTATATAATGAATAGAAGAAACCCAGAATCTCAACTTGAATTTGAAAGAAAAATCTACAAAACCAACTTCGAAAATCCAAACATGCTAAATTTACAAATTAATCCCCAAAGCCAAAAACTAGAACAAAAGCAATAATGTCTCACCCCCCAAAAACCTGGTTTGCATGCCCTATTTATAGAAAAATAAGTTTGTATTAAAAAGGAAAAGAAATAAAAAATAATGTTTCTGGATGCGGTTGTTATTGAAGAGACTGTCTTATGGACCATGGACTAACCTACGATCCCTATGTTCCTTCCGTGGTCTGGGACTTAGGAAATTTTTCATCTTCAACAATAATCAGCTCTCAGTGGCATTTGACGGCTTAGTAGGACAAGCCATGACTCAACCCACGGTCCATGAATATCCTCCGTGATTCATGTCACGTACTGGAACACATCCTCTGAATAATATGACTGACATGCAGTACACTCGGTAGACCGAACTACATTTTGTCTCTCCTAGTAATGGTTCCACACTTATTCAAGACTTCCCTAATTTCCTCTCCAAGATTTACCCATGATCTATGCCCGTATCCTACGGACTGTGAATGGACCTACGCTCTATAGGTCACATCCGTAGGTTGCTTTTTCTGCAACATTCCTTCAACTGTCTATTTCCTGCAAAGAAGATAAAAACACATTAATACCACTAAAAATGGCTCTGGACACACACAACTATCAAGTGAAATGTATTATAAATATCGTAAACACACGATACATCACGAGGCAGGATTTTTTCCACCAGGGTGGGTGCCGCCATGGCAGAGCACACACGAATAAAAGTTGGAATAAAAACAAAAAACGTTATATTGTGCAATTTTAAAACATGACAGTTAAGGAACGATCCCATGGGTTCCGATAACAGTTTTACCATTCTTGAATATAAAAGTAAGATTTTAACTCCGCAAATCCATTTTTCAATTCATTAAACGTAATATAATGGGTGATTATCGATGAGAATGGGTTTTGATTTGGAAATTATGATGGAAAAGACCTAATAAGTTATGAGGATCATGAGTATGATCTGGGTTAGATAGAATTGTTACTAGTTTAGGTAATTAGTTATTCTTTATTGATTGCTGTGTTGTATTGATCGTTTGTGAACCAAGAGCAAGTAGAATGAATTCAGAAAGTGAAGAATAAGGTTTCTTATGGGATTCAAGTTTTTTTAAGGTAGGTGATGGTTGTGAATTCATGAGTATAAAATATATGTTTGTTGTTGCTTCATTTAAATACGTTTTTGCACGTGAATGTTTCATTATTCACCACACTAGTGGTAAATGAGATATTTGAATGATGTATTCCATGAATCATGAATTGATTGTATGATTATGAGAATGTACTTGTGATTGTGATTGTGTCTAGTTGAATGGATCGAGTTTTGCATTTTGATACACTAACTTGGATTCGTATCCATATTTTAGCATAAATATGGGATCAATAGACACATTCACCATAAATAATGGATCACGTACAACTTTCTAGTGTGCTAACAGTTTGTATTTGAGTTCCATGATAGGACCATGAATTGATATAATTATGTATCTTGACAAATGTGAAATTGTACGTTCTTTGTAAAAGATGATAATATTGTGTATATTTGGTGTATGCATGTTATTATTATGTTGTATTGACTTATATATGTTGCACTTAGTGGGATAGCCGCGTATCTTACTAGTAAATTGTGGTTGTATACCGATACTTAACATGTTCTTTCTTTGTTGAGTACAAGACATCTTCAAACCGCTATTAACATACATCGTTTAGAAGATCAATGATTGTCGATCGAATTCAAGGGTGAGCCAATTTTTCTGATTTGCAATGAGTTTTCTTTTTGACTTTTGTCCACATTTCGGACATGGACTTTCTAGATAGTTATTAGTTTATTATTTTTGGGTTTTAACCCCTCTTGTTTAGACTTATAAATCTTGTTTGAATTTTGGTACATTGACTTTGAAGTTCTAAGCATTTAATTCTGCAGTTCATTGTTAGACCTTTTGGATGTTTATGGGAACTTCATATTAAATTATTTAAACTTGCTTCAGTAACTTTAGATGATTTACGGAAAAAGGCCTAAAATACCTTTGAAGTATTGAAAATGGTACAAAATTACCCTTCATCCACCTGTTGGCTACAAAATACCCTTCACACCCACCTATTGGCTCCAAAATGCCCTTATCATCCATCTTTTGGTTCATAATTGACCACTTATTTAAGATTTTTAATTTAAAATATTTAAATATTTTTTAAATACATGGCGCTCAACTATTGTTATAATTTAACTTAGTACTATAATTTGTAAATCAATCCACTACCCACCCAGTACTAATTAAACCCTACCAAATTAATAAACTTGTCACATTACTAACGCAACAACATGAATACTACTGCCAATGAGTGTCTTTAAAATTTTGATGGGAAACTATCTATAGAAGTGAATAATCATACATTCAAGTGTCGAAATAAAAATTACCAATAAATTTAAAAGTATGACTATGTTAATTTTAATTATTCTTTCGACTCAATTATGTGATGTTACTTCATAGATAATTTTTTTAAAAAATAATGTATAAAAGATTTTAAAACAAATCATAAATATTTATAAAATTATATTAAAAAAAGTGCATTAATTAATTTTGGATGTACTACTTCTTTATCTTTAATCATAAATTTCGAATTCAAGTTTAAAAGAGAATCATATTCAAATTTTCCTCTTAAATAAGAGGCTCAACCTAAATTTTATTGGGACTTTGATTCGAACTCGAATAATTTTGGATCATTTTCAGGAATCTATAAATTTGTCGTGTTTTAGTAGTGTTTATGGCGATTTTGATATTATAATTTGTTTATTATTTGGGTGGGTTTAGTTAGTAATAAGTGGGTAGAGGGTTGGTTCATAAATTATATTAATAAATTAAATTATAACCAATACTTGAGCGCCAAGTATTTTAAAAAATATTTAAAGTGTTTAATTTTAAAATTTTTAAATAAGTGGTCAATTTTGAACCCAATGGTGGATGACAAGGGCATTTTGTAGCCAATAGGTGGATGAGAAGGGCATTTTGGAGCCAATAGGTAGATGGAGGGTAATTTTGTATCATTTCCAATACTTCAAGGATATTTTAGGTCCTTTTCCGAATGGTTTAATATGTTGATTAATTTTGTTAGCTATTTAGTGGTTCTCTCACCTGAGTATTAGTGTGGGTGCCAATCATGATGGTCTGGGTTGTGACAAAGGTTGTATCAGAGCCTAGTTTCTTTTTTATCTCAATGTACCAAAAAAAGTCTAGTATAGTCTTTCCTAATGGTATGGAGATGTGTGTACTTTTATTCTAGAGAGTATGAGACTTTAGGAAATTGTGTTTTATCTTGTCTCCTTTCGTACTATAATTTGATTCCAATTGGTATCTGTCAATTTGAATTGGTATTAACCTCCTTCACTTTTCTCTCTACAAATTGTTATCACTAGTATCAATGGTTTCAGGCCTGTATCTTTCGTTAATGCTCTAGATGAGGAATATATAGAGAGTGGTTGCGGTCGAGGCAGGGGTAGAAAATGATCTAAGGGTAGAGGCTGAGGAAGAGTGGCACCTACTAGGGTTAAAGTATCGGTAAAAAATGCTCCAAGAAATTAGGTCCCTCCCATGCATCATGAAGAGATAGAAGAAAATATTAAGGTTGAAAATGTTAAGGAGGTAGGACAAGAGGAAGATGTGCAGGCTGAGGTTAGAGGAATTCCTCCCATCAACCCAGTGTTATCTTAGCAGATCATGTCATTCTTGAAAGGTTTGGGTGGTCTTGTAGGGTTTCCTTCTATTCAAAAAACTCAAGATCCCGCAAATCCTCCTATTGCTACCAGTGTTCCTAAGGTGCGTGGAACTGGAGTTAATTATTCTCTCTTCCATCCTTTGTTTGTTCTTGTTTGACTCTTAATGAGCATGAAATGCTGACTAAGTTCTTTAAGTTGAAACCGACGGTGTTCCATGGTTCTGAGAGTGAGGATGTATATGAGTTAATCATAGACTTCTACGAGAGGCTCATAAGTTTGGAATTGTTCATCAGCATTTGGTTGAGTTTTTGACTTTTCTACTGCAAGGTGAGGCGAAGCAGTGGTGGAGAGGTTATATCGAATGCAAATTCAGCCCGACATTATAAGGACCCAAAATTAATTAAGTCCACTGACATAGACCCAGTTTCATGCTCTATTTTTGGAGAAATATGTACCTAGGACCTTGAGAGATCGTAAGAAAGATGAGCTCATGGATTTGGAGCAAGGTGGTATGTTTGTGGCTGCTTATGAGTCCCAATTTCATGCCTTGTATAGATATGCTACTCAATTGGTGACTACTGAGTAAGAGAGGATTCGTTTGTTTATTAAGGGACTAAATTTAGAGTTGCATGTATTATCTGTTCATATGACCTCTACAAGGAGGATCTTTAATGAGGTAACAAATTTTGTTAAGAAAGTGTAGTGAGTGAAAAGAGATGGTCAGGCCAAGGCATTGGCTAAGAAATCCAAAAATCCTGGCAAAGAAGGCCAACACTTGCATCTAGGCCAATCCAGTCCGACATTGTAAGGACCCAAAATAAAATAAGGTCCAAATAGATCATAAAATGTGTTTCATGAGTTTATAAGGTCATATAATGATAAATTATAGTGTTAAGAGGAAGTGTTTAGAGTTTGTAGAGTTTGTAGGTAAAACATCCAAGACGTTCGAAAGTTAGCCTTGAGAACGTGCTTGTGTGCCTTAGTATGTTTCATGAGGTTTTAAGTAGTTTTTGGAGATAAAAATGATAGGAAGGGTTAATAAAATGTAGATGTAAATATTTAGTGTCTAAATATCCGGATACAACCCCCAAAGACCACCCAAGGTGTCCTTGAAGGGGACCCCAAAATCAGTCCTCAAAACTGTCAAATTGGGTCAACTACGGTTGCTATCTACGTTCAGTAGATAAATCCAAGCCCCATACTTCATGTGAGTGGATGGGGACTTAGTTTAGGGGGGTTTTCCATCAATTATTATCCCCATATCAAATGAATGGAGGCACAGCACGGCCTGTAGACCCAGCCACGATCCGTCGATTGGAAATCACAGATGCTGCCAGCTTGTGGATTCTTAGTTTTCAGGTTGTGTTTTGGAATTTAGTTGTTACATTTATTAAGGTGTTATGGGGTTTTTTACTTAGTAATTTAACAAAAAATTTAATGTATACAGACCTTAAGTTTAACCATGGAATAATTTGGAAACAAGACCCCCAAAACAGTCCCCGTATGTTGCCTTGACAGCTTTTCTGTCCTTACCTTTGTGGTGATCTACGAAGCCAAACGACGCCCTGTAGATCAAACCAAGGTACGTGGATGGACCTTGTGGGTAAATACATAGAATATTTAGGGGTCCTGAAACATTCACAGTTTCAGATTCAATCCACGAGACCAAACTACGGAAAATAGATCAATCTACTGTCCATAGATGGCCAAATCGTAGGTGCTGCCAGATTTCCTAATTTCCGTTTTAAGATAGGAGTTAGGGTTGAGTTAGTAGTTAATTAGGGGTTAATGTGGGTTGGTTAATAGGTTATTATCAACCTTTATTGTAACGACCTGTTTAGTCGTTTTGAGCAGCAGATTTTAATTCTGGAAAATTGGCTGAGACGACGGACCCCACGACGGACCGTCATGGGCACGACGGACCGTCGAGGGTGTCTCGTTTCAAAACACTTAGAAATTAGAAATTTGGGTGCTGAAATCGACTCTCTGAACTTCATGACGGAATGGCAGGACGGACCGTCACAGGCGTGACGGACCGTCACAGGCGTGACGGACCATCACAGATTCTTTAGTGGAAATTGAGTCTCTGAACCCTGTGACGAACCTGCAGGACGGACCGTCGCAGGCACGACGGGCCGTCACAGGTTGCGTAATCCCAGTCAGGGTCGGATTTCTTTAAATGTTTTAAGGGACGTTTTTGACTATTCCTGCTTTAACTATAAAGTTAGTGGGTTAAGGTTAATAAGTCTAATTGTATGCTTGCATGAATGTGATTATATGATTGTGATAAAATAAGCATGATGAAGCTATTGAATCCTAAATCTTGGAAGAAACCCTAATCTACTTTTTTAATGATGATGCCTTAGTATAAAAGAAGGCTTGGTGAACTAAAGTAATGAGATTGATGATGCCTTGGTATAAGAGAAGGCTTGATGAATTGATAGAATGAGATTAGGGGATCGGAGTGTCACGATCCGACACATAAAATTAGGGGATCGGGTGTCACGAACCGACACGTAGAAGTAGGGGATCAGAGTGTCACGTTCCGACACATAGAAGTAAGGGATCGGGTGTCACGAACCGACACGTAGATGTGTCACGTTCCGACACATAGAATTAGGGGATTGGGTGTCAAGAACCGACACGTAGAAGTAGGGGATCGGAGTGTCACGTACCGACACATAGTAGTAGGGGAGCGGAGTGTCACGTACCGACACAAGAGGAAGAAAGACAATGAATCTTGAAAGATGTTAATATACTCAATCTAATGAACCTAATTCCCAAATGAGTATGGTATTGAGGCTTGAGTTCTCATGGATGAACTTGGTAGTACTTATTGATGATTTTAGTACTTGTTGTTGCTACATGTTGAGTATTATAGTTGATTTATGATATTAACTGATATATACTGTTTTCTATTTTGAGTTGGCCGATGATACCTACTCAGAACTTGTGTTGTGTACTGACCCCTACTTGTATGTTTCTTTCTTTGTATTTGTGGAGTGCAGCAAACGTACCGTCGTCTTCAACTCAACCGCATCTCTAGCCAGTGTTCATTACACCGGGATTCAGGGTGAGCTAATGCTTCTAGCTTGGACTGGATCTTCTTCTTCAAGTCTTGATTCCTTGAACTTGCAGCATGGACTAGCTTTTTACTTATTTTCGCTTTCTTAGATACTCTTAGTTTAATAATTGAGGATAGACGATCTTGTGATGATGACTTCCAGATTTTGGGGATAATAATAGTTATTGAATTGATTTTATTAATGAGTTTAAGTCTTCCGCATTGTATTTTGTTAATTATGTTTGAAATGTAGGGGTTAGATTGGTTGGTTCACTCACATAGTAGGATAAGTGTGGGTGCCAGTCGCGGCTCTGTTTTGGGTCGTGACAAACTTGGTATCAGAACATTAGGTTCGTTGGTCTCATCACACAAGAACGAGTCTAGTAGAGTCTTAAGGAACGGTAGGGGGACACCTTTACTTTTCTTTTAGAGTCTATAAGACATTCGGAAAATTCCATTCTTTCTTTCTTTCTTTCGTGCTATTACTTGGATCCAATTGGTATCTAGGTGATACAAATTGGTATCTGACCATCTTCACTCTATTTCGCAGATGGTTAGAACTAGAGCAACGACTGCACCAACACCAACACCGGCAAGACAGGAACCGTCTGAGCCAGCCACTGGGGCTGTAGCTCGAAGAGGAGTAGTGGCGAGAGACCGTGGAAGAGGCCGTGGGAGGACGTCCTCTAGAGGAAGAGGACAAGCACCTATCCCACCTGGTACTAGGGCGGTGACTCCTCCACCAACTGAGGAAGTGGTAAGAGAGGGTGAGGAAGGGGAGAATGAACAAGTACAGTGTTTTCTGCACCAGCACCTCAGGTTCCGGAGGTACAACATGCAGCTACTGTGGCTCCCCGCATGGATGCCTCATTGTAAATGGGCAAGTTTCCTCGTCTGACTACAGGGCCTATAATGACAAATGATCAACATGAACTTTTCAGTAAGTTCTTGGAATTGAAACCTCCAGTCTTCAAGGGTGCTGAATCTGAGGATGCTTACGATTTTCTGGTTGACTGTCATGAGCTACTACATAAGATGGGTATAGTAGAACGGTTTGGTGTTGAGTTCGTGAGTTATCAGTTTCAAGGAAACGCCAAAATGTGGTGGCGGTCACACGTTGAGTGTCAACCAATAAAGGCACCACCTATGACTTTGGCATCATTCTTTAGCTTGTTTATGGAGAAGTATATCTCCCGGACATTGAGGGATAGGAAAAGGGATGAGTTCTTGAGCCTAGAGCAAGGTAGGATGTCAGTTACTGCATATGAGGCTAAGTTTCGTGCATTATCCAGGTATGCCACCCAACTTTGTTTCACTCCACAAGAGAGGATTCGCCGTTTTGTGAAGGGGTTGAGGTCAGAATTGCGGATTTCAGCCTTACAGGTAGCGGCTACGGCAAAATCCTTCCAAGAAGTGGTAGAATTTGTGATAGAGGTGGAAGGAGTGAAGCCAGATGACTTCACCACAACATCGACATTAAAAAGGTTTCGAAAGAGAGGTGAGTTTAATGGTTCTTACTCTAGAGAACAGGGTTCAGGAGGTTACTCAGTCCGACCAATTCAGTCTTCACTACAGACTGTAGTTGGGGGTCCACCTCAGACCGGTCAACACTTCTCTGAGAGGCCTATTCTTGACTCCAGAGAGTGTTATGGATGTGGGGAGACTGTACATATTAGGAGGAATTGTCCAAAACAGAGTTATAAACCCCGAATAGCTAGAGGTAGAGGTGGTCATGGTAGAGGCCGTTATTCTGGAGGACGTGGTGGCCGAGGTAATGGTGGTCACCAAAACGGTGAGGGTGATGGGCAGACTGGAGCCACTACAACACAACATGGTAGGGGCAGCGGACAGACAGGCGATAGGGCCCAATATTACGCTTTCCCGGGGAGATCTGAAGCGGAGACATCTGATGTGGTTATTACAGGTAATCTTTTTGTTTGTGATTGCATGGCTTCTGTATTATTTGATCCTGGCTCCACGTTTTCATATGTATCTTCTTCATTTGCTACTGGTATTAATTTACCTTGTGAATTGCTTGACATACCTTTTCGTATGTCTACTCCGGTGGGTGAGTCTGTGATAGTTGAAAAAGTATATAGTCTTGTTTGGTGACTTTTGTGGGGAGCAACACTTATGTATATTTGGTTATCTTAGAAATGGTTGATTTTGATGTTATTCTGGGTATGACTTGGCTTTCTCCAAATTTTGCAATCTTGGATTGTAATGCTAAAACTGTGACGTTAGCCAAGCCTGGGACAGATCAGTTAGTGTGGGAGGGCGACTACACTTCCACTCCGGTTCGTATCATCTCCTTTCTTCGTGCTAAGCGAATGGTTAGTAAGGGGTGTTTAGCTTTCTTGGCACATCTCAGGGATGACACTACCCAAATACCTTCAATTGAGTCGGTTTCGGTAGTCCGTGAGTTTCTGGACGTGTTCCTTGCAGATCTTCCTGGTATGCCACCGGATAGAGATATTGATTTTTGCATTGATTTGGAACCGGGTACTCGCTCCATTTCTATACCCCCTTATAGAATGGCTCCCGTGGATTTAAGAGAGTTAAAGGCCCAACTTCAAGAGTTGTTGAGCAAAGGCTTCATTAGACCAAGTGCATCTCCTTGGGGTGCTCCAGTGTTATTTGTGAAGAAGAAGGATGGGAGTTTTCGGATGTGCATAGACTACCGGCAGTTGAACAAGGTTACTATTAAGAACAAGTATCCCATCCCTCGCATTGATGACTTGCTCGATTAGTTACAAGGTCCTTGTGTCTTCTCTAAAATTGACTTGAGATCCGGTTATCATCAATTGAAAATACGGGCAATGGATGTGCCAAAGACTGCTTTTCGAACCAGGTATGGGCATTATAAATTTGTAGTGATGTCTTTTGGTCTTACGAATGCCCTTGCTGCTTTCATGAGCTTGATGAATGGGATTTTTAAGCCATATCTGGATCTTTTTGTGATCGTATTTATTGATGATATACTGATATACTCCAAGAGTAAGAAGGAACATGAGGAACATTTGAGAATCGTGTTGGAGTTGTTGAGGAAGAAAAAGCTTTACGCCAAATTCTCCAAGTGTGAGTTTTGGCTAGATTCAGTGTCCTTCTTAGGGCACGTGGTTTCTAAGGATGGACTGATGGTGGATCCTTCTAAGATTGAGACAGTGAAGAATTGGGTAAGACCTACTAATGTGACAGAAATAAGGAGCTTTGTTGGTTTAGCGAGCTACTACCGTCAATTTGTCAAGGGATTCTCTTCTATTGCTTCCCAATTGATGAACTTGACTAAGCAGAATGTTCCATTTGTATGGTCAGATGAATGTGAGGAAAGCTTTCAGAAGCTCAAGACCTTGTTGACCACTGCACCAATCCTTACCCTGCCAGTGGAAGGTAAGAATTTCATCGTCTATTGTGATGCATCCTATTCTGGTTTGGGTGCGGTGCTAATGCAAGAGAAGAATGTAATTGCTTATGCTTCGAGGCAATTAAAGATGCATGAACGTAACTATCCGACCCATGATTTGGATTTGGCCGCGGTAGTATTTGCACTAAAGCAATGGAGGCACTATTTATATGGGGTTAAGTGTGAAGTCTATACGGATCATCGTAGCCTACAGTATGTCTTCACTCAGAAGGATTTGAATTTGAGACAGAGGAGACTGATGGAACTACTGAAGGACTACAATATCACTATTCTGTATAATCTGGGAAAGGCTAATGTTGTGGCAGACGCCTTAAGTAGAAAGGCAGGAAGCATGGGATGTCTAGCTCATTTGCAAGTTTCTAGACGCCCGTTGGCTAGAGAAATCCAAAACTTGGCTAATGACTTTATGAGGCTAGAAGTAAATGAGAAGGGGGGATTCTTGGCTTGTGTGGAGGCGAGATCTTCTTTTCTTGACAAGATCAAGGGAAAACAGTTTGATGATGAGAAACTAAGTCGAATTCGGGATATGGTGTTGCGAGGAGAGGCTAAAGAGGCAATAATTGATGAGGAAGGTGTTTTGAGGATTAAGGGAAGGGTATGTGTGCCCCGTGTGGATGATTAGATCCACACTATTCTCATAGAGGCCCATAGTTCCGGATATTCTATACATCCTGGTGCAACCAAGATGTACCGTGACCTAAAGCAACACTTTTGGTGGAGTAGAATGAAGCGCGACATTGTTGATTTTGTTGCCAAATGTCCAAATTGTCAACAAGTAAAGTATGAACACCAGAGGCCCGGAGGAACACTTCAGAGAATGCCCCTTCCTGAATGGAAGTGGGAGAGAATTGCAATGGATTTGGGTAAGTTTGATTCTATTTGGGTAATTGTGGACAGATTAACTAAGTCTGCTCACTTCATTCCGGTCAAGGTGACCTACAATGCAGAGAAGTTAGCCAAAATCTATATCTCAGAAATCGTTCGATGCATGGAGTTCCACTCTCCATCATATCAGATAGAGGTACGCAGTTTACTTCTAAGTCGTGGAGAACATTGCATGCGGAATTAGGTACTAGGTTGGACCTTAGTACTGCATTTCACCCTCAGACCGATGGTCAGTCTGAGCGAACGATTCAAGTATTGGAGGATATGCTTCGTGCATGTGTGATAGAATTTGGTGGTCATTGGGATAACTTCATACCCTTAGCGGAATTTACGTACAATAATAGCTATCACTCAAGTATTGACATGGCTCCATTTGAAGCATTGTATGGGAGGAGATGTAGGTCTCCCATTGGTTGGTTTGATGCATTTGAGGTTAGACCTTGGGGTACTGACCTTTTGAGGGATTCATTGGAGAAAGTGAAATCTATTCAAGAAAAGCTTTTAGCGTCGCAAAGTAGGCAAAAGGAGTATGCAGATCGAAAAGTTAGAGACTTGGAGTTCATGGAGGGTGAACAAGTCTTGTTGAAGGTTTCGCCCATGAAAGGGGTGATACGGTTTGGTAAGCGAGGTAAGCTTAGCCCAAGGTATATTGGTCCCTTTGAAGTTTTGAAGCGAGTACGGGAGGTGGCTTATGAATTAGCCTTGCCTCCGGGGCTGTCTGGAGTGCATCCGGTATTTCATGTGTCTATGCTAAAAAGATACCATGGGAAAGGAAACTACATCATTCGTTGGGATTCAGTTCTGCTTGATGAGAATTTGACTTATGAGGAGGAGCCTGTTGCTATTTTAGATAGAGAAGTCCGCAAGTTGAGGTCAAGGGAGATTGCATCCATCAAAGTTCAATGGAAGAATCGACCAGTTGAAGAAGCCACTTGGGAGAAGGAGGCAGATATGCAAGAAAGATACCCTCACCTGTTTACGGATTCAGGTACTCCTTTTCGCCCTTGTTTTTCCTTCTTGTGATCTTTCGAGGACGAACGATGGGTAACTTGGTATCTATTGTAACGACCTGTTTAGTCGTTTTGAGCAGCAGATTTTAATTCTGGAAAACTGGCTGAGACGACGGACCCCACGACGGACCGTCATGGGCACGACGGACCGTCGAGGGTGTCTCGTTTCAAAACACTTAGAAATTAGAAATTTGGGTGCTGAAATCGACTCTCTGAACTTCGTGACGGAATGGCAGGACGGACCGTCACAGGCGTGACGGACTGTCACAGGCGTGACGTACCGTCACAGGCGTGACGGACCGTCACAGATTATTTAGTAGAAATTGAGTCTCTGAACTCTGTGACGGACCTGCAGGACGGACCGTCGCAGGCACGATGGGCCGTCACAGGTTGCGTAATCCCAGTCTGGATCGGATTTCTTTAAATGTTTTAAGGGACGTTTTTGACTATTCCTTCTTTAACTATAAATTTAGGGGGTTAAGGTTAATAAGTCTAATAACTTGGGGGTTAAAAGAGGTAACCTTGAGTTAATTAGTGGGTTGTTATTGCCATCCTTTATACTTAATTATATGCTAATTAGGGTAAAAGAAAGAGGGTTTGAATAAGAAAAATAGAAAGAACAAAGAGAGGGAAAGAGAAACGAATCGAGAGAGGAGAAACGAGAAGAAGAACAAAGCTTTGGGAAATTGCTTGCTTGATCAAAATTCTTCGGTGGAGGTAGGTTATGGTTTTGATACTATTCGTAGTAAACTCTAAATAGCGAATGATATGTATTGTTAGTATTGTAAACCCTTCTATATGCTTAATTGTATTGCATGAATGTGATTATATGATTGTGATAAAATAAGCATGATGAAGCTATTGAATCTTAAATCTTGAAAGAAACCCTAATCTACTTTGTTAATGATGATGCCTTAGTATAAAAGAAGGCCTGGTGAACTAAAGTAATGAAATTGATGATGCCTTGGTATAAGAGAAGGCTTGATGAATTGATAGAATGAGATTAGGGGATCGGAGTGTCACGTTCCGACGCATAGAATTAGGGGATCGGGTGTCACGAACCGACACGTAGAATTAAGGGATCGGAGTGTCACGTTCTGACACATAGAATTAGGGGATCGGGTGTCACGAACCGACACGTAGAAGTAGGGGATCGGAGTGTCACGTACTGACACATAGTAATAGGGGACCGGAGTTTCACGTACCGACACAAGAGGAAGAAAGATAATGAATCTTGAAAGATGTTAATATACTCAATCTAATGAACCTAATTCCCAATTGAGTATGGTATTGAGGCTTAAGTTCTCATGGATGAACTTGGTAGTACTGATTGATGATTATAGTACTTGTTGTTGCTACATGTTGAGTATTATAGTTGATTTATGATATTAACTGATATATACTGTTTTCTTTTTTGAGTTGGCCGATGATACCTACTCAGTACTTGTGTTGTGTACTGACCCCTACTTGTATGTTTCTTTCTTTGTATTTGTGGAGTGCAGCAAACGTACCGTCGTCTTCAACTCAACCGCATCTCTAGACAGTCTTCATTACACCGGGATTCAGGGTGAGCTAATGCTTCTAGCTTGGACTGGATCTTCTTCTTCAAGTCTTGATTCCTTGAACTTCCGGCATGGACTAGCTTTTTACTTATTTTCGCTTTCTTAGATACTCTTAGTTTAGTAATTGAGGATAGATGTTCTTGTGATGATGACTTCCAGATTTTGGGGATAATAATAGTTATTGAATTGATTTTATTAATGAGTTTAAGTGTTCCGCATTGTATTTTGTTAATTATGTCTGAAATGTTGGGGTTAGATTGGTTGGTTCGCTCACATAGTAGGATAAGTGTGGGTGCCACTCGCGGCTCGGTTTTGGGTCGTGACATATATAATCTTAAATAAACCCAAAACTAACCATTCTAAATAACTAATATAAATACCCAACAACTCTCTCCAAAATTATCTCTCTACAAGAAGTAGAAGAAGAGGATGATGAAGAAGAAGAAGAAGAAGAAGGAGGAGGAGGAGGAGGACAAGAAGAAGGAGAAGTAGGAGAAGGAGGATAAGAAGGAGGAGGAGAAGTATAATTAAAAGGATAAGGATAAGGAGAAGGAGAAGGACAAGAAAAAGGAGAAGGAGAAGAATAAGAAAAAGAAGAAGAAGAAGAAAAAGAAGCAAACTAGGTAGAATTCTTCATTGAATCAAGATTGGAATAAGCCGCTAATCTAAGGTATGTGAATATTATTCATTCATGGGTTCTTCCATCCTTGAAGACCCCCTAGTTTCCTTCAATTGTGAATCCAAAGAACCCCCAATCTAGAGAGGGTTGTGATTGCATTGTGGGTAAGTCTTGATTGTGATCCCGATCTAGTGGGTAACATTCAATGATGTTTATTTGATGATTATATGTTCTTTTCATGAGGTTTTCATGGATTGTAGTATTTGATGTTGAAGGTGATCATGGTGATTTTAGGACATTAGAGACTAGATGAAGGTTGTAAGTTAATTTTCTTAATTCAATTATATTTTATGCTACTTGATCATCTTTGAATAACCTAGGCATGAGTTGAAAGACACCTTATTGATTAAGTTTGGTATTGATTGAATTGAACCTTAAAGATGTATTATGGCTATATTCACCTAGTTATGACGATTGTGAGAAGAAATCTAAGGCTAGAAGATCCTATATTCTACCTATTAATGAAAATAGAATGTCTTGATGAATAATGAACCTTAGGCTGGATGTGTTGGATGTGAATTTAGGATGAGTGAATGAAAGTGATAGATTCACTTGAGCATGGAAACATTGTCTAGGACATACCTCCTTGAGAGAAAAGTGTTACATGGCTTGACAATAAAACCTTAAAATATATGCTTGACTTCAAATAGATATGCAAAGTAAGACAGATAGTCTATCATGGGTCCGGACTCCAAGTAGAGAGGAGAGACACACCTAGTAGTTGTGATGACTATGCAAGTAGGTCTCATGATGCGGGAGTCCTTCACGTAGTTGAGTCAAGGTATCCTAGTAGAGATCTCCATATCCTATGATCTTAGATGTGCTTGATAAGCATCTCGTAGTGTTCAAAGAAAAGGATGAATTTATACATGCCCAAGGGTTATTTCATAGTTTTCATATTATGTGGATGAACTAAGACATGCCCAAAAGGTATCTCATAGTATTCAAAATATGTGAAGGAACTTAGACATGCCCAAGGGGTATCTCATAGAGTTCATGATTATTAAGGGATTAAGACATAAATTAAAAGTATCTCGTAGAATCCATATGATTAAGGAACTTAGACATGCTTAAAGAAGTATATCTCATAGTGTTCAAAAGATATAGATAGGGGCTAGGCACCAAAGTAATAAGTAATAGAAAAGGATCCAAGAGTAGTACCTTGCATAAATGGTGTTATGGGGGCATCATAAGTGCATTGCACAAGGTATAACCTAGGGCCATTAATGAAGAAGAGATTGAAGATAGCATTGGAATTAGAGTTGCCTTTCCTAGTAAAGAAGACTAAATATATATTAATAAATGAAGTTCAGTAATGATAAGACTATGGAGGATGAACATGTTAAGGATGATTTTAAGATATGCTTAGTATGTGAGGTAGTATGGGATGCCTTATGTACATTGCACAAGCATGTTTTGAGGTGATCATAAAGGTATAGTATCTTTAGTGTGAAGAACTTAGGTCTTAATTATGAAAGTTGTTTATGATCAAGAATGACCAAAGAGAGATACTTATCTATGGTAGTAGTATGGGATGCTACCTTAACCTTGCACAAGTATTCTTGGAGGTGGCTTGTGATATGTATCATTTCAGTTATGAGGACAAAGTGGTTAAGTATGAACTCTTATATTTTTTATGATGCTTTAATATTCTTATGATATTCATGTTATGCTTGTCTTTATCTCTTATGATTATGTCTATTGTTGACTAACCATTTGAGATATATTATGTTTGGTATGATAGTTTCTGTACTTAGTACATATCGTACTAACACATATTGCCTACATGTTGTCCATGTAGGGTCATGAGGAGATTGAGTTGCTTTCAAGGGTAGAGTTTCCAAGGCTTATCAAGAAGTGAAGATTGGTGATTCCTCATAGCATCCGAGGACATCATTACTATGTTGTCTTTCATATTTTTTTCACGTTTAAACTTTTATGGGTTGTGACCCATGAATATTGTACTCATGATGTCATAAATGGTTATTGAGACATATGTTAGATGTTTTATGAAATGACTTCCGAATTATGTACTTTTCGTATATATGCAATGAATGATGTCTAAGGGATTGTTCAAGACATCTGAGAGGTCAAGTACGTCATGCCACGCCTTGAGAAATACCCTAACTTGTAGGGTTTACTCTAAGGTCGTGGCATACATGCACACCTCTACAGGTAATTTTTTGGAACTCTACCTCATAATTTGATTCAGGTTAGATAGGCAGTAACACCTTTGACGGGAGGCAAACCATATTTTGATTATACTTGCTACAGTTGTGGACAATCTAGGCATAGGAGGAGAGATTTTTACCACCCGTAGTTTTTGGTTTCGCACAACAATTGTCTAGAGCAATGATAGCCGGAGAAAATGGTAATAATATTATAGGTCATCCACAAAGTGGGGGAGCAGGAAATCAATGAGAGCCCCCGTAGATAGGGGAAATGGTAATGTAGGCAAGGGTACAATGTAGGCAGGTAGGGAAGTCGCTCGTCATGATGATAGGGCTCAGTGTTATGCATTTTCAAGAAAGAATAAGGAAGAGATGTTAATTCCTGTTTGTGAATGTATGACTAATGTGTTAATTGATTCGGGTTCTAATTACTCTTATGCGTCCTTGTGATTTATTGTAACATTTGCTATGATGTGTGATATACTTGATGCCTCATCCATGTTTCTACCCCAGTTGGAAAGTCTGTCATAGTTACCCGTGTCTATAATGCTTGACCAATTTTTTTATGGATTTTTTGATGTGGGCTCATATTGTGATTCTGCATATGAATGACTTTGATATAATCTTAAGACTTACATTATTGTCCCCCTATGATATTGTGCTTAATTGTAATACTAAGTTTGTAACTATATAAATTCTGAGAAGGGAAAAATTAAAGTTGGAAGGGGTGTACAAGCCTAAGCAAGTCTAAGATCATATCCTTCATTTGGGATAGGAAACTGGTATGACACAGTTATTTGGCTTAGTTGGCTCATATTACGCATGTTGAGGTTGAGACTCCATCTATTGACTCTATTATTGTGGTGTCGGAATTCAGAGAAGTGTTTCCCAGTGATTTTCCTAGTATGTCTCGGGATAGAGATTTAGATATCTGCATTGAGTTAGAACCAGGTACTCGAACCATTTCTATCCCTCCATATCGTATGGCTCCAACAGAATCAAGAGAGCTGAAGTATCAAATCAAAGAGCTTCTTGATAAAGGATTTATTTGTCCTAATGCTTCCCTGCGAGGTGCTCTAGTTTTGTTTGTTAAGAAAAAGAATGACAACATGAGAATATGTATAGATTACTGGCAAATGAATAGGGTCACAATTCGAAATAAGTATTTCTTGCCTCGAATAGATGATCTTTTTGACCAACTGCAAGGTGAATTAGTTTTTTCCAAGACTAATTTAGGTCCGATTACCATCAGTTGAAAATTTGGCTTGAGAATATGCCCAAGATGGTGTTCAAAACCCTCTATTGGCACTACGAGTTTCCAATTATGTCATTTGGTTTTACTAATGAGCCTATGACTTTTATGAGTTTAATGAATCGGGTGTTCAAGTCATTTCTTGATTCACTCGTCATAGTATTTATTGATAAAATTTTAGTTTATTCGAAAAGTTAGAAAGATGTCATTCATCTCTGTATTGTTCTTGGTGTTCTTGACAAACAAATGTTGTATGCTAAATTTTCTAAGTATGAGTTTTGGTTGACTTCAGTTGCATTTTTGGGGAATATAATTTAAAAAGAAGGGGTAATGGTATATCCCTAAAGAATTAGGTGGTAAGAGTTGGGTTCAGCCTAACTCTGTGATGGAATCTAGGAGTTTTGTGGGGCCGCTAGATACTATCATTGATTTGTGAAGAACTTTGCTTCTATTACACTCACTTGACTAATTTTACCAAAAAGGATATACTATTGGATTCAAAAGATCATGACTCTAGCATTAACGATTGAAAGTAATGATTTTTATAGTTTATTGTGATGCTTCACAATTTTGGTTTGGGTGTTGTGTAGATGCAGGATAAAAATATCATAGCTTATGCATTGCGTCAATTGAAGGTGCCTAAGCAGAACTAAGCAACATATTATTTTTAGTTGGTATAGGTAATGTTTTCTCTTAAAATCTAATGACATAACCTCTATATTGTGTTAAGTATTAGGTGTTAACTAATCATCATTGTTTGCAACATGTATTCACTAAAGGATCTGAATTTGAGACAACAAAGGTGGATAGAGTTACTTAAAGATTATGATGTCACCATTCAATACTATCAGGGTAAGGCTAAAGTACTTGTAGACATTTCAAGTGAAAAACCGGTTAGTATGGGTAATTTAGCTTGCTTGAGTGTAACTAAGCGACCTTTGGCTGAGGAAATTAACACATTGGAGTTTAAATTCATGCAATTGGAGATCTCAAAAAAAGGTGGAGTGGTAGTTAGCATTGAAGTAATGGTCATGTTTATGGAAGAGATCAAGGTAAAGTAATTCGAGGATGAAAATTTTGAATGAACTCAAGAAGACTACTCTTGATGCAGAAGGTGTGCTCAATTTTAAAGGAAGAATTTGTGATCCTGGAGTTGATGACTTGATTCACAAATTATTGATAGAATCTCATGGTGAATATTCCACTTATCCAGGTGTGATCAAGATTTACCAAGATTGGAAGCGAACTTATTGGTGACCGGGCATGAAGAAGGATACAGAGAATTTCTTGACTAAGTGTAAAAATTGTGAAGAAGTGAAGTATGAACATCAAAGACCTACAAGTTTGCTTCGAAGAATGCCGATTCCAGACTGGAAGTAGGAAACGATAACCATAGATATTGTGGTTGGTCTTCCCATGACTTTAGGGAAGTTTTATTTTATTTGGGTGGTGATCGATATATTGACTAAGTTAGCCCATTTTGTTGTGGTAAAAATATATTATAATGTTGAACAATTGGCTAAGGTTTATATGAAAGTTATTGGGAGTTTGCATGTGGTTCCCCTTTCTATCGTCTCAGACCGTTGTACTCAATTTACCTCCAACATATATTGCCATATTTACCATTTTTCCCAATTATACAAATAGTATTGAACTCTCATCCTATTTTTTTAAACCATTTTTCTTCTTAATTCACTCAAGCACAATTAGATTTTATATTTCAAAATTTTCATGTCCTCCTCAGATTGTGCTCCCACAATTTCAGGTAACTTTTTACAGTTTCATTTTTTATTTTTTATTTTGGCAGTTTCAATATTTTATTTTTGATTTATATTTGTATATGTAGACACACAAATTTTATTGGATTTAATTCATACGAAATTTGGATTAAATCCTTATTTATTTTTGTTGGATGATGAATTTGGGCTTTACAAATAAATAAGTCCATTTTTATTAAATTCAAGTCCAAGGTCCATTTAACCTTTAAGCCCAAACTCAAGCCACATGTCATACTGACTAGACATCAAAGACCAACAAGGTGACGCCACATGTCCAAAATGAGGTGGTAGTCTCAGTCAAATGCAAGAACGAATCACAATGTGCCAAGTGTCAAAACATCCTTTGGCCAATCACAAGCAACCTTATCCAACCCTTACAATTATAAATAGGGAATGTTCATGAAATTCAAGGGAAGAGAAGAAGACTTCAACAAGAATTTTGCAATTGGAGAAAGCTACAACATCAACGACATATCTCTTCGAAGGACTTATCAACGGAATCCTCCCCGGAGATCATCTTGCAACGACGAAGCGCTTCCCGATGTTTTTGGAGATCAAATACGTCTCATGAAGGTCTACATAAGCTATAAAATCGATTACATAGCTCTTCAAAGGATTGATCAACGGAGTTCTTCACGGAGATCAACTTGCAACGATGAAGAGATTTTCGACATTTCTGGAGATCAAATACATCTCAGGGAGGTCTACATCATCCTACATTCGAGAAATACGCTACTGAAAGCCCTCGAATCATGGAGAAATTTAGGAGAGAACTATCAAGAGAACAACGTAATAGTACTCACACCATTCAATAATTAAATCAACATCTTCTTTTATTTATTTTGCTTGCAGTTAATTTTCAGTGACTACGAAAATTTGATGCGTACAAATTTGGCACGCCCAGTGGAGCCAATTCTGCTCTTCATCTGTTCCTCCTACAATTACCAAAAAAAATTCAAATTTGCAATGGCCTTCAAAAAGATCAATGATGTTTTAATCAAGGACTCTACTGTTGCAACATTTGTTGATTTTAGTAATGTTAAACCAATCATTTGACGCGAGTTCAAGACAAGTGACTTGAAAGAATCTGAATGTTTCACCTCCTTGGAGATGCCAAGAAAGAGCAACTGTCGAATGACACTCAAAACTGCAATCACTGGGGGAAACATTGCATCAAAATTGTTTGATGAACTTTCTCACTCTAGCTTCAACTTTGGCGAATCTAAAAGTTCAACTGATTCTTCAATTTCAACAAAGGCTAACTCCTTTATGGTTGACGCAACTGACATGGATGAGAAGTACGCAATGATGGAGCAAACCATTGAAACCTTGAAGAAGTCTATTGATGACAAAAATCTTCAAATCACACAACTTATGAGCAAGTTAGAACTTTAGAACGCTAAAAAGTCACATCACAATCTAAAAACTCAAGAAGAAGTTGATATTGATTCTCTCACCAAGTCTGTTGACTCTCAAAGCGCAAAACAGTCTGATTCAGTTGCCACTCTAACAGTTCAACAACTACAAGATATGATCACTAACACAACTAAAGCTCAAGATGGTGGTCCGTCCCAAAGTTCCTTAGGATATTCAAAGTCGTATTCTAAGCGAATCGAGAGTTTACTAATGCCAATTAGATATTAACCACAAAAAAGCAGAAATTTGATGGAAGAGGAAATCCAAGGCAATATATTGCCCATTTCATCGAGACTTGTAGCAGTGCCGGTACACATGATGATCTTCTTTTCAAGTAGTTTGTCCGTTGTTTAAAAGAAAACACCTTTGATTGGTATATGGACTGGGATCCTGAATCAACTGATAGTTGGGGACAACAAGAAAATCAATTTCTAAGTCGTTTCTACAGTACCCGCCGTACAGTGAGTATGATGGAATTGACAAACACAAAAAAAGGTCAGGATGAACTCGTTGTGGACTACATCAATCGTTGGAGAATGCTGAGCTTGGATTACAAAGATCAACTTTCTGAAATCTCTGTAGTCGAAATTTGTATACAAGAAATGCATTGGGACCTTGTATATATCCTTCAAGGGATTAAGCCTCGAACTTTTGAAGAATTAGCTACACGCGATCATGACATGGTGTTGAGCATTGCAAGCCATGGAAATACAACTCATGTCTTTGATCCAAAAATAGAAGACATACAATTCAAAGAGTCATTAGAGTACACAACTAATGAGTCCATAGGGGTAACCACAACTTCTATGAAAGCCTCCGAGAGACAAGAGTTCATAGAGATTGTAGTACATCAGCAAATGCGAGAAGTGAAAAATCAATCTACTTTGAAGGAGTTACAAGAAAAAGAGTATCTTTTTCTAGACTCTGACGTTTCTGCGATTCTTGACGAGTTGCTAACCAAGAAAGTCATTGCACTCCCAGAGTCAAAGCGTCCCGAAGAATCCAATAAAGTCAATGATCCTATGTATTGTAAATTTCACCGCATCATCTGTCATCACACCACAAAATGCTTCACTTTAAAGGAAAAGATCATGACAATTGTACGTGAGGGAAAGATCATCATTGACGATGGTGAGACAGCTGATATAAACCATGCTAGTGTCAAACTAGATTATGATTCGATTTTAGAAGTTTTACATCCTGTGGCATAGCTAAAAATTGAAAAAGATGTCATCATATTGCAGTTTGGGAGCTTTGAACCAGTTGAAGTTTCCATCTTGAAGAAAACGACAACCACATCTAAGGTAGATGCTTTATTCAATGAAGAGGGTGATGACACTTGGACTTTGGTCGCTCGCAAAAGGAAAAATCATCAATTTACTTCTAAACTTGACCCAAAATCAATCATGAATCAACTTCGGCATTGCGAAAGCATGAAATCCAACTCCAAAGGTAAGTAAATTAATAATTCGTCACAAAAGGTTAGAAGACCAGTTACATTGATGGAATTCTTCCTGATATGCTCCTCGATGTATGATCCTAAACCGCACGTTAAAATGCTCCTTACGATATGAGCACAAACTGCATGTTACTCCTTGCCCACAAGAGTATAAACTATCAACGACCCAAAAAAAGAAAAAAAATCATAATCTTGAACTACGATATGACTTGATCCTCTTCAGCGAGGTGAGTACGCACTTGAAGTAATCATTCTAAGTTCAGTCAAATGAGTAAAAAAAATTAAATTAGTGGTATTGCGGAATTATCACACTAGCTCTTTAAAATCATATAGCTAGCATATGAGTTCAAATGTGTCATTGATGAGCAAAAGAAAAGAGTTGAGCAAGACATCTTAGCTGACTTCAAAGGTGCATTAGTAAAAATTAATAAAGGTTTTGACCATGATTTTCATATATATTGAAATTCTTGAATTCTGCTTCGCAACATAAAAATCGGCTTGTGATTCAGAGGTTTCTACGCCAAATTATGGAGTTTCTACCACGACCGCTCAAAGCTACGAAATAGACCATCGGATTTTGAAATGAAATTGAGCAGACATATTTGTAAAAATCCGTACAGTTTTTGCTCGTGATTATTAAACATAGTGTAGTTCTTTGAGTTGTTTTTCCATCGGAAAAAGAAAACCGCAATTTCAATACTCCTACTTTGAGTTGTGAATTTGATACTACAGACGCGCTAAGCTGAAAGTAGAAAAGGATAAAATTGTAAGTTGATTTCGAAGTGACAAGTTGATTCCACCAATGCCGCAAGAAAGGTGAATTCTCCAAGTAGTGTCTCGCCAAGTTCCAATGAAAGCTAAAGAAGTCGATTTTCTCAATTAACTTTGCGATGAAGATTTAAGCTGAAACACTAAATGATTGTTTGTCAAATGCTCGTTTGAGAAGGTAGATGTTGCGTTAAATTGTAATATGCGAAAACTGCAATCAGAAGTGTAGATACATTATGTGTTCCTTTGTAATTCAAATTTTATTTACATCTTCTTGATAAGATGTCGAGATTGGTGACGCTCCTTTGGAAACCTTAAACAAAAATAGAAAAAAAATTGGAGCCATCGTTTTTAATTGCACGAAGTTTTAATTTTTTTGGTTGATATACTTCTGATAATACATGTAGTAAGTGCATGACCTTTCAATATGACATGACAAACATGAGTAGCAACACAACAATCTTGTTCGACATAGCGTCGCCAATAGCACGAAGTTTTGAATTACGGTCAAATTGGATCTTGAAAATCAATGTCCCCTGTTTAAGAAATATGTCTATGCAAAATGAAGATGCAAAACCACAACCATTACCTGCAAGAAAGAGAAACAAGAAAAATCCGAAAGACGCAAATGCATGAGGGGACTTCCAGATTTGATGACCGATTTCAAAATTTGATTCCCGTCGATTCGAAAGAGTTTAACATTGATTTTTGGAGATGTTGTATAAACAAAAGTATACTTTAATCATAATCAAGTGTTAGATAATTTGAATGGTCCTACACCAAGAAAGTGATGTTTTGGTAAAATTGCGTATAGCCGTGAGAAGAACGTCCAGATTTGGGGTCCAACTTTAGAAATTGATTTCCGTCGATCCGGACGGTTTCTAACTATGATTTTTGGATATGTTGTACGCTAACTTTAGTTTCTACAGAATCTAGCCTCTCATTGTTTGGATGTTCATACACCATGAAAATGTTTTTATGGCGAGATCGGGCATAGCCGTGTGTAGAACGTCCAGATTTAGGGTCCAACTTCAAAAAATTGAGTCCCGTCGATACAAAACGTTTCTAACTGTGATTTTAAGATATGTCGTAGTAATAAAAGTCTAGTTTCTTAAGAATCAAAACGCTCATCGTTTGAATGATCCTACACCAAGAAACTGATGTTTTAGCGAGATTGTGTACACCCGTGACAAGAACGTCCAGATTCAGTGTCCAACTTCAAAAATTGATTTCCATCGATCCAAAAAATTTCTAACTGTGATTTCTCGATATGTCGTAGTGATCGAAGTCTAGTTTCTTAAGAATCAAAACACTCATCATTTGAATGTTCCTACACCAATAAACTAATGTTTTGGCGAGATCGCGCGTAGCTGTGAGAAGAACTGACAGATTTGGGATCCGACTTCAAAAATTGATTCCCTACAATTTAGAATGTTTTTAAGTATGATTATTTGATACACCGTATTAATAAGAATCTTGTTTCTTCAAAACCAAGCCGCTCGTCATTTGGACATTTCTACACTAAGAAAACGTAATATTTTTGGGAATGCACAAGATTGAGAAAAGAAGACACCAAATTTGGAGTTCCACATTGATTTGGTTAGAAGAATTATTCTTCCAATGATTTTTTGATCAATCCTTTGAACATGGGAGATTCTTATATAAAAGTTCATTTCAATAATATTTATTTCTTGTACAAGGAAATTTTTTGTAAAATTAAAAGAATCAAAGCATATCAATTCCTACCATCTAAATGGAAGTTGCTATAACTCAAAAGGAAAGCAATAAGTCTTGAGATGTCAAGAATGATTCTTACAAAATCAACAAAAGGAAAGTCAATATAACTTTTATTTGATTCAAGATACAATCAATATTCTTGTTCTTCTCACACCTTGCAAGGAAGATCATACAATGTTACTACTCACTATACCTATCTATTTGAAATCTACATAGAGGGTCCACGTGGTTGTCAAACAAGAATGTTTAAACAAATTTTCTTTGAGATCACTACAAACAAATCATTTTTAGTGACTTAGTTAGAATGCGATTACAAGAAACAAATACTCTTGAAGTCTCAACAATGCCTTTATAAAGACTTAAACATTCGTCGTTGAATTCGACAAGCCTACACGTTGACACATTTAAAAAATACACATACATGAATACTTTAAGTCTTGTCACCAAGTCTTGGCAGACCTACACTTCAACAAGGCTTGAAGTAGGGGGCATCTGTAGACACACAAATTTTATTGGATTTAATTCATACAAAATTTGGATTAAATTCATGTTTATTTTGGTTGGATGATGAATTTGGGCTTTACAAATAAATAAGTCCATTTTTATTAAATTCAAGTGAAAGGTCCATTTCACCTTGAAGCCCAAACTCATACCACGTGGCATACTTACTAGACATCAAAGACCAACTAGGTAACGCCACATGTCCAAATGAGGTGGTAGTCTCAGTCAAATGCAAGAACGAATCACAATGCGCCAAGTGCCAAAATGACATCCTTTGGCCAATCACAAGCAACCTTGTCCACCCTTACAATTATAAATAGGGGATGGGCATGACATTCAAGGGAAGAGAAAAAGACTTCAACAAGCATTTTGCAATTGGAGAAAGCTACAACATCAACGACATAGCTCTTTGAAGGAGTGACCAACGGAATCCTTCCCGGAGATCAACTTGCAACGACGAAGTGCTTCCCGACGTTCTTGGAGATCAAATACGTCTCAAGGAGGTCTACATAAGCTACAACATCAACTACGTAGCTCTTCAAAGGATTGATCAACGGAGTTCATCCCGGAGATCAACTTGCAACGAAGAAGCGCTTTCCGACATTTCTTGAGATCAAATACATCTCGAGGAGGTCTACATCATCCTACATTCGAGAAATATGCTACTAAAATCCCTCGAATCAAAGAGAATCTTAGGAGAAAAGAATCAAGAGAACAACAGAATTGTAGTCACATAATTTATTAATAAAATCATATTTTTCTTTTATTTATTTTGCTTGCATTTAATTTTCAACGACTACTAAAATTTGTCGCGAACAAATTTTGACGGGAATCAATTTTTCAAGTTGGACCCTGAATCTGGACGTTCTTCTCACGGGTATGCACGATATCGCCAAAACATCAGTTTCATGGTGTAGGAACATTCAAACGATAAGAGGCTTGATTTTGAAGAAACTAGACTTCGATTACTACGACATATTTAAAAATCACATTTAGAAACGTTTTGGATAGATGGGAATCAATTTTTTGAAGTTGGACCCTAAATCTGGATGTTCTACTCACGGCTAAGCGCGATCTGGCCAAAACACCATTTTCTTGGTGTATTGACATTCAAAAGATGAGAGACTTGACTCTGGAGAAACTAGAATTCGAGAGTCAAAACACATCCAAAAATCACAGTTAGAAATTGTTTGGATCGACGGGAATCAATTTCTAAAGTTGGACCCTAAATCTGGACGTTCTTCTCACGGCTATGCGCAATTTCGCCAAAACCAAATTTTCTTGGTGTAGGAGCATTCAAATGATGAAACACTTGATTCTTATGAAACTAGACTTTTGGTTATACGACATATCCAAAAATTAATGTTAAACTCCTTCCGAATCGACGGTAATCAAATTTTTAAGTTGGTCATCAAATCTGGAAGTTCCCCTCATGGATTTGCGTCTTTTGGATTTTTCTTGCTTTTATTTCTTGATGATAATGGTGGTTTTGCATCTTTATTTTGCAGAGACATGTTTCTTGAACAGGGGACGTTGATTTTCAATATCCAATTTGACCGTGATTCAAAATTTCGTGCTATTGGCGACGCTATGTCGAACAAGATTGTTGTGTTGCTGCTCATGTTTGTCATGTCATATTGAAGGGTCATGCACTTACTAAATGTGTTATCTGAAGAATATCAACCAATAAAAATTGAAAACTTCGTGCAGTTGGCAACGATGCCTCCAATTTTTTTTTTCCAGGTTTCCAAAGGAGAGTAACCAATCTCGACATCTTATAAAGAAGATGTAAATAACATTCGTAATTACAAATGAACACAGGATGTACCTACACTTCTGATAGCAGTTTTCACATTTACAATTTAGCGCAACATCTACCTTTTCAAATGAGGATTGACAAACAATCATTTAGTGTACTACCTTAAAGCTTCATCGCAGAGTTGGTTGAGAAAATCTACTTCTTTAGATTTCATTGGAACTTGGCTAGACACCACTTGGAGAATTCACCTTGCTTGCCGCATTGCTGGAATCAACTTGTCACTTAAAATCTGCTCACAGTTTTATCCTTCCCTACTTTCTGCTTTGCCCCTCTGTAGTATAAAATTCACAACTCAAAGTAGGAGTATTGAATTTGCGGTTTTCTTTTTCCGATGGAAAAACAACTCAAAGAACTACAGAATGTTTAAAAATCACGGCCAAAACCTGTACGGTTTTCTTACAAATATGTCTGTTCAATTTAATTTCAAAATCTGATGGTCTATTTCGCAGGTTTGAGCGGTCGTGGTAGAAACTCCATAACATGGCATAGGAACCTTTGAACCACAAGGCAAATTTTACGTTTCAAACAAGACTCCAAGAATTGCAATATATGTAAAAATCATGGTCAAAACCATTATGAATTTTACAAATGCGCCTTTGAAGTCAGCTAAGATGTCTTGCTCAACTCTTTTCGTTTGCTCATCTATGACACATTTGAACTCATATGTTAGCTATATGATTTTAAAGAGCTAGTGTGATAATCCCGCAATGCCACCAATTTTTATTTATTTTTAATCATTTGACTGAACATAGAATGATTACTCCAAGCGCCTACGTACCTCGCTGAAGAGGATCAAGTCATATCGTAGTACAAGATTATGATTTTTTTTCTATTTTTTGGTTTTTTGGGCTGTTTACAGTTTATACTCTTGAGGGCCAGGAGTAACATGCAATTTATGCTCATACGTTAAGGAGCGTTGTAAATTGCAGTTTAGGCTCGTACGACGAGGAGCATTTTAGGGAAGAATTCCTTCAATATAACTGGTCTTCTAACCTTTTGTGATGAATCATTAATGTACTTCACTTTGGAGTTGGATTTCATGCTTTTGAATTGCCGAAGTTGATTCATAATTGATTTTTTTGTAAAGTTTAGAAGTAACATGATAATTATGCCTTTTACAAGCGACCAAAGTCCAAGTGTCATCACCCTCTTCACTCAATAAGGCATCTACCTTGGATGTGTTTGTTGTTTTCTTCAAGATGGAAACATCAACTGGTTCAAAGCTCTCAAACTGCAATATGATGACATCTTCTTCAATTTTTAGCGATGCCATAGGATGTAGAACTTCTGAAATTGAATCATAATCTAGTCTGACACTAGCATGGTTTATCTTAACTGTCTCACCATCGTCAATGATGATCTTTCCCTCTCGTACCAATGTCATGATCTTTTCCTTTAAAGTGAAGCATTTTGTGGTGTGATGACAGATGATGCGGTGAAATTTACAATACATAGGATCATCGACTTTATTTGATTCTTTGGGTCTCTTTGACTCTGGGAGTGCAATGACTTTCTTGGTTAGCAACTCGTCAAGAATCGCAGAAACGTCAGAGTCTGGAAAAAGATACTCTTTTGCTTGTAACTCCTTCAAAGTAGATTGATTTTTCACTTCTCACATTTGCTGATGTGCTACAATCTCTTTGAACTCTTGTGTCCCGGAGGCTTTCATAGAAGTTGTGGTTACCACTATGGACTCGTTAGTTGTGTACTCTAATGACTCTTTGAATGGCATGTCTTCTTTTTTGGATCAAGGACATGAGATGTCTTTCCATGGCTTGCAATGCTCAACTCCATGTCATGAGCGCGTGTAGATAATTCTTCAAAAGTTTGAGGCTCATTCCCTTGAAGGATATCTACAAGGACCCATTGTACTCCTTGTATACAAATTTTGACAGCATTCACCAATGATTGACGTCGTCCACAACGAGTTCATCCTTACCTTGTTTTGTATTTGTCGATTCCATCATACTCTTTGTACGGTGGGTACATAGAAACGTCTGTGAAATTGATTTTCTAGTTGTCCCCAACTATCAATTGATTCAGGCTCCAAGTCCATATACCAAACAAAAGCATTTTCTTTTAAACTAATTGACAAGAAGATCATCATGTGTACCGGCACTGCTACAAGTCTCGATGAAAAGGGCAACATGTTTCCTTGAATTTCCCCTTCTTTCTTTTAATTCTGCAATTTTGGTGGTTGATATCCAATTGGTATTAGTAAACTCTCGATTCCCATAGAATACGACTTTGAATATCCTAAAGAACATTGTGAAGGACTACCATATTGAGCTTTAATTGTGTTTGTGATCATATCTTGTAGATGTTGAACTGTTAGAGTGGCAACTGAAGTAGACTGTTTTGCGCTTTGAGAGTCAACTGGCTTGGTGAGAGAATCAATATCAACTTCTACTATAGCTTTTAGATTGTGATGTGACTCTTTAGAGTTGTCGAGTTCTAACATGCTCATAAGCTGCGTGATTTAAAGATTTTTGTCATCCATAGACTTCTTTAAGGATTCAATGGTTTGCTCCATCATTGAGAACTTCTCGTCCATGAAAGTTGTATCAACCATAATGGAGTTATCCTTTGTTGAAATTGAAGAATCTGTTGAACTTTTAGATTCACCAAAGTTGAAGCTAAAGTAAGAAAGTTCATCAAATAATTTTGATGCAATGTTTCCCCAGTGATTGCAGTTTTGAGTGTTATTCGCCACTTGCTTTTTCTTGGCATCTCCGAGGAGGTGAAATATTCAGATCCTTTCAAGTCACTTGACTGGAACTCGATTCGTGTGATTGGATTAACATTGCTATAATCAACAAATGTGGGAACAGTAGAGTCCTTGCTTGAAACATCATTGATCTTTTTGAAGGCCATTGCAAAGTTGAACTTGTTGTTTTGGTATTTTTTGGAGTAAGTGATGAAGAGCAGATTTGGTATCACTGGGCGTGCCAAATTTGTTCGCAACAAATTTTCATAGTCGTTGAAAATTAACTGCAAGCAAAATAAATAAAAGAAAAATGTGATTTTATTAATGAATTGTGTGAGTACAGTTCTGTTGTTCTCTTGATTCTTCTCTCCTAAATTTCTCCTTGATTCGAGGGCTTTGAGTAGCATATTTCTCGAATGTAGGATGGTGTAGACCTCCCTAAGATGTATTTGATTTCCAGAAATGTCAGAAAGTGCTTTGTCTTTGGAAGTTGATCTCCGGGAAGAACTCCGTTTATAAATCCTTTGAAGAGCTATGTAGTTGATGTTGTAGCTTATGTAGACCTCCTTGAGACGTATTTGATCTCCAAGTATGTCAGAAAGCGCTTCGTCATTGCACGATGATCTCCGGGAAGGATTCTTTTGATCACTCCTTCGAACATCTATGTCGTTAATGTTTTAGCTTTCTCCAATTGCAAAATGCTTGTTGAAGTCTTCCTATTTTCCCTTGAATGTCATGTTCATCCCCTATTTATGATAGAAGTGGTAGACAAGGTTGCTTTTGATTTGCCAAAGGATGTGATTTTGACACTTGGCGCATTGTGATTTGTTCTTGCATTTGATTGAGACTACCACCTCATTTGGACATGTGGCATCACCTTGTTGGTCTTTGATGTCTAGTCAATATGACACGTGGCATGAGTTTGGGCATCAAGGTGAAATGGACCTTGGACACGAATTTAATAAAAATGGACTTATTTATTTGTAAAGCCCAAAGTCATGATCCAACCAAAATAAACGTAGAATTAATCCAAAGTTTGTATGAATTAAATTAATAAAACTTGTGTGTCTACAATATATCCCTACAAAGTGTTTATATATTTGTTTACTAGAAATTTTTTTTTTTAAAAGTGAGGTGTTCAACTATGCTTTTAACAGAATATAAATATTTTAGCGAAGTAGAAAAAGCAAGAAAATAGTTTTTTTAAATACACTTTTTAAAAAAATACACTAACCGTATTAAGAGTGTGTTTAATTGGTTGACCTAAATTTTCTTTTAAAATCAACATATTTTCCTTAAATCTAAGGAAACAAACTTACTTCCAAAAGTTATGGAAAAAATTTCAAAACTCTTTTTCACCCTAACTGAAGTCTCGGGTACCAATTTTGATACTAATGTAAGATTCGATTCTTGATTTTTTATTCATTACTTGACTCGTGACCTTGATTCTTGATCAAAATTTAAATTTTCAAATCATGTTAGTGTTGAATCTGTATTCAACTATTGAGTCTCTGGTTAAGATTTGAGGTGATATCTCGGATCGCGTGTCAGGTTGAGTTTCAAGTTAGGTGCCATCTCGGGGTTTTGATTCATGTATCCAAGTTAGGTTTCAATAAAAATTAAGGTTGAATTCTAGGTAAAGTTTCAAATTTAGAATAAAAAAAATGTCAAGAGTATCTTATTCAAAATAAAATATTTATTGGGTGTTATGATTGAGTCTATCGTCAAATTTCAAATTTGAATCCTAGTTCAAAATTTCTGTTTCTGTAACATCTCATAACTCGAAATAGCTAGGAAGAAAGTAAGAATTGTAAATAGTAATTTTTTTTGGAAAGAATTGAAATCTGGAAATAGGTTTAAATTAAAAATGAGTTTTTGGTAAACTTCAAGCGGCCATAACTCCTATATTTTGATTAGTTAGATGTATTTCCAGAAATGTTTGGAAAAGCTCTTAGAATAACCATGCAATGCCACTGAGTTTGCACAACACTGAGTTTGTTTAAGTGAGTTATGCCCTTTGCAAGTTGGGTTGTTTGAATAAGGAAAGTGCATTCTTATTTTAAATGGGTTATTTGGTATTTTCCTTACCCTTTTATTTTAATTCATTTTTGGTAATCACATAGGGGTCTTAATTGAACTTATTCGATTTACACTTTTTGAAAGAGAGTTAGGATTTTGACAGAGGAGAAAAGAAGAAGATAAAAAAAGAGAAAGAAAAAGAACATTCAAGATTCATCATGATTAGCTTGTAGATTTAGTCGGGGGTGATCCTTACGAGGTATGTGTGATCAGATAGCACTGGGTTAGTTCTCCCATGCGGCAATAATAATTTAATTCAGTGCAGTATGTTTTATTTGAAAGTAAATCCTTTCATGTCTTGATGATATTCATTTGAATTCTTGTGGGTTGTGTTGATGAAGTTTTAGGAGGTTTGATTCATCATTCCCGGTATAATTTTGGGTTGATCTATCATTTATTGAAGTTATAAATGATTCTAAGTGTTAGGGGGAAGAACCATGTAATTTAAAGGGTTTAGAGATGAAAACCAAACAATAGAAGTCATCTAACACCCAGGGAAGGGGTTGGGGTGTTGCGCATCCAGTGAGCCCCCAAAAATCCTCTGAATGTAGGTCTCTTGGGTGACACGCCAGCCAGAGCAACTCAACTTGCCCTCTAAATATTGAGGGCTGGCGCTTCTCGCCTCTCAGAACGCCAGGTACACAAGTTTTCCTCAATCATCTCCCATCTTGTCTTACTAGTTCCTTAGTGATGTCCCTACATTTTCTAGTTAATTCCAACACTCTAAGGTGCGTATAAACATCATAAATCATACATAAACATGATATCATGATACTTGAATCCATAATCTCATTCAAGGAAAAATAAGATCAAGGCAAGAGAAGATAAGAGTCAAGTCTAGAAGTTAAGAAACATGTCAAGAGAAGTTTCTTTGACAAAAGGCTTTAACAAAAAAATTTACTTTGTTTAAAAACTTAAAGTTTAAGTTAATCAATGTGTAAAAATTTGAGTTTATTCCTAAAAAAGCGATAAGGAAACTAAGTATTCCTAAAGAGTTCAAAAATGTTTTTCACATTTGATAAGAAAAGGAAACATCAATTCCAAGAGAGCTTTTAAGCTAAGTTTTGATTAAATATCTCAAACAAAAGAAAGAAGTTTGTTTTTAAAACACACGAGCTGAGTATATTTTGGGAGTAGTATGGAGCACCGTTATGGGGTTGCGAATTCACATTAAATCAAGTCTCCAAAAATCATATAGCCATCATGGGTAGAAAAGGGTCATACTTTTTAGATGATTCTTTGGTGCTTTTTAGAATAGACTAGTGGATACACTTAGTGAGTTAGGTTTTTATACCCCCGACAAGGTGTATGATAGTCCTTGGCAACGTGAGGTTAAACGTTGTAACATCACTTAGGCTCATAATAGTGGTTGTTTGTTAGAGAATCTCCCACACAGAAACTATATTACTTTTTATATGAGTAAAGTTGAGCTTGTTATTGTATTTTTTAACGAAGTTAGTTGATTTTACTATTTTATAAAGCTATTCATATATTGCATGTGCTTAATTGCTTTACTTTGATTTCATTTATTCATTAGTTGAGAAGAGCAAAGGTAAGTGTTTCTTTCAGATTTTTTTCAAGAATATGTTATGTTTAGCATTCCAACTCGCACACTCGTAGATTCAATGTACAGATCCCTTTTGGTCTGCATCATCTTATAATGTAGACGCAGGTAACCAAGATCAGCGTCTAGATCCTTGTTGATAAAGTTCAACACTCTAATGCAGTTGGTAAGCCTCCTTGCATTCTAGAGGACACTTTTTTCATTTGCTTTCCAGTTTATGTTTTTAGGATGATCGCGGGTCCTTTATCCACATCCTCTTTTTAATAAAGGCTTCATAGACAAATAGTATTAGTTCTTTAGTCTTATTCATTTTTGTTGTATATGTTTAATACTTGAGTTCTTGTTTTTGGCGAACTTATTATCTTTTAAGTTATTGCATGAGTTGTATCTCTTATGTTTAAGTCTTTTGCTGATTAGGTATGTCAGGCAAAGCGTACGCTTGAGGACAGCAATGTCTATCGAGTTCCAGCCACATCCAAGTTGTAGGCTTGAGGCATGACAAACTTGGCATCAGAGCACAAAGTTCAAGAGTCCTAAGGTGTCTAAAAACCGTGTCTTTAAAGTCTTATTTATCGGTGTGATTTGTGTCAAATTTATAATTAGGAGGCTTCAATATTAAGGGTTTCCTTCACTTTTTTATATCCATTTCGTGTGGTATAGTTGATCTCTACAAACATTCCTTCTATTTGATGCTTGCGCGTGTTTCAGATAAGCATGCCTCCACAAAGAGTTGTCCTAGGTCATCTTGCTATGATTAATGTTGAGGAGCAAAAGTTACCAAATGCACCTGAAATGATTCCTCAAGGGGAAGTCACTAATGTTAAGTTCAGGGATGCAATAAGGTTGCTCAGTCAAGTTGTGACTAATAAGGTTGGGCAACAGAGAAGAGCTAGATAAGAAGTGACTGATACTCCTCAGATCTTAGCTTCAGTTGTTCAAGAACTACTGAGGATCTAGAGAACTTTATTGATGAGTTGAACATCGTATTTGATTTGATGCATGTTTCTGATATCGAGAGAGTTGAGCTAGTTCTATATCAATTGGAGAATATTGCTAGGACTTGGTTCGGTTAGTGGAAAGGGGGTAGACTTGAGGATGCACCACTTGCGAGTTGGGCATGTTTTAAGGAAGCTTTCTTGGGAATTTATTTCCCCGAGAATTGAAAGAGGCAAAGGTATGTGAGTTCCTCACACTTCAGCAAGATTCTCTATGTGTACATGAATATGGGATGAAGTTCACCCAACTATCCTGTTATGATATGGAGATGGTTTCGCACATAAGGAGTAGAATGAACTAGTTTATTATTGGGTTGTATATTTGTAAAGTAAGGATGGTGAGGATGTGATGCTGAGAGGATACATGGATATTTTGCGGTTGATTGTTTATGTGTAGCAGGTTGAGGAAGAGAAGCTGAAGGATAGAGAGGAACTCAGAAATAAGAAAGTTAAAATAGGGTACGCTTGAGTTGTATCTTTTAAGTTAATGCATGAGTTGTATCTCTTATGTTTAAGTCTTTCGCTGAATGAGTAAGTCAGGCAAAGAGTACGCTTGAGGAAAACAATATCTCTCGAGTTCCACCCACATCCAAGTTGTAGGCTTGAGGCATGACAAACTTGGTATCAGAGCACAAAGTTCAAGAGTCCTAAGGTGTCTAAGAAATCGTATATTTAAAGTCTTATTTATCGGTGTGATTTGTGTCAAATTAATAATTAGGAGGCTTCAATATTAAGCAATTCCTTCATTTTTTTATATTCATTTCGTGTGGTAGAGTTGATGTCTACAAACATTTCTCCTAATTGATGCTTGCGCGTGTTTCAGATAAGCATGCCTCCAGAAAGAGCTGTCCTAGGTCATCTTGCTATGAATAATGTTGAGGAGCAAAAGTTAGCAAATGCACCTGAAGTGAAACCTCAAGGGGAAGTCACTAATGTTGATTTCAGGGATGCAATAAAGTTTTTCAGTCAAGTCGTGACTAATCAGGTTGGGCAACAGAGAGGAGCTAGAAAAGAAGTGACTGATACTCCTCGGATCCGAGAGTTCTTTAGGATGAATCCGCTAAGATTCATTGGTTCAAGAACTACTGAGGATCTAGAGAAATTTATTGATGAGTTGAACATGGTATTTGATGTGATGCATGTTTCTGATATCGAGAGATTTGAGCTAGTTCTATATCAATTGGAGAATATTTCTAGGACTTGGTTCGATTAGTGGAAAGGGGGTAGACTTAAGGAAGCTTTCTTGGGAATTTATTTCCCCGAGAATTGAAAGAGGCAAAGGTATGTTAGTTCCTCACACTTCAGCAGGATTCTCTAAGTGTACATGAATATGGGATAAAGTTCACCCAACTATACTGTTATGATATGGAGATGGTTTCGCACATACTGAGTAGAATGAACTAGTTTATTATTGGGTTGTATCATTTGTAAAGTAAGGATGGTGAGGATGTGATGCTGAGAGAATACATGGATATTTTGCGGTTGACTGTTTATGTGAAGCAGGTTGAGGAAGAGAAGCTGAAGGATAGAGTGGAACTCAGAAATAAGAAAGTTAAAATAGGTAATGAGTATGGGCAACATAAAGGTAATGTGAATTATTTTTCCTTCTATTAAAAGCAAAAGGGACCTGCTCTATTATCTGCTAGTGCACCTTCACCACGATTAAAGGTGAGTATAATAGCCAGAATTCGTAGAACTTAGAGCTAGACCTGCATAGTGTTAGTGTAGTGTGGTCTAATGAAGTAACTGGGATCCTGCATATACAAGGTGTGGTAGAATCCACCTAGGAAAATATCGTGATGGTAAGACAAGTTTCTTCAAGTATGGACAAGAGGGTAACTTCATAAAAGAGTGCCTAAAGCATCGACAAGGTAGTGGAAATCTGGGTATAGGGCCCAATGTTCATTAGTTGCTCCACCAGATAGGGCTGCACCTAGAGGAGCTACTTCCGGTATTGGAGGAGCAGAAAACTGTCTTTATGCGATCACTAGTCACCAAGTGCAAGAGAACTCTCCAGATGTTTTTTCTGGTATGATCAAATCTTTACTTTTTTGATGTTTACGGTTTTCCAGACCCAGGAACAAGTTTATCTTTTGTAAACCCTTATGTTTCAAATAATATTGATGTTATTCCTGAGAAACTCTGTCAATCATTTTGTATTTCTACACTTGTTGGGGAGTCTATTTTAGTTGAGCCATTTTATCCTGATTGTGTCATTTCCATCAATGACAAAGATATCGTGGCTGATTTAATTGATTTAGGCATTGTAGATTTTGATGTTATTCTATGTATGGACTTGCTTCATGCCTATTATGTGTCATAGATTGTAGGTCTTGGATTGTCATGTTTCAGTTTTTAAGTGATCCAATCTTAGAGTGGAAAGGTAGTTCATCAGTACCTAAGGGTCGTTTTATTTCGTACCATAAGGCATGGAAGCTAGTTTCCAAGGGGTGTATCTATCAAATAGTTCGAGTTAATGACTCTAGTGTTGAGATACCTCCTATTCAGAATGTTTCATTAGTAAAAGAGTTTCCAAAAGTATTTCCTAATGATCTACCCGTAGTCCCTCTTCAGAATGAGATAGACTACGGTATAGACATTCTTCCAAATACTTGTCGTATCTCCATTCCACCATATAAAATTGAACTAGCAGAGTTGAAAAAGCTATAAGAATAGTTAAAGGACCTCCTTTATAAAGGTTTCATTTGACCAAATGTCTCACATTGGGGCTCTCCGATCCTATTTGTGTGAAAGAAAGAATGTTCCCTTAGGAAGTGTATAGATTACCATCAAAGTAACAAGGTTACAATCAAGAACAAATATCCTATCCTAAGATTAATCATTTTTTTAGTCAACTTCAGGGTGCCACTTGTTTCTCTAAGATAGATCTCAGATATGTCTAGCATCAGCTAAGAGTGACGGAATCTGATATTACATAAACAACTTTCAGAACCCTCTAAGGTCAATTGAGTTTTTTGCATGTCCTTTGGGTTGATCAATACGCCTGCAACATTCATGGACCTTATGAATAGGGTTTTCAAACCTTATTTAGATATTTTTGTTATCATCTTCATTGATGATTACTAATCTATTCAAGGAATGAGGAAGATCATCTTAGTCATCTCAGAATAGTTCTGCAGACTTTTAAAGATAAAAAATTATATGTTAAGTTCTCTAAATGTGAGTTTTGACTTTATACTGTGGTGTTCTTCGCCCTCATAGTTTCTGGTAATAGAACTAGAGTTGATACCCAAATGATAGTGTAACACTCCGGAAGTTCCATGACTTTAGATAGAGTCTCACTTGATGAAGTAACACTTAAAATAATGTTTGTAATCCTAAATTAATGTATTCAATCTAGTTAGGAAGTGTTAGAATCAAAAAGTCAAGAAATGACTACGACGTTCACAGACTACTGAAAATGGAACTAGTGTGCCTTGGTGTGTTGCAATGGGTTTAAAGAGTCGTATTTAAGTCAAATTTGGTGAAAAGGTTGGGAATACGTTAAAGAGTATGTTTGGGGTTGAAACATCCTGGTACGACTCCCCAAGGACCACTCTAAGGGTCCTTGAGGAGGACCCTAGATTTGGACCCCAAAACTACCTTTTGGTAGTGTGCAACCACGAGAACAAACAACGAGATGTCGTTTGAATGATGCACCGTTAATGGTGCTCGTTGGTTGATACTTAGCCTCAGCAATAAAAAGCCTCAGAAAACAATCTTCGACCAAAACCGTGTTGACCAGTACGGTCCATGGTTCGGTCTACGCGCCGTAGACGGGGTTCCATCGTTAGAAACCCCACTTCACTGTCCAAAAACCGTTAAGTTAGGGGTGGTTAGATAATTCAATATTTAATTAATTGGGTGTTAAGGGGTGGTTAAATTAGTCTAGGTATGGACTATAAAAGGGTTTCAACTTATTAAACCAACATAATTCCTCTAAATTCCCAAAAACCACCTAGCTCCAACTTGTCTCTAGTTTCTCTATCCCAACTCAAACCTCTATTGAAGAAACTCTAGATCTTCAATAAGGGAAAAATACACCAAGTAATCGAACTCAAATTCGTGGAAAATAATCCTTGAGTTATGGTTTTCTTCACTCTTGGGGTTCTTTTCCAAAGAGGTTTACCAAAAGATGATATTTAAATCCCCCAAGACTAAGGTTTCAATCTATACTTGGGTCCTCTTTTAAAAAGAAATTTTTATTCAATTGTGATGAATTATGATTTTTTATTGTTGATTAACTGTATATTTATGGCTAACTGTAGGTAATCACTTGAGATCCCCCTTTGGACCACTTTTCTTCCCTAAACTCATTATACCTTGAAAGTTCTATGTTAATTGCAGAAGATGATGAGCGTATAGATTATATAGAATGATAATTGTCATGTATTACTTCTTCAATTTTACCCTGTTTATTTATTGGTTATGTATTCTTGGTAATGGAAGTATAAAGGTTCATCAAAGGGATGGAAGTTATTGTTGATTGGTTCTTTCTTGTATTCAATTATGAAATATTAGTTACTTAGATAGTAATGCTCCTATGTCTAATTAGTGGTTTGTGATGTTGATGATAATTATTCCTCATCTTGAACACTAGACACATGAATTATTTATGAAGTATGCATGTCATGTTATAGTATGATTATTATATGATTGAAAAGTAGTTTATCATGATTATAATAAAGTACTAGGTGACAGGTTTACTCACTTAATTAGTGGTTGTAAAGTGAAAGTATTGTTCTCACTTATTATCACAATCGGGAAGCACCCCCAGATGTAACAATGTATTTGTCAATGAGGAGGACTTATACTAGCCCTTAGCATTCGTCATTACATGTCATAGGTTAAAAATACGAAAAATTACATAGAGTATACTTAGACTTCTCACATATCATATATGGAGTTTACATAGACTCATCGTTTAGGAAGTATTCATAGATTTTTAGTTTAGCATAATCATATCATATAAGATTCTAAATCTTTTCACACATACAGACCATCTAAAAGAAGTACAACATTTGGACATAGCCAATACAAGTAAAATATGTCATTATAGGCTTACATCAATAGTCTTAAACGATAAAGAATGAAACAAATGTGTTTAGACATCACAATCCTACTAAGCTAGATAGGGGCACATTCCTAGAATCATTATGGACTCACCAATAACTTGGGAAAGATGTCCAAGTCTTCTCATAATTAGCCTTAAAGTACTTCAATGGCCTGAACCTACATATTAGTAGAATATAAAGAATATGGGTTAGTACAACCTCTTGTACTAAGTATGGAAACATATCTACATAAAAAAATTTGAAGACATGCATGAAAAGGAGCATTTCTTTATAAACATACTAAGTCATTTGAAAATACTTTATGCACAGAGCATATACAAGTCAATAAGCATCACATCACATAAGACAAGTCAATATCGAACACAAAACCAAAAGTATCATATTGATATATCAATATGAATAACATCATTATTAGGTTATATCAACATGAATAGCTTCAACATTAAGTCTTAACCACAATTCTTCTACTAGAGTTCATAACATCACCATACAAGACCCTTACCAACAATCCCATCCCAATCCCACTAGTGCAATGCTCATCTGAATCCCCGTAACACCACATAATCAAGAAAACAAGAAGAGGAATCGTAAATAGTCCCTTATTTTATGTAACATAATCATCATGTTGAGCATCTTCATATATAGCAACTTAGGTCAATATCATGTTCATCAATGTAATCAACATCATATAAGAGTGATCATATAGAGTCAACATGTGTACATACATGATATAATAAGTGCATAATAACATAATAACAACCCCCTAGAACTCCCCGTAAGGCTAAATTTTTCAATGTATAGATAGAGTCTCATACTCCTACCTGCACTACGTAAAACCCCTTAAGTCACCGTAGCAGTGTTCAACTTTATCACTTCATTTATTCATTTACTTTTGGGAACAATCACCTTAACCGACAATAGACCATGTGAGCTAAACATGGAATTCGGTGTAATAAAACCCCACACAGAAAGAAGCTTCTATAGTTGCCAAGGTAGAATCGAAACATGAACATAGCATTCTAGGTCGATAAACTAGCTAGTCTTCCTATGGAGGCAACATAGTTAATGAACTAGGAGACATACTAGAGACCCACAACTACATCATAATCCCCATCTCATCAGAAACATTGTGAACTTACCTTCCCACATTGGGAAGGGACATCTCTCATATCTAGTTTGCTTTGTGCTAACAAAAGTCCCTTTTTCAAAAGCCTTTAAGCCATTCTTAATTATCAAAACTTAATTTAGATCATAGGAGACTAACTCTTCGTATAGTCATAATCATTAGGTCATAATGTATAGGATGAGAACTTCCTTTCATTTCAAACAATCATTAGTGAGTTCATCACATCATTATAAGTCAACAAGTGATTCATATTCAACCTTGTATCATCATACCATTAACATGATCTTACAATTCAACTTATCCATGAAATTTCATCACATCAATCATACCGTCATTTTCTTAATCTATTCACAGATAATACATCAATTGATCATCATCATCAAGTGTAAACCAACATCATTGAAGTAAAGAAGTATACATAATAAATCCTTACAACGTAGCCTTCAAAAGCCTTCTTCATTCATCCATTAATTTACTTAATATCACCATATAAGTAATCTATACAAGAACTTAGTCAATGTATCACCACTAATGAAATCACCCTAAATTCTTAACCTAAGGTTGGGGAAAATGGTTCAATCATGGATTATTTCATCGATCTAAGTTAATTACTTTAGCACCAAAAGATAAACCCTATCGACTCTCCATCGTACAGTCGATAGCCCGTACTGGCAGTCGTCATTTGTGTCAGAGAGTGTGTTTCTATCCATTTGGGGAAAATGGATAAGTTTCAAACAATGGTTCCACGGACGGAGCGTCGATCAAACGACAACTCATCATTTGGATCATGGTTTCACACTATCTCCAAAGACAATTATGGATCAAATGTTAAACTCCTTTCTAAGAACCCTTAGAGTGGTCCTTGGGTATCTCACCCAGATGTTTAAACCGTAAACTCACTCCAATACGTGTTTAGTTCCTTTTTACAAAATTCATTAAATTTCGACTCTTAAAACCCTTGAAACATGCAAAGGCACACTAGCATCGATTTCACTTGTCTACGGACGTCATGATCGTTTCTTGGCGTTTTCATTCTAACACCTCCTAATTGGTTTCAGTACCTTATTATAGGCTTAAAAACAATGTTTAAAGTCTTAAATCATTTGGTGAGTCTTTAGACTAAGTCATGAACTTCCGGAGTTTTAGATTATTCCTTTTAGGAACATTCGTCCTCGAACGATACTAAAATATTTTTGTAGGGAGAGAATAGACTCAATACTAGAAGCCAAACCAAGAACAACCTAAAATCTTCAGGAGTCACAAATCATAGGAGTACTTCACAACTTCATTCAACACATAACCATGACATAACACATAACAACTCAAATGACAATTCACAACACATAATAGCACAACATTTCACAACATATAATGAGGAACTAGCGTCTCAACTTCAACATGAGCTCAAAGTAAAACTATAGAGTTACCATACTATATTTCTTCTCAAGACAACATCAAAACACAGAAATCTCAAGAAGGCAAGAACATACATTTCACATTTGTGCAAGTTAATGCAAAAAACCTTTTTTCATGAAAACTCATTTTGACATAAACCTTTACCGATATATGCACATGCTTAAAAAATAATCCAAATTCATATTATTCATTATATTTAAGAGGAAATAATAACCTTAATTAGGAAAAATATGAGGATAGTGGGACTTAATGTCGGCCTCGGCCTCACATATTGCCCACTCAATTAGGTGCTTTCTCCATAGAACTTTTACGGACGCCACCTCTTTATTCCTCAACTTTTTGACTTGATGATCTAGGATTTCAACTGGAACTTATTCATAGGAAAGGTCCTCATTTACCCCTAACCCTCCAATAGGGAGAATGGACACCGGATCACCCAAACACTTCTTGACCATGGGGACATGAAATACCGGATGAACTGAAGCTAGTTCACTAGGTAATTTCAGCTAATAAGAAACCTTTCCCACACGTTGAAATATCTCAAAAGGGTCCACATTCCGGGGAATTAGCTTTCCATTTTTGCCAAATCTCATCACCCCTTTCATATGTGAAATCTTCAAGTACACCCTATCACCTACTTCAAATTCAAGGTCTCTTCTCCTATTGTCGGCACAGGAACTTTTGCCGACTATAGGCTGTTTTCAATCTATCCCTTATAACATGAACTTTCTCCAAAGCTTCTTAGATTGTTTCAGAACCAAATAGTGAAGACTCACCGACCTAAAACCACCCAACCAGAGACCCACATCTCTTACCATCGAGTGCTTAAAAAGGATCCATGGCAATACTCGAATGGTAGCTATTATTATAAGAGAACTCAATCAACGGTAGGTGATTGGCCCAATTTTCATTGAAATCTATTGCACAAGCTCTTCATATCCTCTACGGTTTGAATGGTAATCTCCACTTAACAATCCATTTGAGGATGAAAAGTGGTCTTAAGATTCACTTAAGTACACAACCCTCTTTGAAAAAACCTCCAATAACCAGAAGTAAATTGAGCACATCTATACGATATGATGGACAAAGGGAGCTTCGAAGACTAACTACCTCATTAATGTATATTCTTGCATAATCCTCCACCGAATAAGTAAACTTTATGGGGATAAAGTGAGCGAATTTGGTCAACCTATCCATAACAACCAATATTATGTCATTTTGTCTACGTGTCTGAGGTACACCCACTACGAAGTCCTTATTAATGTTTTCCCACTTCCACGATGGAACTTGTATATCTTGAGTTAGACCACCCGGGTATTGATGCTCGACCGTTAGTTGTTGGCAATTTGGACACCTAACCATAAATTCCAATATATCCCATTTCAAACATTCTTACCAATAGACATTTTGAAGATCATGGTACATCTTGGTGCCACCCGGATGAATTGATTATCAGGAACCATAGGCTTCTTCAAAAATTTGCTTCCTCAAATAATTAACATCGGACACACACAACCTAACTTGGTACCTATGAACACCATCCCCCCTGGAGAATGAATCATTAAACTTACCGTGAACTGATTCCTTAAAATCTATCAACAAACGATCAAGGTTTTATTAGACATTACCTCAACCAGTGAGGACGATTCAAAGTTATGATGAACCATAAAACCACCATGTGGACAATCTTCCGAGTGAACACCCAATCGATAAAACCTATGAACATCATTCAGTAATTATTTCTTGGATTCTTCAATATGAGACACTTACCATAGTCATACAACTTAGAGTGTTCACAACCACGTTGGTCTTGCCAGGGTGGTATAGAACACTCATGTCAAAGTCCTTCAATATTTACAACCATCTTCTTTGTCAAACATTTAACTCCTTTTGAGTAAAAACATACTGAAGACTCTTGTGGTAGGTAAATACATCCATATGTACCCATACAGATAATGCCTCACATTTTCAAGACAAACACCATGACTGCTAATTAAAGATCATGAGTTAGGCATTTCTTCTCATGCACCTTAAGTTGCCTAGAGGCTTAAGATATAACCTTATAATGTTGTATAAGGACACAACCAAAACCCACTTGGTAAGCGTCACAATATACCACAAAACCTTGGTACCCTCCGATAAGGTCAACACCAAAGCGGAGGTAAGCCTATCTTTCAAATCATTGAGGCTTCTTTCACAAGCCTCCGACCACTCGAACTTCACCTTATTGTGAGTTAATGTTGACGAAGGAGATGCAATAGACGCAAATTCAGTGACAAACCTTCTATAGTACCCGGGTAGGATCAAGAAAATTCTAATTTTGATTCGATCCAAAAAACTAGGCCAATTCGTAACCGCTTCAATCTTTCTCGGATCGACCTCTACACCCTCACTAGATATGATATGACCAAATAAGGAAACCAATCTCAACCAGAATGCACACTTGTTATACTTTGAATATAGTTGATGTTCCGTGAGGACTTGCAATACCACTCTCAAATGCCCCATATCCCCATCCTGACACTTGGAATACACCAAGATGTCATCAATACAGAAAACTACAGAGACATCAAGGTAATTTTGGAACACCCTATTCATTAGGTCCATGAAAGCCGTCATGACATTGGTTAACGCAAATGACATAACTAGGAACTCATAATCATACTTAGTTCAGAAAGCTGATTTGGGAATATCTTTACCTCTCACCCTAAGTTGGTGATATCCGATTCTCAAATCAATTTTAGAAAAGTTGCTTGCCCTTTGGAGTTTAAAAAATAAGTCATCGATCCTAGTAAGAGTATACTTTTTCTTTATGGTGATCTTATTTAGTTGACAGAAATCAATGCACATCTTAAGGGACCAATCATTCTTCTTTATAAACAACACAAGAGCACCCCATGGAGAAATACTCTATAAAGTGAAGCCTTTGTCTAGAAAATCTTTGAATTGGACCTTTAACTCTTTCAATTTGGCTGGAGTCGTGTGATAGGGATGAAGTGAAATGGGGTTTGTATCCCCTAATAAGTCAATACGAAAATCAATTTTCCGCTCGCAAGGAATTCCAGGTAATTCATCCGGAAAGACTTTCAGAAAGTCCTTCACTACGGGGACAACTCTAGAGCAGGGGTTTCGGAGTCTAGGTCCTTGACCCTTACAGTGTTCTATAGACACCCTTTACAGATCATCTTACAAGCCTTTAGACAAGAAGTGATACGACCTCTAGAAGTTGAATTTCATCCCTTCCATTCTAACACGGGTTTATTTCAAAAATTGAAATTGAGTACCCTTGTTCTACAATCTATGAACGAAAAGAAAGGATACAACCAATCCATTCCAAAGATGACATCAAAATAGACCATATTAGGTTTTACCAAGTAAAAAAAATTAAATGTATTGGCAAACATAATAGGACAATTCCTATAGACTCTTTTAGCAATAATCGAGTCACCCACCGAGGTAGTAATCAAAAATGGTTGAATTACAATATCGGGCAGTATATCATACTTCATTGTTAATAAAGGAGTTAGAATTTATAATGTAGCACCATTATAAAGTAAATCATAGACATTTATAATAAATACTTGTAACATGCCGGTGATAATATTGGGAGATTCTTCTTGATCACCCCTAGAAGAAATAGCATATAAGCGGTTCTTCCTTGGAACATCGTAATTAGAACCACTTGCTTGAGATTGACCACTACCTTCTCTTGACCCGTTACATTTGGACAATCCCTCACCTTGTGGCCACCCTTACCACAACAAAAGTAATTATCCGTCCCAACTAAGCATTCACCTACATGCTTCTTACCACATATGGTACAAGTAGGTTTATTACTTGGTAAACCACCACCTATTTCCTTTTAGGACTTAGGGCTAGACACCCTATTATAATTAGACTTGGAAAAATTAGAACCTTTTCTTAAACCTAGGCTTGTCTTGAAATACAACTTTCCTTTAGAAGAACCACCATTATAAGACTTGGACTTCCTAGCATTCTTAAACTTCCTTCTTAACCTACTCTGTTCAACTTTTTGAGTAATATCCATGTTGTCATTCATCAACCAAATCATCAGACACTCCTATCACAAGGTGGTTCATTTCATCCTTCAGGTTTGAAACGAAAGAAGAGGCATACTTACACAACTTAGTGAACTTCAAAGAGTCCTTATGTACACTCATACCTCCTTGACATAGATTGATGAACTCTTCAAAATTAGCCTCCCTCTTCTCCCTTTGGAAGAAACTATCAAGAAAGCCCTTCAAAACACCACTCAACTAATGGGAGCCGCTATTAAAGCCCTATTGTCCCTCCATTGAGTAAACCAAGTTTGAGCCACATCCTTCAGCTGATAAGCGTCTAGTTCAACCTTCTCATTTGAAATCAACCCCATATCAGACATGATCTTGTAGATATCATCAAACAAGTCTTGGGGATCTTCATGCACCTCCGACCCAAAGAACATTGGAGGGTTCATCCTAGTGAAGTCCCACAAGCGAGAAACCATAGTGCTAGAATTTTGGTTCACACGGGGTCGAACTTCCCAGTTTGATTTAGCTGTCATGATTTGAGCTTGAGTAGCTATAGCTAGGGCTTGAGTAGTCATAGCTTGATCCAAAGTTACAAAAGCCGACCTTATCTCTCCATCCATCATAGACGGAGGAATGACGGGAGCTTGGTCACCCAAAGGAACTTGTTCTTGAGGAGGAGCTTGATTTTCTTGTGGAGGAGCTTGGTTTTCTTGGGGATGATCTCCTGTATTAGCAATCTCTTCTTCGACTCTTCTTGTGGCTTCCCTTCTATTAGTCATATCCTATAACAAAAAGGGTTAGATAAAGAGGACACATTGAGTCAAAAGTGTTGAGACACAACAAAAGATTACCAACAAGATGATAATTTCCTAAGCATAACATAGCCTCTCATTCATAAGTGTATTACACTTCACAATTATGAACAAATATCTACATAGACGTGGTTTAGTGAGACATCAACCCTATGGTTTCCTAACCTTTTGCTATGATACCATGTTTCTCACGACTAGGAAGAACCCCCGAGACATAACCGGGTCTTCGTCCTCGGAGAGGACTTGGACTAGCCCTTAGCATTCGTCAATACATGTCATAGGTAAAAAATACGGAAAATTTAACACTTGTACACAGTGAAGTATACTTAAACTTCTAATATATAATATATGGAGTTTACATAGACTTCTCGTTTAGGAAGTATACATAGATTTATCATTTAGCATAATCATATCATATAAGAGTGTATTATCTTATCCCACACATAAACCCTCTTAAAGGAGTACAACATTTGGACATAGCCATTACAATTACAATATGACATTATAGGCTTACATCAATAGTCTCAAACGATAAAAGAAGGAAACAAATATCGTTGGACATAACAATCCTACTAAGCTAGATGGGTGGCACCATTCTCGAATCATCAAGGACTCACCTATAAATTAGGAAAAATGTCCATGTCTTCTCACAATTAACCTCAAAGTACTTCACAGCCCAAACCTACATATTGGTAGAAATATAAAGAATATGGGTTAGTGCAACCACTTGTACTAAGTATGGAAACGTAAGCACATAAAACCATTTTGAAGACATGCATAAAAAGGACCATTTCTTTAGAAACATGCTAAGTCATTTGAAAATTCTTTATGCACACATAAGATCATATACAAGTCAATAAGTATCACATCACTTAGGCCAAGTCCATATCCAACAAACGACCAACATTATCATATAACTCTTCCCAAAGAGGAATACTCATCCAATGGATTCTCATGAGAGGAGGACCCAACAACCAAGTGGTACCAAGAGGGAATATACTATCTCTTATTTCTTGAACTATGTTGACCCTATAGGATGACTAGCTAGTGGATCCACGTAGAAAGCTACTTTTAATGTTTCGTTCTACTTTGGCCGATAGACCACCTTCAATCAGTGTAAGGTTTTACAACACAGAATTCCACTATTAGCTCTTATTGTCTATGTCGGTTAAGGCAAGTGTTCCCTAAATTAAAATAAAGTAATTAAGTATAGACTAACTAAGGTGACTTGAGAGGTTTAACATAGCGTAGGTATGGTTATGGAACTCTACTTATGCCTTGCACTAGTTGACCTTGATGGAAGCTTTAGGAAATTGATATTATGTATGCATATGATAATGATGTATATGACGATAATATGTTGATGCTACAATGTAAATGACTATATATGATGATGATTGTCTTCTTGATATATGTAGTTGGATTATATTGTTAAAGTTGGACATTGGCTACGTTTTCTTGTTAAGTCTACTTGGTTGACTAAGGTTATGTGGCTTTGCTTGGTCATTACACTTTTTAGTTTGATGAGGATTCATGAGTAGTTTTCTTGCTTATTATTATATGATTAACTCTTATTCATACTTGTGATTTCATTCGTTGATTATAGGGTTGTAGTAAATCATGAGTTTAAGTATTTTGGGATACATATTACTTGTTTGAGTTAGTAAGTATGTTTGGTTGATTGGTATGACTTGTTTGGTTATGCATGAGACCTTTAAACTTGTAAAATGACATGTTTTAACTAAAAATCGCTTTTAGCATGTTTTGACATTATATGTGCATATGGTCTCATACTTAGTACATGTAGAGTACTAACCCTATTTTCTTCTCTTTTTCCCAAAATTTTAGGTTCCGATCGTTGAAGGCTGATTCGGTACAACTTGAAGAAGGCTTGGATATTCTTTATCATTGAAGTGGGTAGTTCTTCACTTTCCAAGGGTGAAGCCAATATCTTACCTATGAAGTTTCTTTGTTTTCTAAGACTTTAATGTTCATTCTACTTTCGTTGTGTACGACTTGTATAAGCCTATATGTGGCTTCTTTACATTTGATGTTGGTCTATTACAACATTGATATAATCATTTAGATTGTAAGAGATGTGACAATATTTGAGACTATCTTTCTATTTTATATATATGAATCTGCAATAAAAGTAGAAGGCTATGTAACATTCCTATACGAAGGGTCTATGTATACTCGATACGACTATATTATGTGTATGTAGAGGTATATGTAAACCTCCAAGTAGATGTAATGAAAAGTTTTAAATTTTTCTGCATTTTCAACCTATGAATGTAATGATATGAGACTAAGAGGCTAGTCTTAGTCGTTATAAAAGACGACGATGCTAGTTACGTCTAGGAAGTAAACCCGAATGTAACAAACTTCATATTTGAGTATGAGGTTGAATATCATTGAGTTATGTCTCTCTCTCTCTCTCTACCACGTCTATGTAGGTTTGTATTCATAATTGTGAAGCCCACCACACTTACGAATTGGAATCTATGTGATGCCTAGGAATCACTCTTTTTCTTGGAAATCCTATATCGTGCCGTTAGATTATACTTATGATGTACTTTTGCATCTAATCCTATTGTTGTGCTTATAGGAAGCATGAACACTCGAAGGAATGCGGCTCGAAGACTTGAAGAGGAAATTGCCAATGCGGGAGATTCTCCCCGTGGTGAGCAAGTTCCTCCACTTGCAGAAGATACTAATGTTGACCAAGCTCCGATCAATCCTCCACCCTTGAAGGATGGAGATATAAGGGTTTCCCTCATCCAATTAGCTCAAGCCGCCACCGTCCAACCCCAAGCTATGATGGCCCAAGCCAACTGGGAGCTTGTCCCCCGTCCTCAACAACAAGTCACCACTATGGCTTCCCGTGTAAGGGACTTCACTCTAATGAACCCTCCTACTTTCTATGAGTTGACGAAGACCCCAAGAACTCATCGATGAAGTCTATAGGATACTTTAGGCAATGGGGTTGTCCACAAGTGAGAAGGCCGAGATTGGATACTTATCAACGAAGGACGTGGCACAAGGCTAGTATGTGCAATGGTGGTACAATAGGCAATTGAGGGGTGCTCCGTTGACCTGGGAGATCTTTAAGAAGTCTTTTCTAGATCGGTTCTTTCCTACGGAGATGATGGAGGAAAAAATGGTGGAGTTCAACCACCTACGCCAAGTAGGAAGGATTGTTCATGAATGCTTCTTGGATTTCACTAAGTTGTCCAAATATGATCCTTCTTTGGTCTCCGATCCTAGAGATCGAATGAGACGTTTTGTGACAGGGGTGTCGGAGGACTTACAAGAGGAGTGCCATTCGGCCACGCTACATGAAAACAAATGAACATTTCCCGTCTTATATTTCATGCAAGAAGGGTTGAGGAGGAAAGGTCTAAGAGAAAGAGTAGAGCTGCTAAGGGGGAAAGATCATTCGATGGAGGTCCTTCAAAGAATAGGCTTGAAATACAAGACAAGTCTAGATTAAAAAAGCGGGTGTCTAATCAAGTTCCATCCAAGTTCCCGAAGGCTCGTCATGACAAGGGATATAAACTGAGATCTAAAAAGGGAAAAAGTTGAAACTCCCCGAATGAGAAGCCTACATGTGCCAAGTGTGGAAATGGTCACATTGGTGAGTGCTTGGTAGGAACAAAGAATTGCTTAAGTTGTGGCAAGAGTTGTCACAAGATGAGAGATTGTCAAAACTTAAAGGGTCAATTGCGGGGTGGTCAAGATCAAGCAAGTGGTTCTAGTGATGTTCCTAAAAAGAACTACTTCTATGCTCTCCGCTCTAGATGTGAGAAAGAGACTTCTCCCGACGTGGTGAACGGTATGTTGGAAATCTTCTCTATTGATGTATATGCCTTAATTGATCCCGACGCTACTTTATCATTTGTTACACCTCTTGTAGCTAAAAAGTTTGAAATTTTGCTAGACATTTTGCATGAACCTTTTTTAGTGTCTACTCCGGTGGGTTAGGTTATGTTGCAAAAAGAGTATACAAAAATTATCATATAATGTTGCCCAATAGTGTTTCTTATGTTGACCTAGTAGAACTTGATATGTTTGATTTTGATATTATATTTAGTATGGCTTGGGTTCATGCATACTTTGCCTCCATTGATTGTAGGACAAGAGTAGTAAGGTTTAACTTACCAAATGAACCCGTTGTTGAGTAGAAGGGGGGAAATTTTATTCCTAGGGGTCGTATTATCTCTTGTACAAAATCATGTAAAATGATCTCAAAGGGTTGTTGATATCACATAGTAAGAGTTCAAGAACTAGACTCTGAAATTCCTCCCGTTGAGTCGATCCCCGTAGTAAGTTTCCGGAGGTCTTTCCAAATGACCTTCACAGTATTCCTCACTAATGGGAAATTGACTTTGTCATTGATTTTCTACCAGATACAAATCCTATTTCTATTCCTCCTTATCGGATGGCTCTGGCCGAATTGAAGGAGTTGAATTCTCAACTCAAGGATTTACTAGATAAAGTTTTATAAGGCTAGTATTTCTCCGTGGGGTGCTCCGGTTTTGTTTGTAAAGAAGAAAGATGGGTCCTTGAGAATGTGTAGTGATTACCACGAACTCAACAAGGCCATCGTTAAGAATAAGTACCCTCTCCCACGGATCGACGCCTTGTTTGATCAACTTCAAGGGACATTAGACCTAGTTCAAATAGTCTAATGTCAGTTATTGCACTTTTTCCCTAATGTAAAAGTAAATTAAAAAGTTAAGTGTATGAACTCTTTTTAGGGCTTCTCTTGAAGGTTTTTACATAGTGTGAGGGAGGGTATAGGACTTCTCTTATACATTGCGCTTGTGGGTTCTTAAGGGATGGTTCTAGTACTCAAGTACAACCTTTCATCCTCAGACAGATGGGCAAACAGAGCGCACTATTAGAATTTCGAGGATATGTTGAGGGCATGTTTGATTTATTTCAAAGGTAATTTAGATAATAACCTACCTCTAATTGAGTTAGCTTAGAATAATAGTTACCACTCGAGCATCCAAATAGATCCTTATGACGCTATTTATGGGAGAAGATGCAGATATCCTATTAGATGGTTTAAAGTTGGTGAAGCAAGTTTTGTAGGACCATATTTATTTCATCAAGCTATGGATAAGGTGAAAATTATTCAATAGAGGTTGAAAACGGCACAGAGTTGTCATATATTCTATAATGACATTGATGCTTGGAGATGAGAGTTAGATTTTGAAGTAGATGATTGGGTATATCTAAAAGTTTCACCCATGAAGTGTGTTATGAGGTTTGTTAATAAGGGGAAGCTTATTCCCTGGTATATTGGACCTTATCGAATATCCAAGAGGAATGGTAATGTAGCTTATGAGTTATGGTTTCCACAAGAGTTAGTCGCGGTTCATCCGGTGTTTCACATCTCCATGTTGAAGGAATGCATCGGAGATCCATCATTGTTCATACAAACTAAATATATTAGTATCAAGGATAGCTTATCCTATGAGGAGATTCGGATCTAGATTATATATCGCAAAGTTCGCAGGCTGAGAACAAAAAAGGTAGCATCAGTCAAAGTCCTTTGGAGGAACCAATTTATTGAGGAAGATACTTGGGAAGCTCAGGATGATATGAAGAAGAGATATACACATCTCCTTGAATCCAGATAAACTGTTTATCAAGGTACTAATTCTTTTCTTAGTACTCCTTAAATTATGAGTAGGCATGTTTTTGTTCTTGCATTTGCTTGTTGGGTGTTTGAAATGAATGGTTGCATGTTACACACTTATCCTAGTAAGACTAATCACATTCGAGGACGAGTGTTCCCAAGGAGGATATATTGTAACATGTCATAATTCAAAATATTTAGGAAGAAACTAAGAATGAGAAATATTGATTTTTGAAAAGATTTGAAAACTAGAAATTTGTTTATGTTAAAAATGAGTTTTTCGTCAACTTTAAGAGGCCATAAATCTTAGTTGTGTGATTAAGGTGTATTTCAAGGAATGGTTGGAAAGCTCTTGGAATAACCTTCCAAAAACGGTGAGTTTACAGAATTCCGAGTTTGTATAAGTGAGTTATGCCCTTTGGAAGTTGGGTTGTTTGAATTAGGAAAGTCTATTATGGATTTTAGAAGGGTAGTTTGGTCTTTTCCTTACCTTTTTATTTTAACACTTTTTTTAATTACTTAGGGGTCTAAACTTAATTTAGTCAGTTTAAAGTTTTGGTAATATTGTTAGAGTTTTGAGAGAAGAGAAAAGAAGAGGAAAGGAGAAGAACGTTCAAGATTCATCGATATTAGCTTGTGGATTTCGTCGGGGCTGATACCTAAAAGGTACGTGAGATCACAAGTTTCCACCGACTTGAACATTGAATAAATAGGGTGCACATACTTCCCCACTGAATAGATGTGACTCATATGCAAATATCTTTCAAGACAAGTTTCCACCGACTTGAACGTTAAAAAGATAGGCTGAACATCCTTCACCTCCGAATAAATGCGATAGAAATGCAACGCAAGTTTCCACCGAATTGAACGTTAAAAAGATATGATATGATGCACAACCTTCACCTCTAAATAGATACGACTTAAATGTAAATATCCTTCAAAGCAAGTTTCCACTGACTTGAATATTGAAAAGAAAGGATGCACATCCTTCACGTCCGAATAGAATACAAATATCTTTAAACGCAAGTTTTCACACACTTGAACATTGTAAAGATATGGTGCACATCCTTCACCTCCAAATAGATGGACTTAAATGCCAACATCTTTCAACGCAAGTTTCGACCAACTTGAATGTTGAAAAGATATGGTGTACATCATTCACCGTCGAATATATGCGAATTAAATGTGAATATCTTACAACGCAAGTTTCCACCGAGTTGAACGTTAAAAAAATAGGATGAAAATCCTTCACTTCGAATAGATGCGACTTAAATGCAAATATCTTTCAAAGCAAGTTTCCACTGTTTTAAACGTTGAAAAGGTATGGTGTACATTCTTCACCACCAAATGGATGTTATTTAAATGCAATGTCCTTCCTGGCGAATGAAAAATGCAATAACCCTCTTGGCAACAGAAAAATACAATTATCTTTTCGGAATGAAAAATGCAATGGCTCTCTTGGCAAATAACATGCAATGACGTTCTTAGTAAATAAGAAATGCAATGTCCATCTTGGCAAATTAAAATACAATGGCCCTCTCGACAAATAAAAATACTATGAAAATGCAAATGATAGATGACTCAATGATTTCTCACTTTAACGAAGTGGATGACTCATGCGTCTTGAAAATGTCATCATCCGGTACTTTCATGTGCCCATATATTTTAAAAGGAACAGTTAGAAGACACAAGTGAAAAAACATTATTTTGCTCTTGAACACTTTATGTTCTTTAGAACTCGTGTTTTATTGGAGATTTGTATGAGGATTGCTCGCTTGCCATGACAATGTTGAAAATTTTATAGTTGACTTTGAGGTTCAAGCGAAGGGATTATTTGAAGTTGGCTATTGGAATTTTTGAGGTCGTCCTCAAAAATTATGTCTCAGTTATAACATTTGGAAAATATCAAAATTATCACCAATCATGATTGTTAGAGATAACCCCTTTATTGTGAATTGTTGAGATATTCTCAAAAATTTTGTCCCAATGTTTATGACAAGGACAAAGAAAAATCACATTGACCGAGCCATTGTGACACCTACATAACCTTTTGAGCAAGAAATCAGGTTAAATGTAGTTTAAATTCTGTGGATGATGAAGACTGCGAACAATCTGAGACATAATCATTAGTAGAAAATGCACAATATGAATATGATGAAATAGAAAAATAATACTCCATACAATATTGAAAGTCAAAATACAAGATATATAAAAATTTTGGGACAGACTAACAAATAACGTAAAATAGGAATCTCACACATACAAGAATAACCTTGAAACATTTTACAGTGAACAACCCAAAAATGAAAGACAAATTCTTCTTTTTTTAAAAAAATGGAAAGAATTAAAAAAATAGTTGTGAAAAAATATTAAAGTGTGTGTGTTTCCTCACCTTTTTTTTTCTTTATGAAAAATAAAGAATGTGATGAGTCATTCAAATCTTGACTACAATTTGTACAAACAGTTTGAATTGCAAATAACTCTCTCATTCTCTCTTTTTTCTTTCTAACTAAAATTGAATTCAAAGTAATTTCTACAGCTTCAAGTGGTACCTCAAACATACTTAAGAATCAACAAGATTCGTTCCTCTTACTTCAAACAATGATTTGAATTGTATCAGTCCTCCAATTTCACGTGCCCTCAGAAAAAATAAATATCATATTTCACACATATTTGATGTGTTCAATTGGAGGAAATTTCTCAAAGTTCACTCACACTCACAAGAATGTTCAATGCATGCAACTGTGATATCATATGTTTGGCCCTATGTAAATCTCCACTAATGTGAGAATATTTGGATTGAGATCATGTAGGGTTGGTCATTGGCTTGTATCGTAGGCTTAGGTATGGGTTTGATATTTATTTTGGATAAGAGTGACTTAGTTCCTCCTTGAGCGTCACACTGAATTTGTGCCCTTAATGATTGATACAACTTTGGTGTCAGATCTTCCTCATTATCCTCCCCTTTTTCGACTTCGTCAGAATTATCATTTTTTAAGTTTTTCCCTTCTTCCCATGTGTTTCCACTTCCTTTGGATCTTCATTTCTGGGAGTTCTTTTTTTATTTTACCCCTTTTTTTGAATTTTTCATCTCTTTTGTTGAAGTATTTTTCTTTACTTCTTTCAGTGACCTTGTAGAGGTGTTTATGTCTTTTTTTATTTATTTCAAATTTTTCTCTTTCTTTCTTTATTTTTCTTTCTCTAGAAATCTTTTTTTCTTCCTTGACTTTGGGAAATTCGATATCTTTGCTTTTTTAGAATTTTATACATGAATCTTCTCTTATAATTTGTACATTCATGGTGCACTCAAGCAGGTTGGGCCAAGAGAGGGATAGTGCATGTAAGCACTCAATAAGTTAATGGCTAAAATGTGGTTGTTCAAAGAAAGGTTTAGACTCAAAGTTGGAAAACTAGGGATAAATTTCATTTGCTAGCTTTGAAAGGCATAATGGAGAGAAAAAGGGCCTACAATCCTTACCCGAATCAACTATTAATAAGGACTTTGCCTCAAAAAATAGTCAGGCCAAGTTCTAGATCAACACTGCAATGCTAATGAATTTTGATCTAAAAGTTCTCCACACAATCAAAATGAACCCACGAAGTTGATTTTATTCTCATCTTGAACATGCAAGTGGATTTCAAGCATCACAAAAGTACAAATAAGAGGTACCACAAGATTGTATGGGTTACCATAAAGGCGATCCTCTTCGTCATATCAATATATTTACATGCTCCTAACTTCATTTGTACCAACTGAGTTAAAGATATGACTTTTACGATGTATACACAATATTTTTTAAAAGAATGAATACCGAACCCAAGAAACACTGTCTACGTATCTAATTAAAATGAGAATCAGCTGTGCCTATTTCATACTATTATTCATTTGAAATTATGCAAACACAATTTGACTTATTTTCTTCTAATGAATTCAAAATAATGAATACGAATTCAAGAAGAGTTGTCTACGTATCTTTTTGATATGAGAATCAGGTTTACGTAGTTCAGGCAGATATGACTTTGAAAATATCAACAAATTATTTGAATATCTTTTTTTTTGAGTTTATAATAATGAACACCGAACCAATAAAGGGTTGCCTACATATCTTATCAAAATGAGAATCAGATTCGCGTAGTTCGTGCTGATATCACTTTGAAAATATGAACACAATATTATTATTTTTTATTATTATTACTATAACTTTTGAAAAATGAACACCGAACCCAAAAAGGTTGCCTACGGAAAGCATTAAAATTAAAATTAGGTTCGCGTAGATCGTGCAGAAATGATTTATAAAATATGCACAAAGTATTTTATTTTATTTTTTACTTTTGGATAAACTAATACCGAACCCAAGAAAGGCTACCAACGTATCTCACTGAAATGTGAATCATGTTCGCGTAGTTAGTTCATATATGTCTTTGAAAATACATAGAAACCCTCTGTTTTTAAAAAAATTAAAAGAATGTGTAACGAACTCGAGAAGGGCTGCCTACGTATCTCACCGAGATGAGAATTAGATCCGCATAGTTTGTTCATATATGTCTTTGAAAAAACACAAAAAATCCTCTTTTTTTAAAAAAAATTGAATGAATGTATACCGAACCCAAGGAGGATTCTTATGTATCTCACCGAGATGAGAATTAGGTTCGCGTAGTTCGTTTATATAAGACATATAATAATTTAAAGATTCAGACAAACTAAAAATAATTCCCCGTAGGTCTAGCGCCATTGAAATATACAGTCAGGAAGTGTTTTTTGAATTTTTGTACCAACTTGTTTTGCATCCTCTTAATTGTCAATATTTGTACCATTTGTTGAATGTGGCCTCAGAAAAACTACGGGGTGAAGTATAATAAATGATGTTGGATGACCGCAAGTCAACTATTTGTTTACCCTTTCAAAAAAAATTGATTGTGTTTTCGTAAGGACAATTGTGGAGAGTCACGTAACCGCCTTTGTCGTAATTGATTATATTTGACATTTGGCAGAAATTATGGCATGAAATGCAATGTCAATATACATTGAATAAAATGAATAATGAATAAACAACAACTACAATATAAAACTAATCAGCGAAATATAAAAACTACAAAGTATAACAAAATAAAGGAAATATTCTTCAATTTGAAAAATTAATTTATATTGATCAGAACCTCTTTAATCCCTAGCGGAATCGTCATTCTATTTACATACCTACTTTGTTCAAATAACGCGAAAAGTCGTGGTGACTCAAAAAATAATCAATTTACTTAATTTTAAAGAATTTTAAGAAATAAATGAATTTTAAATGAGTCGCCACGTAATTTTAGGAAAAAACTAAGAAATCAACTAAGTATATACTAAGCCATCAGATTCTAGGTAAGGGTTCTTGTTATTCCGAATAAAAGGTGTTAATCACCTTTCGAAATCCACAAATGTGGGTCCCAACTGAATTCACTTTTTCATATAGAGGAGGAGACGAAAATAATATTCAAGTACGACAAGTTTTCACCGACTTGAACATTGAAAAGATATGATGAACATCCTTCACCTCCGAAAATATGCTACTTAAATGCAAATATCTTTCAACGCAATTTTACACCGACTTGAATGTTGAAAAGATATGTGCACATCATTCACCACCGTATAGATGCGAATTAAATGTGAATATCTTGCAACGCAAGTTTCAACCGTCTTGAACATTAAAAAGATAGGATGCACATCCTTTACTTCTTAATAGATGCGACTTAAATGCAAATATCTTTGAACGCAGATTTCCACCGACTTGACCGTTTAAAAGATATGGTTGTACATTCTTCACCATCGAATAGATGAGACTTAAATGCAATAGCCTTCTTGGAGAATGAAAAATGCAGTGACCCTCTTAGCAAATGAAAAATGCAATTATCTTTTCGGAATAAAAAAAGCAATGGCCCTCTTGCAAATAACATGCAATGACGTTCTCAAGAAAATAAAAAATGCAATAGTCATCTTGGCAATTTAAAATACAATGGCCCTCTCGACAAATAAAAATAGAATGAAAATGCAAATGATCGATGACCTAATGATTTCTCAGTGTAACCAGTTGGATGACTCATGTCTCTTGAAAATGTCATCATCCCGATGCTTTCATGTGCCGCTGTATTTGAAAAGAAAAAATTAGAAGACACAATGTCTCTTTATCTTGCACTATAATTAAGAAACTTTAATGAAAGATTCATAAGAGAATATGTACAAAATGCCTTTCACTTTGAGGCAAGTGAACAATCATCATTTTGCTCTTGAACACTTTATATTCTTTGGAACTCATGTTTTTTTCGAGATTTGTACGAGGAGTTGCTCTCTTGCCATGACAATGTTGAAGATTTGCTAGTTTACTTTGAGCTTCAAGTTCTAAAGGATCATTTGAAGTTGGCTATTGGAATTTTTGAGGTCATCCTTAAAAAATATGTCCCTGATAAAACTTTTGGAAAATCTGAAAATAATCTCCAACCTTAATTGTTGGAGAAACACCTTTATTGTGAATTTTTGAGATATTCTCAAAAATTTTGTCCCAATGTTTATGACAAGGACAAAGAAAAATCACACTGCAAATATGACCGAACCGTTGTGGCGCCTACATAACCTATTGAGCAAGACATCATGTCAAATGTAGTTTAAATTCTGTGGATGATGAATACTGCGAAGAATCTGAGACAAAATCATCAGTAGAAAATGCAAAATATGAATATGATATAATAGAAAAATAATACTCCCTACAATATTGAAAGTCTAAAGACAAGATATATAAAATTTTTGGGACGGACAACCCAATGAAGAAAAACAGGACTCTCACATATACAATATTATCCTTGAAACTTTTTGCAATGAACAACCCAAAATGAAAGAAAAAATCTTCTTTTTTAAAAAAATGGAAAAAATCTTTAAAAAAATAGCTCTGAAAAATATTAAAGAGTGTGTGCTTACTAGCTTTTTTTTTTGTTTTTGATTGTTTATGAAAAATAAAGAATGCAATGAGACAGTCAAATCTTGACTACTATTGTTACCAACGGTTAGGACTGCTATTAACTCTCTCATTCTCTCTTTTTTTTTTCTAACTAAAATTAAATTCAACGTAATTGTTACAGCTTCAAGTGGTACCTCAAACATAAATAAGGATCAACAAATTTCGTCATCTTGCTTCAAATAAAGATTTTGAATTGTATCAATCCTCGAGTTTCACGTGCCCTCACAACAAAGAAAAGTCATATAACACACATATTTGAACTGTTCGATTGGAGGACATTTCTCAAAGTGCACTCACACTCACAAGAATGTTCAATGCATGCAACTGTGATACCATATGCTTGACCCTTATGCAAATCTCCACTAATATAAGAATATTTTGAATGAGATCATGTAGGGCTTGTAATTGGCTTGTAACGTAGGTTTAGGGATGGTAGGATATTTATTTGTGATAAAAGTGACTTAATTCCTCCTTGAGCATCACACTGAATTTGTGTCCTTAATGATTGATACCACTTTGTTGTCAAATCCTCTTTATTGTCCTCCCCTGTTCAACTTCTTTAGAATTATAGTTTTTTTTAGTTTTTCCCTTCTTTTTTCACCCCCTGTGTTTCAACTTCATTTGAATCCTTATTTCTTGGAATTTTTTTATTTCACTTCTTTATTTTGAATTTTCTACTCTTTTGTTGGAAAATTATTCTTTTTTTCTTTCAGTAACCTTGTAGGGGTGTTTTTGTCCTTCTTTTTCTTTCAAACTCTGCTATTTCTTTATTTCTTTTTAATTCTCTAGTAGTCTTTTTTGCTTCTTGACTTTGGGAGACTCGATATTTTTTCTTTTAGAAATTTCATACATGGATTTTCTCTTATAATTTGCACATTCTTGGTGCACTCAAGCAGGTAGGGTCAAAAAAGGGATAGTGTATGTCAGCACTGAATAGGGGTAATGGCTAAAATGTGGTTGTTCAAACAAAGGTTTTATTCTCAAAGTGAGAAAACTAGGGATTAATGTCATTTGGTAGGCTTTGAAAGGCACAATCGAGAGAAAAAAGGGCCTACAAGCCTTACCCGAATCAAACATGACTCATGATTTCATCTCGAAAAACATTAAGGCCAAGTTCTATATCAACAATGCAATGCTATTTAATTTTGATCTAAAAGTTCACTACACCATGCACATGCCATGAAGTTGGTTTTATTATCATTTTGAATGAATGCAAGAGAATTTCATGCATCACAAAAGTACAAATAAGAGGTACCACAAGAATCTATGGTTTACCACAAATTCAATTCTCTTCATCATATCAATATATTTACATGCTCCTAACTTCATTGATCTCAAGTAAGTTTAAAAATGTGACATTTACGATATATACGCAATATTTTTTTAAAGAATGAATATCGAACTCAAGAAACACTGCCTACGTATCTTATTAAAATGAGAATCAGTTGTGTCTACTTCATACAGTTATGCCTTTTAAAATATGCACACACAATTTGACATTTTTTTTGGAATGCAAAAGAATGAATACGAGCTCATGAAGAGTTGTCTACGTAACTTATTGATATGAGAATCAGGTGTGCGTAGTTCAGGAAGATATGACTTTGAAAGTATGAAAAACCTATTTGAAACTATTCTTTTTTTTTGAGATTAAAACAATGAACACGGAACTCATGAAGGGCTACCTACGTATCTCATCGAATGAGAATCAGGTTCGCGTATTTCCTGCATATATGAATTTGAAAATATGCACACAATATTATTTTTTATTCTTATTTTTTTTACATTTGAAAAATGAATACCTAACCCAAAAATGTTGCCTACGTATCACATTAAAATGAGAATTAGGTTCGTGTAGTTCGTGCAGATATAATTTTCAAAATACAATTTTTTTTTATTTTGGAAAAAATAATATCTAAAACAAGAAAGACTACCTAGGTATCTCACTAAAATGAGATTCAGGTTCGCGTAGTCCATTCTAATATTTATTCGAAAATACAAACAAACCCTTTTTTTCAAAAATTAAAAGAATGTATATCGTACTTGAGGAGAGTTGCCTACAAATCTCACCGAGATTAGAATCAGGTTTGTGTAATTCATTCAGATTTGTCTTTGAATATACGCACAAACCCTCTTTTTCTTCTTTTTTTCAAAAATTGAAAAAATGTATACCGAACACAAGGAGGGCTTCCTACGTATCTCACCGATGAGAATCAGGTTCGAGTAGTTCGTTCATATAAGGCATATAATAATATAAAGATTCAGAAAAACTAAAAGTAATTCCCTATAGGTCTAGCGCCATTGAAATCTATAGTCAGGAAGTGCTTTTTGCCTTGCTGCACCAACTTTTTTTGCATCCTCTTAACTATCAATATTTGTACACTCTGTTGAATGTGGCCTCCGAATTTCCACAGTAACCACTTGTTTTAGTTGTTTCTTCAAAATGTGTATACTCCCAATTATTCAAAAAAACTATACATTATTATCACTATCCCCAAATGTTGTCGAGGACGGTCTCCCTGCAAAAATATGAAAAATGTGTGAAAGCAGGGCCAACATGCAAAATACGTAACAAAAAAGGGATGAGTGTGATCTCATAGTCAAAGACTCCGCTGATTTATCTTTTTGAGCGTAAATGCCACAAATTTCATGAGCCCCCTACACCTTGTCACTTCATATGAGCAATAACCTTGAAACATTAAAAAAACAACTCGAAAGGTAAAAGTGACTTGACAGTAACTTGAAATTGTTTGTAAAAAGCTCTTAAAAATAAACTTTGAAGTAATGGACTATGATACAACATATTCACGTAAAACAGGTATATCACACAACATGCAAATAATGAATGCATATTTTATACAACTCTGTGTTAAATGTTTACTCATCTCAAATAAAAGCGCTAAATTCAAGGTTTTGGTTTCGCTCTACACTAGCTGACAAAGAGTTGTTTAGAAAAGACATGGTCACCCGATTCGGACAAACTACGGGGTCAAGTATAATAAACTATGGTGGATGACCACAAGCCAACTATTTGTTTACCACTTCAAAAGAATTCGAAGGTGTTTTCTGAAGGATAATCGTGGAGAGCCACGTAGCCGTCTTTGACCTAATGCATTATATTTGTCATTTGGCCAAAATTATGTCATGAAATACAATGCCAAAATATATACAATAAAATGAATAACGAATAAATAGAAACTACAATATACAAATAATCAGCAAAATATTAAAAATACAAAGTATAACCCAATAATGAAAATTTTCCTCAATTTCAAAAAATGAATTCATATTGGTTAGAAACTCTACAATCCCCAGTGAACTCGTAATTGTGTTTCATCCCTACTTTGTTCAAATAAGGCGAAACGTCGTGGTGACTCAAAAAATAATTAATTGATTCAATTTTAAACAATTTTAAGCAATAAATGAATATTAAAGGAGTAGCCACCCAATTTTTGGAAAAATCTAGGAAACCAATTAAATATCTACGAAACCATTAGATTTAGGCAAGGGTTCACGTTATTACTAAGGGAAAGTGTTAAGCACCCTTCGGAATCCATAAATGTGGGTCCCGACTAAATTCACTTTTCAAATTGAGGAGGTGACGAAAATAATATACAAGTACAACAAATATACAATGTAGAAAAATAATAACATAAGCAATAATATAAGAGACGCCTAAATTTGCCTTTTGTCAATAACATACAATAATGAGTCAAAAGTATTTTTCGACCAATATAAATCTATCCATAAATAGTAGTAAACAACAAAACAAGATTAACACAATATTGAACCGTAAATAAATAACCAAGGCAAATCACTAACCGAAAAAATAATAATAAAATTTAAGTAGAGAACAGCAAAACAGAAAGCAAAAAAAATGGAGACGTAACATCAAAGTATGATCATCGGAGTTGAACTTGCCCGGCAGATTCATTTATCAAAATAGAGCAATATAATAGATAAGTATAAACAAACTCCATTAACACATCAACATGAACAGATCGGAAGTGTAATAAAATAAAGAGGAGAAGAAGATTTGAGTGTTATCATAAGAAATAGAGAATGACAGAGAGGCCACTAGGTCTCAACGAGTTTTGCGGGTTTTGCTGGAGAATCTATGGAGATACTGAAGAATAGAGAAACGAATGTAGGGTTGTATTCTTTGTCGTTTGAGCTTCGAGCTCGCGGTGGTTGGTTTTGGATCTGAGCTTTGCAGGAGATAACTTGTTTCGCTGGAGAATATGAATGCTGGCTCACTACTCCGATATTTAGTGTGATAACTTCGCGATTAATGGCTTCAAGCAATGGTCACTGGTGGAATGCTTGATCTTCGAGCTAGATTTTCTCTCTGGAGATGGAGTTTTCTTGTTGTTTCTAAGGGTCTTGTTTTGTCGTAAAAACTAGTGGGTTTGGGTTTCATAGTAGCGAGAAAGAGAGTGGAACAGTGTCTGGCATGATGCGTTATTGATAGTTTTCAGTCAGTTCACTAGCATTTGTGGACTGCCTTGTTAGCATTAAACAAGAAAAAGGAAGACAGGTCGTTGGGTGGTGGCGGATCGAAATGAGGATAGAAGAGAAGTCCTAAACCTAAAAAATAATATCCACCACCCTTAGATTTTGACCTAATTGATTCTTACATAGTGAATTGTTATTCAATAGGCTCAAATTATGAGCTCGGAATTGTGACCCAAAATTATTGATCAATCTCCATTGCAAAATTCACCCGTAATATTTAAATGTTTTTTTTAGATTCTGTAAAATATAAAAATGAATATTAAAAACATAACGAATAATGAATATATATATATATATATATATATATATATATATATATATATATATATATATATATATATAATTCACCAAAAATAATGATTTAATCATAATCAAAATAAAAAAAACATTTGAATGTTCTCAACCGGCTGTGAAAAATTTAATTACGATTAACTAATAAAAGTACTAAATTTTGACAAATAAAAATAGTTATTGATAAACTTATTTAAAATTATAAATATATATATATATATATATATATATATATATATATATATATATATATATATATATATATATATATATATATTGAACCATTAAATATATAATCTTAAAAATTACAATCTTTGAAAATGTTAGGCAAAAATTGGGTTTCAACATCTGTTTCTTTCATCGGACATGATTGATGAAAAAAATCATGGACAACGAAAATTGACAAATCCAATTTTGGTCGAACACATGACCTTTATATTAAAATGTGCTTAGATTGTTGTGGAAGTCGATCCTAGACTTGCCTCTAAAAGGTTCCACGCTATGTAGCATCCTTTTTGAAGTAGTCTGCACATGCGGCTCTACTGAGAATGCATCCTCTTGGATGTTAATATGATGAATGTAGATGATCCATCGGTAGGATAAAAATACATGTCCATTGCTAGGACGAATGAAAATGATCCATTGGTAGAATATGAATTGATGTCGGTCGGTCGGACGAATAAATATGATCCTTGGTAGGATTTTGAATATATGTCCATCGATAGAACTATAGAGAAAAAGATGATCCACCAATAGGATTTTGAATGTATGTCCATGCATAGGACAAATAAAAAACTATAATCCATCGTTAGGATTTTGAATGTATGTCCATCGGTAGGACGAATGAAAAAACATGATCCATCGGTAGGATTTTGAATGTATGTCCATCAATACGACAAAAAAAAAGATCTATAGATAGGATTTAAAATGTACTTCCATCGATTGGATGAATGGAAAAGATGATGACCCTTCTGTAGGATGAAATTAAAAAGGTGATCCATCGTTGGATTTTAAATGTATGTCCATCGGTAGGACAAAAGAGAAGAGATGATGATCCATCGGTAGGATTTTGAATAAATCTCCATCGGTAGGATGAATTAAAATGATGATGATCCATCGATAGGATTTTGCTTGTATGTACATTGGTAGGATGAATAAAAAGTTTATCCATCGGTAGGATTTTGAATGTATGTCCATCGGTAGGACGAATGAAATTCTTTTAACGCAAATCTCCTCCTACTTGAACGTGGAATAGATAGAGTGCACATCATTCACCTCTGAATAGATGCGACATAAATGAAAATATCTTTAAACGCAAGTTTCCACCAACTTGAATGTTAAATAGATAGGGTGCACATCCTTCACCACCGAATAGATGTCACTTAAATGCAAATATCTTTCAATACAACTTTAAACCGACATCAACGTTTAAAAGATAGGATGCACATCCTTTACCTTCGAATAGATGCGACTTAAATGCAACAACGCAACTTTCCACCGACTTGAACGTTGAAAAGATATGATATGGTGCACATCCTTCACCTCCGAATATATGCGAATTAAATGAAAATTTCATTCTACGCAAGTTTCCACCGACTTGAACGTCGAAATTATAGGATGCACATCCTTCACCTCCGAATAGATGCGACTTGAATGCAAATATATTTGAACGCAAATTTTCACCGACTTGAATGTAGAAATGTTATTAGTGCAGATCCTTCACCTCCGAATAGATACGACTTAAATGCAAATATCTTTCAATGCAAGTTTCCACCGACTTGAATGTTTAAAAGATATGGTGAACATCCTTCACCATCGAATCGATGCGACTTAAATGTGAATATCTTTCAACGCAAGTTTCCACCGACTTGAACGTTAAAAAGATAGGATGCACATCCTTCACCTCCTAATAGATGCAACTTTAATGCAAATATCATTCAAACCAAGTTCCCACCGACTTGAACATTGAAAATATATGGTGCACATTCTTCACCGTCAAATATATGCGACTTAAATGCAATGACCTTATTGGAGAATGAAAAATTTGATGGCCCTCTTGGCAAATGAAAAATGCAATTATCTTTTTGGAAAATGAAAAATGCAATGACCTTTTCGGTTAATAAAAAATGCAATGGGTCTCTTGAAAAATCATAGTGCAATGATGTTCTCAATAAAAAAAATATAATGGTCCTCTGGGAAAGCAACATAGTTATTAAGCTAGAAAGCAACATAATTTAGCCACAACAAAACAGGATTCCATTTTATAAGCACAACAAAAATCACCAGTCAATACATTTAAGTTATACTAATAAGTAAGAACCCCGGACACTTTCCACACATAAAAAAATTCACAGGAAGGACTATGAGGAAGGAGGTAGATGAGAGAGGGAGTTCATAACAAGAGTGATCTTAGAGTTTGCTGCATCATTATCCTTGATCATCTTCTCTTGAAAAGCAGCAACCTTTTCCATGAGCGTATCATTCTGCTTTTGTAGCTCCTTTACAACCTCATTACCAGGTCACTTTGTTTGTGCTTTGAGCAATGCTGCCTTAAGAAGAGAAATTTCAGCATCTTTGTTGCTCACTAGCACAGTCATCACATCCAAATTCGTGCTTCAAGTGGTTGTGCTCCTTGATCAATGGAGATACCTTACTCAGTGGATTTTCCCTTGCCTTCAAGACATTCACATTCCACCAGAGTGCTTAGGGTAAATGATTTCTTGGCAGTATCAATTTTACCTACTCTTACATGGATGTTGAAATGGTTAAACACCTTTGTCAAAAAGTAGTCATAGCCCATACCATATTTTCCCTTGTGTTCTATTACCGTTTTGTCAAAGAAGATCCAAAGGTTCAAACATGCATAGTTACTAATGATGAATAAATCAGTTGCAGAGGCCACAGTGCTTTTCTTAGATCGAGGAAGAAGAACTTTGTTTACAATTTCAAAGACCAAATGATACTCACCTTTCATGAGTGCCTTCAGAACCCCAGCACGACGAGCATTAGGGATCTTTGAGAATTCCTTCAAAAAATTTATATTTCAAGTTTTTCCTACCGCGGACCTGATCCCACCACTTGGTACTCCCAAAATTTCCCAAGAAAGTCCTCATCCAACTTTACACTTTTCTTTCCCACCCTAGATTATGCCTCCATCCTTATCAAATTCAATGTTGTAATAGAACTGTCACACCTCTTCTCATGAAGAATAGGAGATTTAATCTCAAACAGGTGCCTCCAAGATTGAATCTCCAAAATATAATGCAAGAGTCAATCCCTGGTTTGTGAATGATATCCATGTCAATCACACTTCCACCCATAACCTTCCTCAGACGCAAAATATCAATGATAGTCAGTTTAGTTATTGTATGGTCCTCCAAATTTCTTTTGGGACTAGGTCCCCCTTCAGATATTTGTTCCTCACTCGGAGAGGTTTCTCTCTTCCTTTTTGATGTTTCCCTTTTCTTTTGTGATTTCCCTTTCTTTTATCCAAGACAACCCTTTTTGCCACAGAAGACTAAGATTCCCTTTTGCTCTTTCCCATATTATCCTTCTTAGATGGTTTGTGCTTTCGACCATTAGAAGCTTCTCGCAAACACTATTTGTCAAAACCTTCTCCAAATACTTCCAACACGTTATCAACAAGAACTTCAAAGGTTGCCTTACCAGATTGTCTCTTACCTTGATTCTCAATAGTGGTTAACTCATTGGATTTTATGGAATCACACATGATTTTTTGAGTGACTACTCTGGTAGAGGGTATCCCTCTAGATGTATATTTAACCCCTTCTCCTAATTTTATGAATGTTGGGACCATTATTCTTAGAACCATCCATTTGATGGGACGATTGTCCTCATTAGTGTAAGTGCAATCGGATTAAGGATATCCACCGCTATCAGGAGTCTTGTCAAACATCGGTTAGGAAGCATCTACCAAATCTTTGACACCCTGGTTATATTCTTTATTCAACAATTCTTTCCTTATACAAGTTAAAATGTCCACAACCAAATTATCACTTGCAGCAAGAAGGTTTGACACTGATGACTTTGTCTTTGCAAGGTCTCCCTCAAATAGATGATTAGAGAGTACCTTATAGCAAGGACCAGGTTGATATATGGGTGATGGTTCATTGAGGTCAAAGGGGGACAAAGGATTCGGAGAGCTCGTTGTACCAATGTTTACCGGAGAAATAGTCGATGATTTAGACGGAGACACGACGATAGAAGATGTGTAAAACTCCATTTGGTTTATCTTATTTAGAGAGTCGAGCATTTTATTTGAAGAAGATGGATATTGAGACATGTTGTTTGAGAAAAGAGACTCAAAAACTAGAGAAAAAGGATAGAGAGACAGAAAGTGTTTTTAACAGTAGACTTAGAGAGGTGTGTTTTTAAATGTAAATATATAGAGTGAAGAAAAGTCAATAAAAATGAACTTGAAAATATTTTTTAGGTCCCTGAATAGACGTGTCTCTTGGATTAAAGGCGATGGGACAACAATCAGAAGGTCTAATGACTGACATGTGGAGATCTCGACAGATCTCATTAGACTGTTTAAAATAAATGTAGAGAGTGCTAACCTTGGGAGGGACCAGGTCCTCAACTTGACATGAAATAAAATTCTTGAATGGTTTGGCCATTGTCTGCTCCTGAAACTGATACATAGATCATCTCACTTTAATGCATTACAAGTTATGTGGATACCTACCCTCTAGATCATAGACAAAATAGGAATTAGAGGCCTTTTGATGATATTAGCTTAATTCATGTTTATCATTCTTAACTTTAACATGTTTTTCTCAAATTGATCCTTGCTGAGAGCTTTTGTAAGGATATCCACAATCTGATCTTTAGTTGTGCTATATTTCATGATGATGTTCCCTTTTTCAATATTATCTCTCAGAAAGTGATAATGAAATCAATGTGTTTTGTGTTTTGTGATGGACAAGACATGTTGACTGTACTGGTATTATCACATATGAGAGGAATGATGTTGATGTTGACTCCAAAATCCTCAAGTTGTTTCTTTATCCAAAAAAGTTGCGCACAACAGAAAGCAAGAGCTACATACTCAGCCTCGATATCGAGAGAACTATTGACTTTTTCTTCTTGGTTCCCCAAGAGATGAGTGAGGATCCAAAGTAATGTGTCAATCTAGAAGTGCTCTTTCGGTCCACTTGATATCCTGCAAAATCAACATCTACATATTCCACTAGTTCAAAGAGATACGTGCATGATAAAACAAAAACAAGTCCTCTGTTTTGTTCAGATACCTCAGGATCCTCTTAGTTTCCTTTAGATATGATTCTCTAAGGGATACTTGGAATCGTGCAAACATTCCTACGTTGAATAGAGTATCAGGACTGCTTGCTTTCACATACAATAGAGACCTAATGAAACCTCTGTACATGGTTTTATTCACTCAAGGATCAGTGTCATCTTCTCCCATTTTTGAGTTTGTACCCATGGGGGTATCAATAGTCTTGGAATCCACCATATGAAACTTCTTTAGCACATCATTTCTGTACTTCCCTTGACATATTGAGGTGCCACCGGAGGTTTTCCTGATCTGCAAACCCAATATGAAGTACAACTCTCCCATCATGCTCATCTCGAATTCATTTATGATTAGAGTGGCAAATTCTTCACAAAGATGTTCAGAGGTAGCTCCAAAGATGATATCATCCACATACACATGGATGATGAGCAGTTCTTGATCTTTTTTCATAAAAAACAATGTGTTGTTGATTTTTCCTCTCTTTAAGCCATTCTTCAATAGAAATTTATAAAACCTTTCATACTAGGGTCTAGGTGCCTACTTCAACCCATACAGAGCTTTGTTGAGTTTGAACACATAATTTGGACGATTAGCATCCTCAAATCCAGATGGTTGTTTAACGTAAACTTCTTCCTTCAGATCTCCATTCGTAAAAGCACTTTTGACATCTATTTGGAATAACTTGAAACCCATGAAAGCTATAAATGCAATGAGGATTCTTATAACCTCGATTCTAGCAACAACGACACATGTCTCATCATAGTCGATGCTTTTTTTGGTGATTATACCCTTGAACAATCAGTCTGGACTTCTTTCTAGTGATGGTCCCACTTTCATCCAACTTATTTCTTATTACCCACGTGGTCCCTATGATGGTTCTGTCAGCAGGTCTTCGGACCAGGCACTACATATTGCTTCACTCAAACTGATGCAGTTCATCTTGCATAGAGATTTCTTAGTAAGTATTTATCAGGGCTTCTTTAAAATTTTTAGGCTCAATAGTAGAAATGAATCCTGAGAATGCAACCAAATTCCTTGTTTATAACCTGGTTTGAATTCAAAATTTTAGTGGAGAGATGAGATTTTCTAGGGAATGAGATGAACTATGCTTCCGTCTGAATGTCGAACCCAGGGGATATTGTTGATCCATCTGTTCTTCTTCATCTTCAAAATCATCATTCACATGAGGATGAGTTTCCACTTAACTTTCATCATTTAAGGGACCGTTGGTCGTCCTTTTTCACCTTCCGAGATGGACTAAGATCATCAACATCATTTTAGATTCACCTCAGCTTCAGTCCTACTAGCTTCATTATTATGTAACTTGAATAAATCTAGAATATAATCATTATCTTTTTATATTTATGTTCTTCAGATCATCAATCTCATCAAATACCACATGAACAGTTTCCTCAATTCATATTGTTCTTTTGTTGAAAACTCTATAAGTCTTTCTTGAAGATGATTACACCACAAAGTCACCTTCATCACTTTTGGGATCAATTTTTCTAAGATCGTCTTTACCATTTTTTAGCACAAATCACTTGCACCCAAAAGGCCTTAGGTAGCTTAGCTTTTGTTTCTTTCCCTTGAGTAGCTCATAAGGTGTTCTGTTCATGAGAGACCTAATAAAACATCTGTTGGTCACATAACACGCAGTATTGATTGCCTAAGCCCAGAAGATTTGAGGAAATCTTACTCAATGATCATGGTTCTGGCAATATCTACCAAAGTTCTATTCTTCCTTTCCACCACACAATTTTTTGAGGTGTTCTGGGCGCTTAAAAGTTATGTTTAATACCATTTTCTGCACAAAAAACATCAAGGTTCGCATTTTCAAACTTCGTTCCATGGTCGGAATTAGTCGCAACAATTATGCAGTTTAGCTCGGTCTGAATTATTTTTAAAAAGACAATTAACACATCAGCAGTCTTAGACAACCAGGATGTATTTCTTTCCGCTTCGACTCTCGATTTTCACCGGTACACACAAGTCCATATGTATTATCTCAAGGACCCTTGAAGAACTGACCTGCTTTTTATTTGAATGAGGATCCGGTTTGTTTCCCTTTAACACATGCATCACAAACTTTACTGTCTCTAAATTTCAGCTCTTGTAGACCACGGACCAGGTCCCTAAAACCAATTTGTTTAGTAGAAAAGAGCCCACATGACCCAGTATCCTTTGCCACAAGTCAGTACTTTTTCATTTTAATAAATGGATTCTCAAGATTAATGAAATTAAAGGCCATTATTTTCACTTTTCTAGAAATTGTGACTTCCACCAAAATCAAGTCACACCCCTATCAGAAGGCATGTTGGTTCTTGTTAAGGTCTCTTTGTTTTAATGTTGCGTCTATAAATTCTTGTTTTTACGGAAAGCTTATTTCCAATTCGATTGACAATACACCAAGAGCTTTAGAAATCATGTCCGTGCAAGTTCTTAATAATGGGTTTCAAGCGCGCCACATCCATGGCTAAGAGGTCGCATGCCTTTTTTTCATACTCAACTTACTTTGTCGCTTTTCAAGAACCAAAAGGTTATCTTGCACAATAGATTTCCTTTTCAACTGATTAAGTCGAGCTACACGCAGAATGATTCCTTATGTTGAGTGATATGTATGCAGAATCTGTGTTGAAAAATCGGCTATATTTGAACATTCTCTCTTTAATATTATTCTAGAGCATTCCAATCTCCTCATAAGTTGATATCAAGATTTCTTTTGAACAAAAGCAGCTTGAATTCTCATATAGACTGAGATATGTAGGAAATCCATTTGCAGGGTTCGACCATAATTCCTAATGTCTGTACCAAATACCTTTTCTAAGATGAAGATATGGTTGGTCAAAATTAGATTAGTCAATTTCATTTTCCTTTAATTTCTCGCATCAATCCAAGTAAAATGTGGGACAATTATTGACAACCAATTTTAACCCACCACGGTAGAAATTAATTTTTGAGCTCCTTAATCAAGCAATTTGAAATAATTGGTTTTATGGAAAATCTGAAATATTTTTTTAATATTTTAAAATGATTTTACTTATTTGTGTAATATTCTAAATAATTAATGTGTTTTATACAGTACATATATTCAATTAGTATGTTCCATAAATTTTCATTCCACTAGTACAACCATACATTTTCTTTATATTAGGTTAGTAAATTTAATCGAACAGTAATAGAGATAGAACTATTTTGTATGATACTTTTGAGTTCAAAGATTCTTTAGTCCAGCTGAGAAAATCAGGCATTTCATCAACTAAAATAAGAAAGAGAGGCAAAGAGATCTAGATATACATTATCTCAAAAAGGAATAAAAATAACATATAAAAGCTAAACAAAATATAGATAGGAATTTAAAGTAGGAAACTACACAAGTGATCAAGCAATCTTAAATAAATTCAATAGAAGAAAATATGGTGACACTAAATGGAAGTTTGGGTCTATCAGCCCATTGAAAGACCCAAACATTGTCAACTTTAATTTAGGTTGTTCTATAGCACAAACTTCTTCAAACCAGTATTGAACTTCGTGTTTTCTATTCAAAGAGTGCATTTTACAATCCATTGTGTTGTTGATCCTGTTTTCCTAAGATACTTAGAACAAAACTTTGAAGAATTTGGTAAGACACAACAAAGTTTAAGAAAATTTTCACAACTAGAAAATTAAAACTAGTAGAGAATCTATAATCAGAAATATATTAAAAAAATATACGAAATATTTTTCTGAAAGAAGAATTGTTGTCAATCTGTGTTAAAGAATTTTACTGATTCAAACAAACTTTGTAGAAACAGGAAGTTACCGAAGTTTAATGAAGTAGTGAAGAACAGAAGAACAAATATTAATTCACAAATCTAAAATTTGTAACACATACTAGAATCTGAAGAAAAAAAAAACAAGTCCACTGAATGCACAGTGTCCCCTTACGGAAATTATTTTCTTATAGTATCCGAGGTTTGATTCGGTATGTCCTTCCAAGATAGAATGTCACGACCAAAACCGAGCCGCGACTGGCACCCACATTTACCCTCCTATGTGAGCGAACCAACCAATCTAACCCTTAACTTTTAATACAATATCAACAAAAAGTAATGCGGAAGACTTAAACTCATTATAAAACAATTCAAAACTATTATTAATATCCCCAAAATCTGGAAGTCATCATCACAAGAACATCTATCTCAAATTGCTAAACTAAAACTGTCTAAGAAGCTAAAACAAATACTAGCTAGTCCATGCCGGAAGTTCAGGCATCAAGACTTGAAGAAGAAGACCCGTCCAAGCTAGACGCATTAGCTCACCCTGAATTTCTGAAGGTACTGAAGACTGGCTAGATCTACTGTTGAGTTGAAGTTGACGGAACGTTTGCTGCATTACACAAATAACAATGAAGAAAACATAAAAGTACGGGGTCAGTACAACCACACGTACTGAGTAGATATCATCGGCTAACTCAAAATAGGGAACAGTATATATCAATAATAATGTAAATCAACTACAATACTCAACATGTAGCAATAACAATATTAATTCATCAATGAATACAACCGATTTCACACATGAGGACTCAAGCCTCAATACCATACTCATTTGGGAATTTAAGTTCATTAGATTGAGTATATTCAGTATCTTTCAAGATTCATATCTTTTCTTCCTCTTGTGTCGGTACGTGGCACTCCGCTCCTCTATTTCTATCCTGGTGCCGGAACGTGGCACTCCGATCCTCATATTCTATCCTGGTACCGGAACGTGGCACCCGATCCTCATATTCTATCCTGGTGTCGGAACGTGACACTCCGGTCCTCATATTCTATCCTGGTACCGGAACGTGGCACCCGATCCATATTCTATCCTGGTGTCGGAACTTGACACTCCGATCCTCATTCTATCCTGGTACCGGAACATGGCACCCGATCCCCTAATTCATCAAGCCTTCTTTATTACTAAGGCATCATCAATCTCATTATATAATATATCAAGCCTTCTTTATTACTAAGGCATCATCAATCTCATTATATAATATATCAAGCCTTCTTTTATACTAAGGCATCATCATTAACAAGTGAATTAGGGTTCTTTCAAGATTTGGGATTCAATAGCTTCATCATGCTTTGTTAATTCATCACAATTTCATAATCATAATCATGCAAGCATACAATTTAAGCATATAGAAGGGTTTACAATGCTATCAATACATATCATTCACTATTAAGAGTTCACTACGAATATCGTAAGATAAACCATAACCCATCTACACCGAAGAATTGATCAAACAAGCTAATCCTCAAGCTGCGTTTTCTCCTCCCTCTCGATCGATCCCTCTCTTTCTCTTTGTTCTTTCTGTTTGTTTTATTCAAACCCTCTTTCCTTTACCCTAATTATCATATAATTAAGACTAAAAGAGGACAATACAACCCACTAATTAACTTAAGGTTACCTCTTTTAACCCCAAGTAATTATACTTTTAATATTAACCCTCAATCTTTATAATTAAGGAAAGAATAGTCCAAAACGACCCTTAAAACGTGTAGAGGAATCCTATTCTGCCTGGGATTTGCGCAACCTGTGACGGGCCGTCGTGCCTGCGACGGTCCGTCACGATGGTCGTCGCGCAGCCTCCCAAACTCCAGGTGAACTGTGACGGCCCGTCACACCAGTGACGGTCCGTCCTGCACCTCCGTCCTGACGGTCAGAACTCGTTTCTTGTACCAAATTCTCAAAAGTTGAAGTGCTTTGCAACGGGAACTCACGACGGTTCGTCGTAGATGTGACGGCACGTCCTGCAGGTCCGTCACAATTACAGAGAGTCGATTTTAATATCCAAATTGAAGAATTCTAAGTGTCATGGAACGAAACCTCCTCGACGGGCCGTCGTGACCACGACGGTCCGTCGTGACATCCGTCGTCCCAGCCAATTTTTCCAGAAATAAAATCTGCTGCTCAAAACGACTAACAGGTCGTTACAATAGATACCAATTTACCCATCGTTCGTCCCCGAACGATCAAAAGAAGAAAAACAATGGCGAAAAGGAGTACCTGAATCTGTAAACAGATGTGGGTATTTTCTTGCATATCTGCCTCCTTCTCCCAAGTAGCTTCTTCAACCGGTCGATTCTTCCATTGAACTTGATGGATGCAATCTCTCTCGACCTCAACTTGCGAACCTCTCTATCTAATATAGCAACCGGTTCCTCCTCATAAGTCAAATTCTCATCAAGCAAAACTGAATCCCAACGGATAATGTAGTTTCCATCTCCGTGGTATCTTTTCAACATGGACACATGAAACACCGGATGCACTCCGGACAGCCCTGGGGGCAAGGCTAATTCATAAGCCACCTCCCCTATTCGCTTAGTACCTCGAATGGTCCAATATACCTTTGACTTAGTTTACCCCTTTTCCAACCGCATCACCCCTTTCATGGGTGAAACCTTTAACAAGACTTGTTCACCCTCCATGAACTCCAAGTCTCTAACCTTTCGGTCTGCATACTCCTTTTGTCTACTTTGCGCCGCTAGAAGCTTTTCTTGAATGCCCTTCACCTTATCTAAGAATCCCTCAAGAGGTCAGTACCCCAAGGTCTAACCTCAAATGCATCAAACCACCCAATGGGAGATCTACACCTCCTCCCATACAATGCTTCAAATGGGGCCATATCAATACTGGAGTGATAGCTGTTATTGTATGAAAACTCTGCCAAAGGTAAGAAGCTATCCCAATGGCCACCAAACTCTATCACGCATGCACGAAGCATATCCTCCAATACTTGAATCGTTCGCTCAGACTGACCATCGGTCTGAGGGTGAAACGCAGTGCTAAGGTCCAACCTAGTACCCAATTCGTCATGCAATGTTTTCCAAAACTTAGAAGTAAAATGCGTACCTCTATCTGATATTATGGATAGTGGAACCCCATGCAATCGAACGATTCTGAGATGAGATTCTTGCTAACTTCTCTGCATTGTAAGTTACCTTGACCGGGAATGAAATGAGCAGACTTAGTTAACCTATCAACAATCACCCAAATGGAGTCATACTTACCCATTGTCTTTGGAAGACCAACCACAAAGTCCATTGCGATTTCTCCCCACTTCCATTCAGGAATGGGCATTCTCTGAAGCGTTCCTCCGGGCCTCTGGTGTTCATACTTTACTTGTTGACAGTTTGGACATTTGGCAATAAAGTCAACAATATCGTGTTTCATTCTACCCCACCAAAAGTGTTGCTTTAGATCGCGATACATCTTGGTTGCACCCGGATGTATAGAGTACCTCGTACTATGAGCCTCTGTCATAATAGTGCTGATCAAATTATCGACGCGGAGTACACATACCCTTCCCTTAATCCTCAAAACACCTTCCTCATCAATTGTTGCTTCTTTAGCCTCTCCTTGCAACACCTTATCTCGAATCCGGATCAATTTCTCATCATCAAACTGCTTCCCCTTAATCTTGTCAAGGAAGGAGGATCTTGCCTCCACACAGGCTAACAATCCTCCCTTCTCATTTACTTCTAACCTCATGAGGTCATTAGCCAAAATCTGCACTTCTCTAGCCAATGGGCGTCTAGAATCTTGCAAATGAGCTAGACTTCCCATGCTTCCGGCCTTTCTACTCAAGGAATCTGCCACAACGTTCGCCTTCCCCGGATGATACAAGATAGTGATATCGTAGTCCTTCAGTAGTTCCATCCATCTCCTTTGTCTCAAGTTCAAATCTTTCTGAGTAAAGACATACTGTAGACTACGATGATCCGTATAGATTTCACACTTAACCCCATATAAGTAATGCCTCCATTGTTTCAATGCAAACACTACTGCGGCCAATTCCAAGTCATGAGTTGGATAGTTACGTTCATGCACTTTTAATTGCCTTGAAGCATAAGCAATCACGTTCTTCTCTTGCATTAGCATGCAGCCCCAAACCCAAATAGGATGCATCACAATAAACAATGAAGTTCTTACCCTCTACTACTGGCAAAGTAAGAATTGGTGCGGTAGTCAACAAATCTTGAGTTTCTGAAAGCTTTCCTCACATTCATCTGACCATACAAATGGAACATTCTGCTTAGTCAAGTTCGTCAATTGGGAAGCAATAGAAGAGAAACCCTTGACGAATCGCGGTAGTAGCTAGCTAACCCAACAAAACTCCGTATTTCTGACACATTAGTGGGTCTTACCCAATTCTTCACTGTTCCAATCTTAGAAGGATCTACCATCACTCCATCCTTAGAAACCACGTGCCCCAAGAAGGACACTGCATCTAGCCAAAACTCACACTTAGAGAACTTGGCATAAAGCTTTTTCTCCCTCAACATTTCCAACACAATTCTCAAATGCTCCTCATGTTCCTCCTTACTCTTAGAATATACCAGTATATCATCTATAAATACAATCACAAAGAGGTCCAAATACGGCTTAAATATCCCATTCATCAAGCTCATGAAAGCAGCGGGGGCATTTGTAAGACCAAACGACATTACCACAAATTTGTAGTGCCCATACCTAGTCCGAAAAGCGGTCTTTGGCACATCTGTTGCCCGTATTTTCAATTGATGATAACCGGATCTCAAGTCGATCTTCGAGAAGACACAAGCACCTTGTAGTTGATCGAATAAGTCATCAATGCGAGGAAGAGGATATTTGTTCTTAATAGTTACCTTGTTCCTAACTGCCGGTAATCTATGCACATTCGAAAACTCCCATCCTTCTTCTTCACAAACAAAACTGGAGCACCACAAGGATGCACTTGGTCTAATGAAGCTTTTTCTCAACAACTCTTGAAGTTGTGCCTTTAACTCTCTTAACTCCGCGGGAGCCATTCTATAAGGGGGTATAGAAATGGGGCGAGTGTGCCCGGTTCAAGACGATACAAAGTCAATGTCCCTATCTGGGGCATCACCCGGAAGATCTGCAGGAACACATCCAAAAAACTCGCGTACTACCAAAACCGACTCAATTGAAGGTACTTGGGTAGTGTCATCCTTGAGATGGGCCAAGAAAGCTAAACACCCTTTACTAACCATTTTCTTAGCACGAAGAAAGGAAATGATGCGCACCGGATTGGAAGTGTAGTCACCCTCCCACACTAACGGATCTGTCCCAGGCTTGGCTAACGTCACCGTTTTAGCATTACAATCCAAGATCGCAAAATTCGGAGAAAGCCAAGTCATACCCAGAATTACATCGAAGTCACCCATTTCTAAAATAACCAAGTCTACATAAGTGTTGCTCCCCACAAAATTCACCAAACAAGAACTATATACCTTTTCAACTACCACAAACTCACCCACCGGAGTAGAAACACGAATAGGCATGTCAAGTAATTCACAATGCAAATTTAGACCATTAGCAAATGATGAAGATACATATGAAAACGTGGAGCCAGGGTCAAATAATACAGATGCCATGCAATCACAAACCAAAAGATTACCTGTGATAACAGCATCAGACTCTCCGCTTCAGATCTCCCAGGAAAGCGTAACAATGGGCCATATACTAGTCTGTCCGTTGCCCCTACCATGTTGTGTCGTAGTGGCTCCCATTTGCCCATCACCTCTTGCCGTTGTGGTAACCACCATTACCTCGACCACCACCCTCCAGAATAACGGCCTCTACCATGACCACCTCTACCTCTAGCTAGTGGGGCTCTGTAACTCTGGTTGGACAATACCTCTTAATGTGTCCAATCTCCCCACATCATAACATTCTCTGGGTTCACGCATCGGCCTCTCAGAGAAGTGTTGACCGGTCTGAGGTGGACCCCCAACTACAGTCTGTAGTGAAGACTGAATTGGTCGAACTGAGTAGCCTCCAGAACTCTGTCCTCTAGTATATGAACCGTTGAACTCACCTCCCTTTCGAAACCTTTTCGATGTCGATGTCGTGGTGAAGTCATCTGGCTTCACTCCTTCCACCTCTATCACAAAGTCTACCACCTCTTGGAAGGACGTTGCCGTTGCCGCTATCTGTAAGGCTGAAATCCGCAACTCTGACCTCAACCCCTTCACGAAACGGCGAATCCGTTCTTGTGGACTGAAACAAAGTTGGGTGGCATACCTGGATAATGCACAGAATTTGGCCTCATATGCGTTAACCGTCATCCTACCTTGCTCGAGACTCAAGAACTCATGCCTTTTTCTATCTCTCAAAGTCCTTGGGATATACTTCCCATAAACAGGGTAGATAATGATTCCCATGTCATAGGTGGTGCCTCTGTTGGTTGACACTCAACATGTGACCGCCACCACATTTTGGCGTTCCCTTGAAACTGATAGCTTACGAACTCAACGCCAAACCGTTCTACTATACCCATCTGTGTAGTAGCTCATGACAATCAACCAGGAATCGTAGGCATCCTCTGATTCTGCGCCCTTAAAGACTGGAGGTTTCAATTTCAAGAACTTACTGAAAAGTTCATGCTAATCATTTGTCATAATAGGCCCAGTAGTCAGACGTGGAAATGTTCCTATTCCCAATGATGCATCCATGCGGGGAGCCATAGTAGCCGCATGTCGTATCTCTGAAACCGGAGGTGTTTGTGCAGAAACCACTGGAGGTCCTGACCCTGATCGGATAACCCGCTAAGATAAGCAATACCTTGGTTGATCATCTCTGGGTAGGTTGGGGGGCATTTCCTCATCTTGCAATTGTTCATCTCTCCCTTTCCTCACCCTCTCCTATCACCTCCTCGGTCGGTGGAGGAGTCACCGCCCTAGTATCAGATGGGCTAGGGGCTCGTCCTCTTCCTCTAGAGGACGTCCTCCACGACCTCTTGCCATTGTCCTCCTCGAGCCACACCCCAGTGGCTGGCTCAGTCGTTTCTTGTCTTTCCGTGTTTGCTGCTGGTGCGGTCGTTGCTCTAGTTCTAACCATCTGCGAAATAGAGTGAAGATGGTCAGATACCAATTGTATCACCTAGATACCAATTGGACTCAAGTAGTAGCACGAAAGAAGAATGAAAGAATGGAATTTTCCTAAAGTCTTATAGCCTCTCTCAAGAAAAGTAAAGGCGTCCCCCTACCGTTCCTTAAGACTCTACTAGACTCGTTCTTGTGTGATGAGACCAATGAACCTAAGGCTCTGATACCAAGTTTGTCCACGACCCAAAACCGAGCCGCGACGGCACCCACATTTACCCTCCTATGTGAGCGAACCAACCAATCTAACCCTTAACATTTTAATACAATATCAACAAAAAGTAATGCGGAAGACTTAAACTGATTAATAAAACAATTCAAAACTATTATTATATCCCCCAAATCTGGAAGTCATCATCACAAGAACATCTATCTCAAAATGCTAAACTAAAACTGTCTAAGAAGCTAAAACAAATACTAGCTAGTCCATGCCGGAAGTTCAAGGCATCAAGACTTGAAGAAGAGCCCAGTCCAAGCTAGACGCATTAGCTCACCCTGAATTTCCGAAGGTACTGAAGACTGGCTAGATCTACTGTTGAGTTGAAGTTACGAACGTTTGCTGCATTACACAAATAACAAAGAGAAAACATAAAAGTAGGGGTCAGTACAACCACACGTACTGATAGATATCATCGGCTAACTCAAAATAGGGAACAGTATATATCAATAATAATGTAAATCAACTACAATACTCAACATGTAGCATAACAATATTAATTCATCAATGAATACAACCGAGTTCACACATGAGGACTCAAGCCTCATACCATACTCATTTGGGAATTTAAGTTCATTAGATTGAGTATATTCATTACCTTTCAGATTCATTATCATTTCTTTCTTCCTCTTGTGTCGGTACGTGACACTCCGCTCCTCTATTTCTATCCTGGTGCCGGAACGTGGCACTCCGATCCTCATATTCTATCCTGGTACCGAAACGTGGCACCCGATCCTCATATTCTATATTGGTGTCGGAACGTGACACTCCGATCCTCATATTCTATCCTGGTACCGGAACGTGGCACCCGATCCATATTCTATCCTGGTGTCGGAACGTGACACTCCGATCCTCATTCTATCCTGGTACCGGAACGTGGCACCCGATCCCCTAATTCATCAAGCCTTCTTTATTACTAAGGCATCATCAATCTCATTATATAATATATCAGCCTTCTTTATTACTAAGGCATCATCAATCTCATTATATAATATATCAAGCCTTCTTTTATACTAAGGCATCATCATTAACAAGTGAATTAGGGTTCTTTCAAGATTTGGGATTCAATAGCTTCATCATGCTTTGTTAATTCATCACAATTTCATAATCATAATCATGCAAGCATACAATTTAAGCATATAGAAGGGTTTACAATGCTATCAATACATATCATTCACTATTAAGAGTTCACTACGAATATCGTAAGATAAACCATAACCTACCTCCACCGAAGAATTGATCAAGCTAATCCTCAAGCTGCGTTTTCTCCTCCCTCTCGATCGATCCCTCTCTTTCTCTTTGTTCTTTCTGTTTGTTTATTCAAACCCTCTTTCCTTTACCCTAATTATCATATAATTAAGACTAAAAGAGGACAATAGAACCCACTAATTAACTTAAGGTTACCTCTTTTAACCCCCAAGAAGTAATTAGACTTATTAATATTAACCCTCAATCTTTATAATTAAGGAAAGAATAGTCCAAAACGACCCTTAAAACGTGTAGAGGAATCCTATTCTGCCTGGGATTTGCGCAACCTGTGACGGGCCGTCGTGCCTGCGACGGTCCGTCACGTGGTCGTCGCAGCCTCCCAAACTTTGGTGAACCGTGACGGCCCGTCACACCAGTGACGGTCCGTCCTGCACCTCCGTCCTGACGGTCAGAAACTCGTTTCTTGTACCAAATTCTCAAAGTTTAAGTGTTTTGCAACGGGAACTCACGACGGTTCGTTGTGGATGTGACGGCACGTCCTGCAGGTCTGTCACAATTACAGAGAGTCGATTTTAATATCAAATTGAAGAATTCTAAGTGTCATGGAACGAAACCTCGAGGGCCGTCGTGACCACGACGGTCCGTCGTGACATCCGTCGTCCCAGCCAATTTTTCCAGAAATAAAATCTGCTGCTCAAAACGACTAAATAGGTCTTAAATAGAATGATCTTAATAATAAGTGTTGATACCCAAAATGCTAGTGTCAGCGAGCCACTCAATGACAGTAAGTACACTTAGAATACTAGATTTAGTAGTAGTAGAAGTTCAAAATCGGTTCTTAAAATTAGAGAAAATCCCTCAATTTATAGAAAATAAAGAGTAGTGTTAAAAGGTTCTTATTGAGCTTTACCGGAAAGGTCACAAAACTTTGGAAAAGTCACAATATTAAGGAAAGATCACAACCTTTCGTAAAAGTAATAAAACATAAAAGATACAACTTTTCATAAAAGTTACAACTTTCCATAAAGTTAACAACACATAAAAGTTACAACTTTTCATAAAAGTTACAACTTTCCATAAAAGTCGCAACCTTTCATAAAAGTCGCAATTCTTCATAAAGGTCGCAATCTTCATTTTCCATTCACACCTTTTAAAACCCAATAATCCCCTTCATGAATGGGGAATGACTCCAAGAGAAAGAAACGAACAATCGTGTGTACTTTACAAGCAAGAAGTAATTGCATTTGGATAAGTATGTTTGCCCTTGTACTTTTTCTGTAGTGAACATATGTCAGATGTATTCGTTCAATCTGTAGATGGGATATCTTTGAACCGATGATCTTTGGTGTATACCTGGATAATCACATGTAACCATATCCAAACTTTCTCCCTAGTTTGGCTTTTTTTAGGTGGATTCGACACATTATCCTTTGACTTTACATTGTAAATTATGATAATTCTACTAGAAAGTAGTTTTCTAATTGAATCATGTCTATGTCCTATATGAAAAGACTTTCCGTTGTACATTATGCTCCATGCCCTACCTATTGCATCTTAACTATCGAAGTGTATGCATACTAATGCCAATGGTTTGTGCCACGACCAGAAAATACACCCAGGACAGGGCCGGCACTCGAAGATCATTGTTGGTCCCCCAAGCAAACCCTCATCTTGGTTTACTATAAGCAGAAAACTAATTTAAGCATACTAAAGCTTTAAAACTGAAAAGATTCATGAGCGTTAAATATCAATTTTTAGGTCAAATGAAAATCTTTGAATAAAATAATGTATTCAACTCGTCATATAATAGACAACTTAATTCTTTAAAATATTTTATAAAATAAATGAATAATATAGACTCCTCAATTATAATGACTATCTATGAAGCCTCTAACTGACAAGGATGGAAGTCGGACAAGACCCACGATATCCTGACTAAACTTAAAAGTAAATGATATCCCCCGAAAGTAAGGGACTCGCCATAGCTAGCTCGATCTCCCGGATGTATAAGAGAAGCTCTTGTTGATGATCCTGAATACTTGTGTCTGCATCATCATAATATGTAGGCCAAATGGCTCAGTACGTGTAATGTAAGACCATGTAAGGGGAATTCTAAAGCATACATAAGATGAACTTGATAAAATTGGAAATATACTTACCTCTTTTCAAACTTACTCAACTCAAGTAATACTCAAGGATACTTTAAACTAATCAAAATTTCTCAACTCTAAAGTACTCAAAGATTAGATACTCAACTCAGAGATTAGATATTTAACTCAAACAATATATACTTAACTTCAAAGATATGATGTTCGACTCTAGGTACTCAACTCAATATAAAGCAATAATACACATGAAATATATAGAAATCTTTATAAAACATTAAAAACAACTTAGTTTGTTAATGAAAATGCAATAACAAACTAAAATTTACTTATATACTAAAGTAATATATTTATGTGGTAGATTCTCTAGCCGACAAGCATCACTTAAGAGCTATAATGATTATAAATCACTTCACCTTATGCTTCCAAGGACCATCCTATATCTTCCCATGAGTATAGGACCTAACTTAACTTAGTGGATCTACTAGTCTATTGTGAAAAAGATTTATCTAATAAGTATTGACTTTTTTTTAACCATAGTGGTAACATAATTTTATGGAGATGTGAGTTATCTGAACTCATGCTCGCTCCAATTCGGTGTTCTCCCAAAATATACTAACTCTTATGTTTTAGAAAAATACTTCTTTTGTGATTTGAGATTAGTTCTAAAAAACTTAGCTCAAAGTCTATCTTGTAAATCTCAGTTTCCCTTCTTGTTTTATTTATAAAGCTATTACTCTTTTATGAAACTAGCTGGAAGGCTCTTTGGAAATCTCAATTTCTGTTCGTATTTAAATGTTAAAACATTTTAAATCTCTTTTGGAATACTTAGTCTACATATAGTTTTGAAGAAATGAACTTCAACTTTACTCTTTCACAACTCAGTGCTCGTCTTTAAAACAACTTTTAAAACAATTTGTAAGAAGAATTCTTAAAACAAGGTTCAAGTCGTATTATGAACATGAATGACTCAACTCAAGGTTTACAATAACCATTCATAGAATTCAATACTTTGAACTCAACAATTTCAAGACACAGGGAGTCAACGATAATACTAATATCAAGAATGCTCAACTCGGAGGATTCATGAAAACTTGTGGGCATGAACTACTTAACTAAAGGACTCAAGCTCGACTCATAGGTTTCATGCGGAATTATAGACATGAAGTACTTAACTCAAGGACTCAAGCTCGACTTATAGGGTTCATGCAGAATAATGGGCATGAACTACTAAAATCTAGGACTTAATGGGTAATATGTAATAGTCACATGGTTAGGAGTAAATCTCAAAGAGGGACTAGGAACATGACACTTAAAGGCTAGAACATGAAGATACCACTTCTTTGAAAGATGCTCAACTTAGGAAGTTCATGTTGAATCATGGGAATAAAAAAACTTGACGCAAAGGTCTACATAACTACATGGAACTTATGTATGTGACACTTTTTATTCTTTCAATTACATCCTAAGAACTTAGCTCAAATTGATAGTTTATCTAAATGGATTCACAATTGAACTCAAAGACTTTTTTGAACTCTACAATTTAACTCTCTTGAATGTGAATTATAAATTTAAGAGTTATGGTTTATAATATGAAGCATCTCAATAAAAATATAGCAATTTGATAATTCGTAATAGCACTTTCAAAAGAACCATAACTCATGAACTCAAAATCAATTTATGTCAACAATATTCAAATTTAGTAGTAGAATCTTAAACTATTCTTTTATAAACATGAAAGTACATGTAGGGCATTAGGACGAACTAGTCCAACACTATGCTATACTTAAATACCTAGAAGAACAAGATTCTTGAGGAATCTTTAAAAATCTTGAAGAAAAACTTGATTAGATGTCTTGAAAACCTAGCTAGACGGTAAACAATCAAGAAAACCTTTTTTGAGATTCTTGAATTAGCTTCTTTAAATCTCTATGACAAAGGAATATGATTTTCATTAGTGAACATGAAAATCTGATTGTTTTTAGACTTTTATTAGTAAATAATTTCGTTTATAGTTTTCTGAAGGTAAAAAGAATAAAAACAACTATTTTTAATATTTTCTTGTTGGCTAATTCATAACAACACTGTATAGGTTACTAAACTACTCAAAACATTTTACTCAGAAGTTGAATTGACGCGAAATATGTGGCATTGGAAAGTATATTCAATTGCCTTCAATTGGATAGGTTATGACGCACGTAATTCTAAATACTCTATGATATGTGATAGTTTAAAGTTGACCCAAGTAGAATCTTAAATCAAAACTTAATAAAATTTCAAGAACACTTATAAAGAACTTATCAACAACTTAAATCCTTACATTTCAAGAACGAAATTACGCTGAATAATTCATGATTGCGTGTGGGTGAAATAAACCGACACTGTGGAAGCTTACTTACCTCAAAGAACTAGGTTCTTGGCGAAATCTTGAATTTCTTGAACGAACACTTTAATCCTTTCCTCCTTTTCTCGTCTTTTCTCTTTTTTCTCTTCTTGAACTCTCAACTGAAACTCTAGGTGGATGTTAGGATTAAAAAATTTAACCCAAAACGACTAGATCCTTAAAACCTTACATAAAAAGAATTAAATCTTATTAGGTAAGGAAAACACCAATATACTCCTAACTATTTTCGGCTAACTTTTCTTAACTTGACAGCCTAACATTAAAAAGTTATATCTCACTCATCTGAACTTAAAACTTAGAAAACTTTGTGGCCCTGGAAAATAAATAAAAAATCTTTCCTATGGTATCTTGTAGCACACCTAAATCATCATGTGCTAGGAATTATGGCATTTCACGTTCACCAAAAACTTATACTTAGCTTAACCTTTCAAAATTTAAGATTTTACTAAAACACTTTTTCTAAGCCTAATGTAATAGGTTGAAACTAATTACGAAGTGTTACAGTGAAAACATAAAGAAATTACAATGACGTCCGGAGAATTATGAAATGTGTGCTAGTGTGCCTTGGCATGTTTTGTGGGGTTTTAAGAGTTGGAATTTAGTGAAATTTGGTAAAAAGGTGTTAGATATATATAAGAATTAGGAACATGAATGACTCAATTAAAGGTTTTCAATAACCATTCATAGAACCCAATACTTAGAACTTCATAATTCCAACACTCAAGGAGTCAGTGATACTACTTATCTTAAGAATGCTCAACTCGGAGGGTTCATGAAGAATAATGGGAATGAACTACTTAACTCAATGACTCAATCTCGACTGATAGGGTTCATGCGAAATTATGGACATGAACTACTTAACTCAAGGACTCAAGCTCGACTCATAGGGTTTATACGGAATAATGGGCATGAACTACTCAACTAAAGGACTTAATGGGTAATATATAATAGTCATATGGTTAGGAGTAAATCTAACAGAGGGATTAGGAACTGGAAACTTAAAGGCTTAGAACTTGATGATACCACTTCTTTGAAAGATGCTCAACTTACGAAGTTCGTGTTAAATTATGGGCATGAAACAATTCGACTCAAAGGTCTACATTACTCCATGGAACTCATCTATATGAATCTTCTTATTCATTGACTTACATCCTCAAAACATAGCTCAAATTAGTAGTTGATCTCAGAACATTTACAATTGAACTCAAAGACTTTCTTGAACTCTACTCTTTAACTCTATTAAATGTGAATTATAAATTAAAAAGTTATGGTTTATAAAATGAAGGATCTCAATAAAAATATAACAATTTGATAATTAGGAATAGAACTTTTAAAAGAAACATGAACTCAAGAACTCAAAATCAACTTATCTCAACTATATTTAAATTTAGGGGTAGAATCATAAATTATTTTTTTACTGATATGAAAGTAGATGTAGGGTGTGAGTACGAACTATTCCAACACTATGATAGACTTAAAAACCTAGAAGAACAAGATTCTTGAAGAATCTGTAAGAAGTTGGAAAAGAATTTGATTAGAAGCCCTTAAATATTTCTTGAATTTATTTCGTGAAATCTCTATGACCAAGGATTATGATTTTCCATAGTGAAAATGAAAATCTGATTGTTTTTAGACATTTATTAGTCACTAATTTCATTTATGATTTTCTACAAGGTAAAAAGAAAAAAACAACTATTTTAATATTTTCCCTTTGGTTAATTCATAACAGCACTGTATAGGTTATTAAACTCGTCATAACATATTACTCACAAATTAAATTGATGCAAAATTTGTGGCTTTGAAATCATATTCAATCACCTTTAATTGGACTGGTTATGGAGCATGTAATTCTTAATATTCTAAGAGATATGGTCATTTAAAGTTTACCCAAGTAGAAACTTACATCAAAACATAGTAAAACTTCATAAACACTTATCAAGAACTTATCAACAACTTAAATACTTAAATTTCAAGAACAAAATTGCGCTGAATAAATCATGATTGGCGTTGGGTTAACAAATCAAACAATATGAAATCTTACATACCTGAAAGAATTAGGTTATCGGTGAAATCTTGAATTTCTTGAATGAACGCTTTGATCCTCTCTTCCTTTCTCCTCTTTTCTCTTCTTTTCTCTTCATGAACTCTCAACTAAAACTCTAGGTGTATATTAGGATTATAACACTGAACCTAAATAGATTAGATCCTTCAAACCTTACTAAAAATGAACTAAATCTGATTAGGTAAGGAAAAAAGCAAAATACCCTTCACTATTTTCGGCTAACTTTCCTTAACTGGAAAGCCTAACTTGAAAAGGTCATATTTTAATCCTCAGAATTTGAAACTTAGAAAACCTGGTAGAGTTGGAAATACAAATAAAAGATCTTTCCTATGGTATGTTGTAGCACACACAACTCATCCTGTGCTAAGAATTATGGTCATTTCAAGTTGACCAAAATCTCATACTTAGCTTAACCCTTCAAATTGTCATATTTTGCTATTTCCAATTTAGTTCTTTTAGAACTCAAGGTGATGCATCTATTGGCCTTAAAACATAAGAAATTTTTAATTCATTGATAAAATCTCATTCAATACAAAGAACGGTTGGACTCTTATCTCAAAAATTTTACAGAATGTTTATGTTTGGGCCAAAAAAGAATATCTATCAAGAAATTTCAGAGTCTTTCAACTTATTCACCGACCTTATGTAGAGCCCCTAGGGCAAAGATCATTGTAGAGCTGAAAAAACATCTCGCTTTTTAAATAATTCCAAGAGACTACTCCTCTACCAAGAGTAAATACATTTGCACTAGTGAATTTTACTTCATTTATCTGGTGATCATATTTGTATCAATATATACTTTTGATACGGTTGGATATGGTTATAATGCTAGATATATTTTTAAGTATTTTTTAAATACTCCAAAACTCAATTTATTGCCATCTAATGAGTTCGATAGGGATCATTTCTGAATCGACTCAGTTCCTTAAAAGCACTGATATATTTTGTAGTGCACACTATGTGATATACATCATTTTTCCAATATGCTAGTTTACCTTCACTGTTTTGAAATGCGAAGCTCAAATATACTGGAGACTTGACAATATTAAAATCCAAGTATTTGAACAAGTGAAGTACCTTTTCAAAGCAATGAGACCATGAAAATTCTAAAGATTATGGAGTTCTAAGTTTATACCTAAGATCGTATCAGTAACTCCAAGATATTTCATTTCAAACTTTTTTTCCTAGCATACATTTAGTAGCATTTATGTAGTTAGTGTCTCTATAGATGATCAACATATCACCAATATATAAACAAACAATGACCTATGTGAACACATTTATCACTTCAATCATTCTTAAATCCATTTGCGAACATGGTTTGGTCAAATTTCTTACGTCATTGTTTGGGTGCTTGTTTTAGTCCATAATGTGGCTTAACAATTTTGCACACTTTCTTTTATTTACCATGAAGCGTATAACCCTCGGGTTGTTCCATGTAAATTTATTCCTCCAACTCTCTACTTAAGTGTAACATTTCGAAAGTCCATGACTTGGTCTAGAACCTCACATGATGAATTAAGGTATAAAACACTATTTCTAAGCCTAAACTATTATTTTGAAACTAATTAGGAAGTATTCGAGTCAAAATGTTAAGAAACGACCATGACGTTTAGAGAATTATGAAATGTGTGCTAGTGTGCCTTGGCATGTTTCATGGGGTTTTAAGAGTTGGAATTTAGTAAAATTTTGTTAAAAGGTGTTAAATATATAGAAGAGTGTGTTTAGGGTCAAAACTTTTGGGTATGACTCCCCAAGGACCACCCTAAGGGTCCTCGGAGAGGAACCTTTCATTTGAACCAAAACTATCATTTTGGACACTATGCAACCACGAGCCAAACGACGAGCCGCTTTCGTAGGTTGACAGTCAGAATATGTTTCAAAAGATCGAAAAAGCCTATCTCTTTCCCAAACCACTCTCATGCAGGTTGGGTTGCAGATCGGACTACGGGCCGTCGATGGGTTTTGTTGGTTGGGGATTAAGTCGACCGCTAAGTTTAAAGTTAGGGAGTTAAATTGGTTAATTAGTTAGGTTATTAATTAGGGGTTAATGGGTGCATAAAATAATTGAGGTAAGGACTATATAAGCTACCCTAAGTCTAAAACAAACTTAACACCCCATAATTCCCAAACCCAATTCTCTCCAATTTCTCTCTTCTTTCTCTCTCTATTGCAAGACCCCATTGAAGACTAAATCCATGCTTGATTAAGGCTTCAAGACTCAATATTTTATCCATCAAAATTCAAGGAATATTAAGGTATGGAAGTAATTTAGTCTTGGGATCTCTTTCCCATTGAGGCTCTTCAAAATTGGTTTCCAATGAAGTATAAAGGTTGGATTTTCTTCCAATTTCGTAATTGATATATCAAATTGTTTTATTTATAGTTTCATTTCATTATTATTGGTAGATTATTATTATATATTGGTTAATTGTTGTATTTATTAGTCTTTGACCTATTTCAATGAAAGAATTCATGATTGAACCTTTTTCCCTTAACCTTAATTGATTTAGTTTTTCTATAGATTACTATTGTATGATGTTATTAAGTGAATTGATGGATCAATACTATTGATTATGATGGCTATGTGGTAAGACCTTATGATAATGGTTTCTTTACTTGAATACTGATGGATTATTCTAGATACTGGTATTCAATTGATTTATTATATGTCATTAGATTAATAAGATGATGATATGATGAATGTGATGGCATATCTTGAATATGTTAATTCTGATATTATGCTAAGGGTATATGATACAAGGTTGAATGTGAATCACTTGTGTGTCTTACTATGATATGACTATCATATGTTGATCTCAAAAATGAAGGGTTGTATTGAAAGAAAATTCTCATGCAATATATAATAAAATAATGACATAATATACAAGTTATTAGTCTCTTATGGCCTATACTAATATATGATGATTAAGAATGCTAAAAGACATTCCAAAAAGGGACTTCAGCTTAGCACCGAGTGAACTTGATAATGGGAGGTGTTAATCACCAATGGAAGGGAGGTTCACGAATGTTCTCATGAGATGAGTACTCCAATGCTAATGGTCATGTGGAGGGTTCAAGACAGATGTCCTAGTTCCTTAACTATATTGCCGTCATACTACCTAGTGGATCCACCTAGAATATTATGTTCATGTTTTGGTTCTACCTTTGCAAGTAGACCACCTTCTTTGGCGTAGGGTTTTATGACACCGGATTCCATGTTTAGCTCACATGGTATATTGTCAATCAAGGCGAATGTTCCCGTAAGTAAAATGAATGAATGAATGTAACGAAGCTAGCACTAACTAGGTTGACCTATGGGGTTCTATTTAGTGTAGGTAGGGGTATGAGACTCTATTTATACATAGCACAAGTTGACCTTGAGGGAAGTCCTAGGGGTTGTTCTTCTGTACTTATGATATGAACAAAATGCAATTGTTGACTTTATGTGATATTGACCTTAAATGATATGGACTATATTTAATGAACATGATATTGGTTTAAGTTGATGTACATGATAATGAAAACGAATGATATGAAGATATGAAATGTAGACATTGCTTATGGTCCTTTGCTTAGTTTACTTAATTATTTGAGGTTATGGGGCTTCACATAGGCATTGCACTTGTAGGTTTGGGAAGAGGTTGTGATTTGATGTTATGAACTCTAGTACTTGAATTGTTCTTATGATATTATGTTGAGTTGTTATATCGATATGATCTTAATAAGATTCTATTCAAGATGATAAGATATTATGCTAATTTTGGTATGTGTTGATATGAACTTGTTGTCACACCCGGATTGTAGAATCCGAATGCAACCGGCGTCGTTAACCTCTCAGAGGTCGCAGACAAGCCTCTTATTATCTTTCATCACATTCATATAGTTAAATTTGCAGAAAATTTAAAAACTTTTAAAACAAAATGAAGTATATATATACTTCATGTAAAAGTTACATGGATTCATATACTATAAGCTCAAACTAAACAACCATCTACAATGGATTACACAATTCAAAAGGGAGAATCAATATATATCATAATAAGTTTGCCAAAAAGGCCTTAAGAAAAAAACTTCAAAATGGAAACATCCTAAAGAAACTCTAGGGACAACAACCTCTAGCTATGTCTAATACTAGTCTATGAAGATAGAAGTAGCATCCTGGAACTAGAGAGGACCTACCAAATGGTCTGGAGTTCGCTGAGTCCAAATCGCTGCAATTATTCTTTAATCTGCTCCCTGACCTACACCTATAATAAATATAATTTAATAGGGTTAATACACACTTGTACTAAGTATGGGCGTATGCACACATACACATAAGGCTATGCATATCAAGGAAATCTATTCCTATACAACATGTCATTTCTTGAAAGTGACATCACTACACTTTCCTAATTCGTTATTTGTGAATTTTTGTGTGAATATGATGATTTTAATGCATTCAAAGCACACAACTCATTTTCTAGGTGATCAGAAGACATTAGACTCATCAACATAATTTTAGAACAATTCGAGCGAAGATTTGAAAATTTTATCCCCTTGAACCCGAGAGCTCTCCCTTTTGTACTTACTTTATTTTTCAGTCTTTTTCTTCTTGTTGTTGTGTAGTTCAATGATTCCTTTGATCCTATGTTTTACTTACAAGTCCATTGATTCATTGTAGTGCCATACCAACAATGAATCAAGTAAGTAACCCAAGGACTAAGGGAATGTTTTCATTATCCTTACAACAACTCATTCATTACATTCTTTATTTGTTGGGCAGGAACACTTCACAACAAGTCTCTATTGGCTACACCACTTATTTTATCATTTTTAAATTATGGAAGTTATGAATCATTGATTATCTATTAGATTTTACTCCCCTTTATTGGCATAATACAAGAAGTCATTATAAGCCAATTTATTTGGCTTTGCCCATTGTTTGCTGAAAATTTCATTGGTATCAACACTGATGATTGATATTCATAAGCTCTTACTTTCATAGCTCACTTTGAACATATGTTCCTTCTTCTTTCATTCTTTATTTCTTAGAGACCTCTTTAGAATTAAGATCATACGAGCTAACATGAAATCCAGTGTCTTCCCCACACCGAAAAGAGGTGACTCACTGATCCAAAAGAATCTAGATAATGTGAGCTAACATGACATCCAGTGTCTGCCCCACACCGAAAAGGGGTGATTCACCGGCTAAGGTGAATCCATGTCAAATGTTTACCCTACACCGAAAGGGGTGGCTCACGGCTATAGTGAACCAAGAAAATTCTTTTGAGCATTAACCGACATAGATTATGTAAGCTAAACATTAAAGTTGGTGTCTTCCCGGCCCACACCGAAAGGAGGTGATCTCACTTACCAAGGTGAGATAGAAACATACCTAGCTCTCTTAGGTGGAATTCACAGGCTAGTTCCCATGTTGTCTAGACATAGTTCGAAGACAAGGAGACATATGGAGACTACTTATCCACCTCGGTGGTAGCCTCAACTCATGAGACTTACACATGCAATCACAAGCTTATAGCTACTCTATCGGTGCTTTTCTCACTTTCTTTATCTTCTTATCTTTTAGGGTTGACTTAAACATTATGGAAGCTTCCTTCTAGATTGAGGTTTACTTACCCTATTGATGACTTGTCATCCCTTTCCTTACATTGATGAAATGTGAATTATCCTTTCTTTAAGATGTATTGTTAGCAATTTTATTGGCATAAGCCAAACATTCATTTAAGTATGATTTCATGGAGATGTTTTTAGCCAACCTTATTACATAGATTAAACATCAAATTAGTAGACATTTCGTACAGCCTCATATGAAATCTTTAATGAACATGAAATTTTCATTAAGTCACGTTCAATAGTAGGTATACACATCACGAGTGTAACATCTCAAGACTAGCATTTTCAGACACAAGTTTATGCAACATCATTCTTTATATCACATAAGGAGCACATAACATCATACATGTACAAAATGTAGGTTCATTTGAAAATTACAAATCAAGAACCCTACACATTAATATCATCCAAAACCACATACCAACAACATGATCAAGACTACATCTATGCACTAATTGAAATCGTAAACAAGGATACTAGGGAGGAAGGACGTTCAAAAAGATCTTTGGGAAACAACCTTAGTTTTGAGATTTCATATATTCAAGACGATGGAAATACTCTTGGAGAAAGAATTCTAGGAGAGAAACAGATACCTTTTGCAGAACTTAAGCTACGAAGACCATCTTGAAAGAAACCTTGAAGAACACCTTGAGTTCGCCCTAGAGAGACGATGAACTTTCTGCCTTTTTTTGCTTACTGTTTTAGCGTCGTGTTTCCTAAGTGTATGATCGTAAGTTTTTAGGTTTAGGAACTTATCTTGACTCATTCAACTTAGGATAATAAGTTAATTAAATAAATAAATTAATTTATTACTAAAAAGCCACTCCAAAGTTGACTAAATATAGGAGAACATTGACTTAACCGAATATCTGGAAATTGGTGTTGTCTCGGCCAATATTTGATATTCTTATTAGTTAAGTTAATTTTTAATTTAAATAATTAAGAGACCTAAGGTAATTACTAAAGTACCCCTAAGTCTTTGGGACCATAACTAACCCTTTTGGACCATCCTAGGTTAAGTACTAGGATGTTTCTTGAGTTGTACTAGGTTAGTGTAAGAATTTCGATTTAACCCCTTTAATTAAATTAATTAAGTTTTTAATTTAATTAATTAGGTGACCTAAGGTAATTAATAAATTACCCTTATGTCGTTAGCACCATAACTAACACTTAGGACCATCCTAGGTTAGGTACTAGGTTGTCTCTTGAACTAGTTACTAGGTTAGTGTCACCCGGTTAAGTCTTAGGTTGTCGGGTGTACTAGATAATTTAATTTTGTTTGTCCTAGGTGAGTTTGTAAGTTACGTCAGTAAGTTAGAGTCTTGAATTAGTTAGAGATGTGGGACCCATATGGGTTAACCCATATCCACGCATGCCCCCTAACTACCCTAACCAAATTTGGTTAGGGTGGTCCCCCTTGGCCTTTTTTCCCCATGTGCTTGCACATGGGTTGCTTGTACACTTCTAACTATATATTGTTTATGGTTAATTTGGTAATGTTTATTTATTGTCCCAAGGATCCTCACTATGTCCTTGGGCCTGCTTAATCTACATGATCATTTTAAATGATCATGTGTTATGGTACTAGGCTTGACACTTGGATGCCTAGTACATATTTTGTGTTACTATTATGAAACATGATTTTTATCTTAGGGTCTTTATTGAAGGTACATTTCCCAAACAATCTTATTAATATTAGAAAATTGGCTAACACCCTTTAAGCCAATATTTTCTACTATGCCCATAATTTTCTAATATGCCCAATATTTCTAAATATTGGGCATTGGGGTGCCTATTTACCCCCAATACCTATTTTTAGAACTTAATATGTCCTTAATTAGACGGGTATATTTTTTGGAATGTTATACTTGTCTTATGTAAATTGTGATTATTGACTTGTATATGCTCTTATATGTGCATAAAGTCTTTTGAAAGTGACTTAGCCTGTTTTTGAACAAAATATCCTTTTAAGCATGATTTCAATGGTTTTTTTGCATATGTTTCCATATGATGTACATGTGGTTGTACTAACCCATATTTTTCCCTTTTCCAAATAATGTAGGTTTGGGGTCATTGAAGAATCAAGGTCGCTTTGCAAGAATAATTGAACTTTCCATCAAGTTTTGGGTAGGTCCTCAATGTTTCGATGATGATGCCACCACTTTATCTTGGTCGTATTGATTATGTATATAGACCATTGTTTTCTTCTCTAATTCCTAAGACTATTGTAAGCCTATATGTGGTGAATTGTATTGATGTAAGGGCTATGCCAAATGTTGTGATAATCTTAGATTGTTTAATGTGAGACGATATTATTAGACAATATCATATGTATTGATTATGTTACCTAAACGAGAAGCCTATATAAGCTTCATAAGAGAGAAATCTGCGTAATATCCATATATTATATGTGTGTGGTCTATGTATACCTCAATAAGTAAAAGTTTTTAATTTTTTGCGTTTTTGACCTATGAGATGTTATGACGAATGCTAATTGGCAGTCCAAGTCCTCTCTGAGGACGAAGACGTCAGTTACGTCTAAGGGGTGCTCCTCGATCGTGACAATAAGAGAGTTGTTTTCATATCCATTTGATGAATCTGGAGGTCATATACCACAACTAGCACTTTTAACATCCGAATGAATGAAATTCTAGTTATTGGTGAGTATGTGTCGAAAAGTTCAAGACCTTATTTTTGTATAAAACCTTTGACAAAAAGTATTGCTTTATGTTTGTAAAGAGTTCCATTGACTTTCATTTTCATTTTGAGAATTCAATTTGAACCCAAAGGTTTATTTCCTAGATGAAGATCAACAACCTTCAAATAAAATTGCTCGATATTGAACCAATCACACTATTAACACAATTTGTCTAAAACGATGAGTCTACAGAGGACACAGGAAATGTTACAAAGTCATATTCGAAGGAAGTAGATATCCTTTGACATTTACTAACCTCTGAATCTCTTTGTGAAGTACATTCTCCTCTTTTTCTTCCCAAGGTCATTTACACCTTTCACTAGACTATTCAAGCCTAAGTTTACTATCCATAGTCTTAGTTCATATTTTAAACATTTTAGGAATTCGAACCTTGACATTAGATAGACACACCCACACATTAAAATATTTCAATTTGATTACCTTCCTTTCCATTTCTCATATGGAATAGATTGTGTCCTGAACAAACAAAATTGCTTTCTTTCTAAAAGACGAAACTTTTTGTTGTTCCTGTTTGCAATAATGATTATTCCTCCACACAAATTCTGTGGTAATCCTTAACTTATAAATAATACATCCATCATCTCTTTCAACGTTCGTTTTTTCATTAGATTGAGGTGAAAAAGGCAGCAGTTTGATGGATACTTCCACTTTCCAAACATATTTCTGCACAAGAAAATTAATACTCTCCATCCTTGTTACTTCTCATCTCTTTCCCAACTTATTTTCAACTTCGGTTTTACATTATCTAGACATTTTTATTGTTTCATCCTTACCATTCAGCAAATAGACATATCCAATTCTAATGCAATTGTCAATAAAAAGTTATGAGATACTTTTTTCCATCATGAGATGGTGTTGAATTCATATCAGAAATGTCAGTGTAAATAAACTATAAGGGATTAGAATTTCTTCCAACAATTATATAAGAATGCTCAGCAAACATAGATTCCTCACAAACATGAAATTTTTATTTATTGCACTCAAAGTTAGACAAACTTCTAAGTTGATTAGTTTTACTTACAAGATTTTGTAATTGACATGCCCCAAGCGTTCATTTTACAAACCTTTAGTCAAGAAAGTAAGAACAAATAAAAATATCGAGTTTGAAAAGCTCTTCGCGAGGTAGACTTTTTCTCACTAAAATTTTGTTCCTATTTCTTACAATGTTGTGTGATACAAACATTGTTTAGAGTCATCACCTTGTCAACTGTCCTGTTCAGAAGTACTGTTCCATAATTTTCGATTTTATTGTTATTGAACTACCAAGGAATAAAGTTTTATTTGGTACATTGAAGGCAATGTAGTCCAAATGTTTCTTTTACAAAACATAACAAATGACTATTCACCAAAATTGATGTCTATGCAAATACATTTATTATAATAAACTTATTTTTTCATGAAAAGTCACCATATTTTAAGTGACATTTTTCCATAAAATAATACAAATATTTTGAGAAAGTATATATATGATTTGGTAGTTTCATACTAGTCACAACATATACTAGTAATGGAAAAACTCAACAACCACAATACCGAATATACTCCAAGAATTTTGTGGGTCTAACATAATACAAAAGTATCACTGAATTTTATATCTTTTGATCCAAAATTAAACAAGACACTAAGTCTAATTTTATCTTTATCATAGGCAAAGAACCCCATTTTAAATGTGATCTAAAAATATTTTTCAACTATTTGAAAATTGTTTTTCCACATATTTTTCCAAACTATTAAAATGTCATTGGTAGTATGGAAGCAATTTTGGAATAATATTCTACTAAAAATTATATTGCTTCAATTCCCATTGACAATATTTACATAGTGTCAAAGTTCATTCCATGGTGGAACAAAATCACACATTCTAAGTCACTGGTATTTTTTCCTTTATCAAAAATAGACATACAACTTAGTATTTAGAATACTAACAATAAAGACAAAAAGTTTTGTAAAATTTGTTTCTATATAAAAATGAAGTTCATAGAAGTCAAAAGTATAACATTGACTTATTATGTGAATTTTTCATATTTTTCAAACCAATTGAATATTGAGATTTATCTAGCGTAGAAACTACAACAATTTTGAGTCTACAAAAATCAGACACAATTAAATTTCACACGGAAGATAAAACTACAAAAGTTTTTTAGTCTCAAAACATAATTAAACATATTATTTATCAAATATAAATGTTTTTGTTTTCAATATACTTCCAATTATAATATTTTGACATACTATTTCTTAAAAAAATATGTATCTCTCATTTTGCAAACTAAAGAATTTCAAAGGCAACACTATTTACCAAGCAAAATTCATTCCAGAACATAAGGTGTGCAAATAATTTTTTCCAAACATACATATGATAAAAATAAAAGTTGTTAACTCTTAAAAACTATTTGCCTATTTAGAAAGAATAATAAGAAGGTTATCTGGTGTAATCTTTAATTAAAATACAACCAAAAAATGTTTTTTCTACATTCTCACTTCAAACTTGCCAAACAAAGCACCAAGTTTGTGGGGAAGTAATGCATTAGTCTTCTACTTTCATGATCTGTTTCTCTCAATCAATAGAATAAAAGAAATACGGACAGTATTATAGTATCCTTAAGATTGTTGTTCATCTTGTATACTAAAGTTACTTTAAGTAAAACTTTGAGAAATTTGGTAAGATAGAAAAAATTTTAAGAACATTTTCACAATTAGAAAATTAAACCTAGTATAGGAACTAGAATCATAAATAGATTAGAAAAAGTATATGAAATATTTTTCTTAAGGAAGAATAGTTGTCATGTTTAAAGTATTTTACTGATTCTAACAAACTTTGCAGAAATACGAAGTTACCAAATCATAATGAACCAGTGAAGAACACAAGAACAAAAGAACAAAAATTAATTCAAAAATATAAAATATATAATGCGTACAAGAATCTGGAAAACAAAAAGAAAATCAAGCCCATTGAATGCACAGTATCCCCTTAAGGAAATTATTCCCCTTCTAGTATCCGATGTTTTATTTGGAATATGTCCTTCCAGGATAGAATGATATCAATTACCAGTGTATTGATATCCAAAATGATGTTGTTAGTGAACCACTCAACCACATTAAAGTACACTTAGAATACTAGATTTAGTAGTTATAGTAGTAGTAGAAGTCCAAAAATTGGTTCTTAAAATGAGAGGAAATCCCTCAATTTATAGAAAATAAAGGGTTGTGTGAAAAGTTTCTTATTGTCTCTTACCGGAAAGGTCACAAACCTTTGAAAAGGTCACAATCTTAAGGAAATATTATAACCTTTCATAAAAGTTACAACTTATCATAAAAGTCCCAACTTTACATAAAAGTCGCAACCTTTCATAAGAGTCGCAACTCTTCATTTTCCATTCATGATAACGTTCAAATATACTTCTTGAAAAAAAATGTAAACGATCGTATGCAATATATTTACCCAACTATGAGTCGGGTTTGATCTCACAGAGAATATGGAAGAATATTATCAACAGAAAATATTTAACTTGATAATCGTTATATAAAAATGGGAGATTTTCAATTGAAATAAAAATAAAAGAAATACAATTAGCTTTGAACTAGGTATTTATTTATATCCAAATTAATAAAAATAACTAGGGATGTGTTCCCCATAAACTCATAACGTGGTAACCCTAGTAATAGGAATTCTTATCTAGTGTTATGCATGCAAAATGATAAGTTATGTATCTCTAATTCCTTGGTCCGACATATGGAGAATTTCACCCCGTACCTTGGTCCTCTACGTGTGTATCCTTTACTAAACATTACCTTTACCTCATATTAAGCATCATAATCGATGTTTGGCGTAGTTGTTACTTCGCACCAATCGACACTAGCCTATTAGATAGTGTATACTAAATCTACGTTGATAATTCTTTTCATATTATCTACCTCCTTGGACCGGCACGTATCTACAAGGCGAGTTCTAACGCGTGCACTCGTTAAAAGACGTCTAAACGAACGAATTATAAATACATGCAATAACCTTTTTGAGAATTGCTTAATTACTATTCATACTTTGTTAATTGTTCATGGTTCCCACAAACCTAGTTGTGAAGCTTAACTACTCATTATCACAAAACACAATCAAAATTTATTAAAATAAATTTGTTTGTGTTAATCATAAAAAGTTAAGAACAATAGCTAAATTATATTTTTATTAATCATGAATACAAGTAAATAATAAAGGAAAAGAAAGAATAAACCACAATTCTTCGTCCTCCACAGTGGCTCTTACAAAGCTCCAAAGCTGCAAAATATTTATATTATGTCTTGTATCTTATTTTTTGGTTTCCCCCAAAATATAATTTTTCATGCCCTATTTTATAGATATAAAAACACTAAATTATATAATTGAGTTCAAGAAATATAGGAAAATTATAACCCGGAGGGAATTGATTTTCGTAAATTCATTCTGCGTCTTGAATGATGCCGCACATCCAAATTGAGTGACCTTCAACGAGTTGACACATGGCAAAGGGAACACGTGTGCAGCCGCACATCCAATTTTAGTTCAACTGATTTCCACACACACACACACACACATATACACACACACACACATAGACATACACACACACACACATATATTTATATATGTTATCTTATTCACTTTAATCCATTAAGTTTTCTGCTTGATTTCCATCTTTAATTTGTTTTAGCTCCAAACTTCTTCATTTCTCCACCAAATTAATCCTGGAAATAAAATATGCAATTTAGCACAATCCATAAAATTTATTCTCAAATAAGACAATATAAATAATAAATTAAAGGTAAATAATGATAAAAAATATGTATTTTGGCCTCACATCAACACTCTACACTTAAAAATTTTGTTCTTACTCGAGCAAGCATTAAATCTTATCTAAAACAATTATACTAGCAATGTCATCACTTTGATTAATATAAACAATTAGGCCATATACTCATTTTAAAATATCTAGTAGACTTATCAATCATTATGCAAGACATCTAAGTAAACAACAAACCTCTAACCTCCTAACTTGAAGGACTTTGAATTTATAAAATTTATGTTAGTTCACCTACTCTCATCAAAGAAAGTTAATAACATCACCTATCTATCATAAAAAAGTGCCCTCATAAAAATTCATATTAGTTTGATAAGAATTCGTGAACTTACTTTGATGAGATTGAAGAAAACATATAAAATTACTTTAATTGATCAATAAGCTTGCAATAAACGATTTCCGAAAAATAAAATAATTTCCCAAAATCACAAGTTCACAACTAGAACAATGAAATTTGAAAAAATACCCAAGAGTCTAACCCCAAAAACGAGATTTTTACAAGTATTTATAATAGACAAGTCCTAACATAAAAGGAAAATCTATTTAAGGAAAATCTGCTCAAAAATGCATCTGAGTCGACGAATAAAGCGGCGGACCGTCTAGGTCAGGATGGACCGTCGATGCCCTCCGTCATTCCATATAATCACACAATTCATATTATTTTGATAAGAATTAATGCACTTACTTTGATGAGATCGAAGAAAAAATAAAAAATTACTTGAATTGATCAATAAGCTAGAAGTAAACAATTTCCGGAAAATAGAATAATTTCCCAAAATCACAAGTTCACAAATAAAATCTGAAATATACCCAAGAGTCTAACCCCAAAAATGAGGTTTTTACAAGTATTTATAATAGACAAGTCCTAAAACAAAAGGGAAATCTAATTAAGGAAAATCTATCCAAAAACGCGTCTGAGTCAATGACTGGAGTGACGGACCGTCGAGGCCACGACGGACCATCGAGGACCTCCGTCATTCCATATTATAACACAATTCATATTAGTTTGATAAGAATTCATGCACTTACTTTGATGATATTGAAGAAAACCTAGAAAATTAAATGAATTGATCAATAAGGTAGCAATAAATGATTTCTGGAAATAGAATAATTTCCCAAAATCCCAAGTTAACAACTAAAACAATAAAATCTGAAAAATACCCAAGAGTCTAACCCCAAAAATGAGGTTTTTGCAAGTATTTATAGTAGACAAGTACGAACATTAAAGGGAAATCTATTTAAGGAAAATCTGCCCAATTACGCATCGGTGTCGACGGACCCTCGAGGTCATGATGGACCGTCGAGGTCACGACGGACCATCAAGGCCCTTGTCGTTCCATACTTAACTTCTTTTTCTACTGCTTTCTTCACCAACTTTCTGTTACCATCTACAGGCATGGATGACGGCCCGTTGCATGCACAACGGTCCATCGATGGCTTCCGTTCCTCCATACTTAGAATCTTTTGAAGATGGGTACTGGAGCTACTTTATGTTAACATTGACGGATTTGCAGGACGGTCCGTCGTGGCTATGACGGTCCATCGAGAGCCTCCACAACACCAAACTTAGTCAGAATTCCCCAACTTTCTTTAGCAGCCTTTTTGTTGTACGACTGTTGCCACCTACAGAACGTCAATGGCTCCGTCGGTCGTCACTTTTGCAATTTTCAGCACAACACTACCACGTTCTCCTTCTGGAAAGATTTTCTGCAAACAAAGAGAAAACCACATTAAAGCCAATACAAAAAGGCCTTATACACACACTAAACTTATGGAAAAAGCATTGAATGTACCGTAAAACCACGGTATATAAACACCCTCAACTTATATTCGTTGTTCGCCTCAAGCGACGCACTATGACTCACCACAAAATCTTTGTACAAATGTATCCTTATTTTAGCCTTTTCCAATCATATGACTATTAATCCTGATTTTTTTCAAATTAATTTAGGCATGCTATCACTATTAGGCTTGATCATATGGATCAGACCATGAAAAAGACTCACCACACACCGACACCTATCGTCTTTGATCTCTCACCAAGGTGCTAATTTTCCGGTATTGCAACTAGGGACCTTGCTTCAAAACAACATCCTCATTTTTTACACAACGATTTCATTTTGAGTATAAGGATTATTTTTGAACACTCTCTCTCAAAATAACTTCACACCTCATTTATACTTATTGTCATAGGCTTGCCCTTATTTTCACTGCTTCAAGTTCACCATAATAGACTATTAGGATCACGATAGGAACTTCTTAGCTTATAACTTAGGCTTAGGGTCAGGTAGGGTACATTTGAATGTATTTAAGTAACTTATTTCCTTTGTTGATATAACGGCTAAGCGTCCTACCATTTCATCATTTTATTCGGCGGAATTTCTTAATTTTCTTGTATTCTTTCACCTTCCTATTCTCCCTTCTTTCTTCTTTTATGTAAGTAACATTTTTTTTTCTTGCTTGTATTTTCACATTTTCAAATATTTTTTTATACTTTTCTTTCAACTTTTCTTGTGTCACTTTTCTTTTGTTCTTTCTCTCTCTTTGTTCTTTCAACCCCAATTTCCCGAGCATTCCTCATAATAGCCACCCTCAACTCATGGTTTTGCCATGAGTCAAACTACACAATACCCAAAGTTTGGTCAGGGCAAGTACAAGGTTTTTTTCTGCATTAGCCACCCTCAACTTATGCTTTTGGCATAAGCTGAGGTTCACATGTCCAAGGAGGGACCACGGCCAACACATTGTTCCCAGAAAAGATTAGTTGGGGTGAAAAAGAAAGGTCTATTTTAAGCTCAAATCATTTGGATCAAGAAGGGATTAATTCAATTCGTTTTTCTGTTATATAGGCTAAAGATTGGATATATTGAACAAGGGCTATGATCCTTTCCTAATTGTCTATTACGACTTACTTTTAGCATGACTAACTAGGCAAGTTCTAGCTCAGTACCAATGGTGGAATATTCAAATTTTCCTCATAGTCACTTGACATCTCATTAATCTAATAAATTATCAGAAACCTAGATCGAGTTTGAGATTTAGGGCCATGCAGTGGTGTATCTCTATGTCATGCTTAGAGCAACACATTTGTAAATTAGTATGCCTAGTCATGAAACATTTTCTCTAAATCAGGATATCATTTTGGTTTAGCCATCGTGCTTTAGAGTCCATTTCTATACTATGTACAAAAGATACCAACATGCCGGTTCATCAAAAAAATAACCAGTCTCTTGGGGAAAAAGAACACAAGAAAGAAAATTCCACGAGAGGATCGTGAGTTGGGCTACTGAAACTTCACCCTATTATTC